>CAUYUJ010004714.1:467484-488284 GCA_963575745.1 Prorocentrum cordatum | reverse complement strand
ACACACACACACACACACACACACACACACACACACACACACACACACACACACACACACTCACGCACACACACACACACACACACACACACACACACACACACACACACACACACACACACACACACACACACACACACACACACACACACACACACTAGTACGATCTGTCCTCCTCGGAGGCGCGCGTCCGACCCGATCATACAGTATGACCATCTTGTAGTGTATCGTTTCCCGCGCGGTACTGGCAGACAGCGCTCGACACGATGCATACACAATGCGATTTATCGGTGCGCGCGCCGCCCCCGAGGGGGCGACGCACACATCGCATCAATATGTTGGGGCGCCGCCGAGATCTGGCGCGTGGGCGCCAGATCCGTGGATCGGGGGTGGCACACCCGCCACATGTGGCCACTGCCGCCCGACTCGGTGACGGGGCGCGCCGATTCCGGGGTGCGCCGCAGATCCAGGCGCTCGGATCCAGGCTTTCGTTTCCCCGAGGGGAGCGCGGAGGAGGCAGCAGAGGAGGAGGGCGGCCCCCCTCGACTCCGGGCGTGAGAAGACGCTCGCTCGACGCTTCTGGCACCCTCGCCTGGTCAGGGGGCAGCAGAAGCCAGCGGCGCACACGTGGGTCGAAACCTGCTCAGGAATCTCAGAAGATGGCCGACCGAACCAACGGCCGCCGTGCCCAAGCAGGGAGGCCTGCTTCGGCTGTGGACAAACCTCCCTTCAATAAACCTCCCTCTAGAGAAAACGGCCTGGGACCGAAGCCGACGGACCTGGACCCGCACAACCTGACGGCCGCGACGCCCTCTCGCGAGCCGAAAGCGGCCAATTCCTCCATCGACGTGTCAAAGTATGAGGTCTGTCCACCCCCGATTCTGCCCCTGACCAGAAGCGGCGGCCACGAGCCGCGGCGAGGAGCCGCGAACGAACCCGAACGGTCAGGAAGCACTCCGCACGGCCAGAGCTTCCGTTGTCCCTCCCTCCCTCCCTCCCTCCCTCTCTCGTTCTCCCTCCCTCTCTCTATCCCTCTATCTCTCGCTCTCGCTCTTGTGTTATTCTCTCTCTCTCTCTCTTGCTCTATCTCTCTCTATATATATAGATAGATAGATCGATGTTTCGATGCCCCCCTAACTCTATGTATATATGATGTGTTGTTCGTGTTTTGTTGGTTTTCTCTCTCTCTCTCTGTCTCTGTCTCTATCTCTCGCGCTCTGTTCGACTTGTTTGTTATTTCTCTCTCTCTCTCTCTCTCTCATTATTCCATTTGCCACCATAGGCACTCGTTCTTTCACATGTTGGTCCACGGGTGGATGGCATGAGCGAACGTTCGGCGGAGACGTGGCAACGACGCAACGCTGGAAGCAACACGCGGCGGGAGACACGTGTCGACACCCCTTTGGAAGATTCGTGCCGCCGGGCCACCCTCGCCTTCCAAGCGGCCCCGCCGCGCGAACCCACGCGGCGAGACGCGGCGAGCAACGATGCGCAGTGCCCTCTGGTCGCGCGACGCCCTGCCGTCGCCGGGTGCTCGCCAGCGGAGGGCAAACAACGCGGGATGAAGAACCGCACGCCCCTCCGTGCGCCTGGCAGTAGGCCCGCGGCGGCAGCTCTCGGCGCGCGTCCGGCACCCTGCTGCTCCCCCCACTCCGAGGGGCTCCCCCCACGCGCGCCGCGGTGGGGAGGAGGAGGAGGAGGAGGAGGAAGGGGAGGAGGAGGAGGAGGAGGAGGAGGAGGAGGAGGAGGAGGAGGAGGAGGAGGATTAGGTTAGGACAGCCCCGAGGGGAAGAGTCTCGCAAGACTGAAACAATGGGGGGAAATGGCACCCCTCAGAGAGGGATTTGTTACCCTGGAGGACAGAGCTCCCCACACTCTGACCAGGGCCCGCGACGGGGTGCCACGACCCAAATCTACTCTTCAGCCTGGTGGGCCTCCTTGGCACGCACTCGCTCTGCGAGGGCGGCCATCCGTCTCTCATACTCAGGGACGGTGGGGGCACTCGAATGGGCCGAGGGAACAGACGTTCGGGCAAGAGTCTTACAACGCGGCTTGGGGACCACAGACATTGCAGTGACCGCAGCAGCTCTATTGATCAATTGACGGACACGGCTACTGGGGCCCAGGCCTCGCGAGTACTTACTTAATACCTCGCATCCCTTCCTTGAGGGTCGTTGGCACTCCTTGTCAAGATTACGGGAGCACCTCTGGGCCCAGCAGCCGCATCGAACGCACAAAAACTGAAGCCGATTCTTCTTGGCTTGCGATGGCTCTGGGGCTCTGGGGTGGATCTCGTGAGAGGCCACACCAACTATCAGGTGCCCCAGGGAACGGCGGACGACCTGACGAACGCAATCGGGGGCCCCAGAGCAGCCCAGAGCCTCTTGGGGGGTACCCTCGTGGGCGACCACCAGACAATGCTTGCACTGCGTACCAAGCGGTCCACTCTCCCACTCATGCCACCCAGGAGCTGACTTTACAGAGCGGTGACGGGCAAAGGGCCTGACGCGCTTCGCTCGGGACTGGAAGGCTGGTAGAACACTAGCTGCAAGCTTGACAAAGTAACTGGCGGTCTCTACTTCAGACTCTAAGCGATTGGCCGCCTCGGGTCCGATGGGAGCGTGCATCTTGAGAGCCTCCTTGGCGTGGAGGTCCGCAGAGCGGTTACCTTTCGCAGGCGCCCGCTCCTCAAGCGGCAAGTTATCTATCACGCCCTCGCTTCGATGCGCCTTAACATGCTGGAGGGACCTGATGTGGCCGTGCCCACTGAGGGAGCGGGCGAAGGCCGAAACGCCAGCGAACACCTTGCTCGCACGAAGCTGTTCGTGCTCAGGAAGGAGGGCCTGGCTTATTGCTGCTTTACAATCGGCATGCATGTAGGTACTGCGATCAGCGATCTGGCAAGCGACAGCAATCGAGAAATTTTCAGCCATCGCGGGGGACTGCGGAAAGCCTCCAGGCACAGTGCCACGCACTACCGAGAGGGTGGCCTCGGCCTGGGGGTCAAACAGTACTACCGCATACGCAGCACGCTGAAAACAAGACAAAATCGGCATGGTGCTGCTTCCGTCCACCGCGATGTGAAGGTTATCGCTATGACCGACGAATTGCACAGACTTCTCGGGCTCCAAATCGGGAAAAACCTCCCCAAAACCGTCCAGGAGGAGGAGGAGGAGCAGGAGGAGAAGGAAGGGGAGGAGGAGGAGGAGGAGGAGGAGGAAGAGGAGGAGGTGGAGGTGGAGGTGGAGGGAGGAGGGAGGCAGCACGCGCGGCAGCACACTGCGGTATACAAGCGCTGCGGCGCCGAGGGCCTGCGCACGCACCGAACCCCGCGCGCGGTGGGCCCCGTCTGGTGCGCGGGCGGCGCGGGAGCTCGGGAACCGGCCTGCGGCCCTCCTCGTGCTGCTCCTGCGGCCGCGGACCTCCGGTCCACCCGCGCTCCCGTCCCGGGGAACGCCGCACCCCGGTGGGCGCAGGGCTGGTCGGCGCGACGCTCTCAACAGAGGGCAGAACATCCACCCCGATCCGAACCACCAGGGGGCGCGAGGCTGCTCAGGAAACGCACCCCGAGAGAGAATCCAACAGGGCAGGGCTGCTCAGCAAACGACCAGTCGGCGGTGGACAAACCTCCCTTTAGTAAACCTCCCCTTAGTGAAAACGGCCTGGGACCGAAACCGACGGACCTGGACCCGCAAAACTGACGGCCGCGACGCCCTCTCGCGAACCGAAAACGGCCAATTCCTCAATCGACGTGCCAGAGTAGGAGGTCTATCCACCTCCGAGACAGGGCCGTTTAGTAAACGCCAATCGTCCGGTCCGGGTGGTTTTTTCCTCCCTTGACTCGAGCCCCGAGCCATCGTGCGGATGGATGGACCTGCCGTCTACGGGGCTCTCTCTCTCTCGGCTGCGGGGGGCCCTCCGCGGCCCCCCCCGCGCGGGAGCCGAGCGGTGCGCCGACTGTATGGAGACAGGGGCGCGTCCCCTTGCCACACGGCGCCCTGCAGCACGGCAGTCTCAGCGTTTGGCGGGCGCGGGAGAGGTCACACCAATACACCAACACACCAACACACACACACACGAACACACATTCAGACCAAGGGGGAACCACAGACACAGGATACCTGATACTGGGGGTTGACAACAAGTAGAAAAGTGGCCAGATGGGCCCGCGGACACCCCTGCCCAATCGCGCACAACTGCCCTTGCTCTTGATTGGCCGACCTACCGTTCACGGCGGCAGCACAAGCGAATCCTCAACGAACTGGCAGCAGAACCGAAACCGACCGAAACAGACAGGCCGCAAGCAGCCTAGAAGGCCGCAGCGACGCAGCAACGACACGACAACCGACCGAACCGAATCGCACCGACCGAATCGAATCGACTGCTGCGCAGCCGAACTGACAAAACACCCCGACACCCTTGCAAACTCCGTTTATGAAGTGGTCGACCTGCCTGCGGCTGGTTCCTGTCGCGATGACGTCAGAGTTGGTCTCTGACACGGCGCACATCGCTCAAACCCTGAGCGATCGCGGCTTTCCGAAAGCAGGCTGCTCGATGTCGGCCGATTCTGAGCTACTGTTGGCCTCCTTGGAAATCCTGGGACACCTTGGGCCAAAGACGCTGCTTCAAACAAAAAACGGAAAACAAATAAACATGAACTTTCGCCGCGCGGATTTCTTGAATTGGGCGGGTGGTAATGGGGGGTGACCTGAATGGGGGGTGAAGAAAAAGGCCCTTAAGGGGCACTTCAGAGCCCCTTTGGGAGCCAGCAAGAACCCAAAAGTAGACCCAAAGCGCTCCTGTAGGGCCCTTTCCTTTTCTTCACCCTCCATGTGGGTCACCCCCCATTGCCACCCGCCCGATTGAATCAGCACTGGACCCCCCTTGCAATGTCTCCGGCGCGGAGGAGGGGGGGGGAACGGCAGTGGCGGCGACGGAGTCGCCGCAAAGGGGGTCCAACGCCGTTTCAAGAAATCCGCGCGGAGCTCAGTGAGTTCTGCTTGTACCGTTTGAACGTCTACGTTTCTGCGGCGGCTTCTCCAGCACAGCCGCACGTCGCCAGGACGCATCGGCCAGGCCTCATCCTTTTTGCAACGCCTCGCTCCCTGCCACTCGACTTGCCTTTTTCCTCGATGCTCGCTGCCACAGACAGGACTGGAAGAGCCCGTTGACTCACTATTCTGGATAACGCTGAAGGGGAACTGGAACACACAAATAAATACACACAAATAAAAATATCCCCCATATTTTCCCATATTTTCTGGGTTTCTGTCTTCCCCCCCACTTCCCATATTTTCCCATATTTTCTGGGAATCGCCGATTAATTGTGTCTGTGTGTTTTTTCCCCTCCTGAAACGCCCGTGACTGGCACCGCCCCCCCCCCCGTCCCCCCCTGGCCACACGTGACGATTCGCGCCGGCGCCGCCGCGCGCAATCGAAGAGGCCGCCCTCGAACTGGCATGGCCCAGCCTCTCGGCCACGAGGCGCCTCGCGCGGAGGTCCCCCCGCCCCAGACAGGGGCACCGCAGGTTCGTGTCGTGTCGGCTCCAGCCTCGGTTCCTGACACCGCGGGGATCGTTCCACCGCGGGGATCGTTCCACCCCCCCCCAAAGAAAACAGGGGCACAGTATTCGGCCTGACCGAAGGAGCGATGCATAGGGAGCGACGGGGCCCCTGTCTTTCCTCAGACCAGCCCCGTTACTTAGACCAGCAGCCCCCATCGACAAAACGAACCCGCGCGTCCAAAATCGGAAGGAACACCAGGGGGGCTCGCCGCCAAAAAGGTGGCGGAACGCATGCAAAGCAAAGGGACGACCGAGCCCCTTTTAAAAAGTAAACGTTCCTTATTCAAGCTGGACCCCGTACGAAACGTTCAATCGCTTCTCGGCCCCCGAAGTTCGATCCTCGATTCTGGGCTTAGGTCGGGCATGTCCTCCTACACGCGGGTTTTGGACGGAAAACAAAAACTTTGCTTGTTCTAAGAAAGAGTCAAGCAACAATAAGCGTCCCCAGGCTTTCCGTTAACTATTCTTGGAGATTTGATTCCTCCTGTAAAGGGACAGGCCCGACTTAAGGGAACCAAACGTTCAATCGCCTCTCGGTCACCGAAGTTCGATCCTCGATTCTGGGCTTAGGTCGGGCATGTCCTCCTACAGGCGGGTCTTGGACGAAACACTAACGTATTCAAACATAGTCAAAAAGACTCTCTCAGACACACACACACACACTTACAAAAAGAACACCCACACACACACGTCCCCAGGATTTCCTTTAACTCTTTTTGAGATTCCTCCTGTAGAGGGACAGGCCCGACCTAAGGGTACCAAACGTTCAATCGCCTCTCAGTCCCCGAAGTTCGATCTTCGATCCTGGGCCTCCTCCACGACGCTCTTCCTTCGTTCGAAAGAACAAACGACATAAGCACAGGAATTGTTGTTGCTCCGCACGGACTTCTCGGAGCTGCGCTGGACACACCCCCTCCCTGGCGCGCGGCCCGGAGGCGCCGCCGGGAGGGGGGGGCCCAACGCAGATCCAACAAAAATCCGCACGGAGCGCCAACAGTTTCTGTTTATGGCGTTTTTCGTATTCGACTCTTGCCGAAGCAGAGGGACTGGGCGAGGGATGGCAGTGCAGCGCGGCGGGGGCCAACAGAGAGCCTAAGTCGAGCGTGTCCCTCTACAGGAGGAATACTCAAAATCCCAAAAAAATAGTCAGGGGATGATTATTGGAAGACTTCTGGCATTTCCATATTTATGTTTGTATATCTATATATTATATATATATATATATATATATATATATATATATATATATGTACATGTATGTATATATCTATATATATAAATATATCCATAGAAAGATGTATATGGATATGCTTTATTTGTCGTCCAAATTCCGCCTGTTACATGCGGATTTGGGACGAAACATAAAACACCCGACCTACCTAGCAGAAGGCGGCGCTCCCCGGCCCGGGGGGCCGTCCTTGAGGTGGCCGCACCACTGCCGCAGCGCGGCCACGAAGGGCTCGGTGGCCTGCACGGTCTCGACCCGGACGAGGAGCTTCCTGGCCAGCGGAGGTCGGCCGCGCGCCGAGGGGGGAAGGTTGCAGACGCCTGCGCGGGCTCCTGCGAGCCCTCTCCTCCTCCTCCTCCTCCTCCTCCTCCTCCTCCTCCTCCGTAATCCACCGTCCACCTCCGTCCTCCTCCGTCCTCCTGCTCCTCCTCCTCCTCCTCCTCCTGCTCCTCCTCCTCCTCCTCCTCCACCTCCTCCTCCCCCTCCTCCTCCTCCTTCTCCGTCCTCCTCCGTCCTCCTCCGTCCTCCTCCGCCTTCCTCGGGATGCGTTTCAGCAGCTCTGCCTCGCGGAGATGCGTGCGGGGGGGGGGCAGGATCGTGCCGAACGTCCGCCGGAGACACGAGTGACGGCCGGGAAGCCTGCGGGGAAAGTGCGACGAGGCAAGCCTGCTCAGCTCGGGGGTCCACTGGCTGGGGTCAATCCGGGCCCGGGGTCACTCAAGCTTTGCAGGATCCTGCAAGGGCCTGCAGGATCCTGCAGAATCCTGCACGCTGGCCCGGGTCAGTGCGCCCCTGGCCCTGCAGGATACTGTAAGATCGGGCCAGTGCGCTGAGTTGATCGTAACCAAGAGCTCTGTAAGAAGTGCATGCAAATGGATGGCCAGCTGGAGCACTACAGGGAGGATATCCTCGCGTGGATTGGCAACGGCCTCAAGATGGACCCACAGGCAGACGAGGATGAGCTCACGAGCAAGGCCGTGGCGACGGCAGTCAAAGTGCGGGCAGATAGGCATGCGCAGCGACTGGAGGAAGTGGCAAAGATTTCGCAGGATGCGATGGTGGCAGAGTTCAGCCAGTCGGAGAGCGCCCTCAGAGAAGAGGTCCGCAAGCTACGGGAGTCGACGGACAAGCACAGTCCGAGTAAGGAGGAAATGTTGAGAGCAATCCACATGCTGCAGGAGGCGCGGAGTGAATCCAAAAGCCTGGGGAGCCCGTCGAGGAAGCGGAGGGGAAGAAAAGGGACGGATCCTCCCAGTGAGATGATGCAATCTCCAATTCTCTTGTAATGATGCGGCGGGGAGCTAGCTGCTGCTTCATGTGGCCCCCGTGAACCTGCGATGGAGTGGCCGCCGAACGTCTCGTGGTGTTCGTCTTCTGATGGTCCCAAAGACTGCACACTGAACATAAGAAGTGGTGGTGGTGACGAGGAGCGCGAGCGGGAAGAGAAAGAGGGCGAAGAGTCTGACGTGGCCAGAGGAGGCAGTTGGGCCGGACGAGAAGAAGGAGGAGAGACGAGGACGAGCAGGGAGACGAGGAGAAACACGAGCAGCTGTGCCGTCCTGGACCTCATCCACTTCTGCAGGTGCGCCCTGCTGCCTGCCTCGTCCTGCCACCTGAGCCGGCGACGGAGAAACCCGGACATCCGCCGCCGCGAGACTTGTTCACGGCATGGCTCCCGGGAGGTCTGGACTCACACAAGGCCAGGGCAGACGAACACCGGACCAGAACAGATCGGGAACCTCTGAGAGCTAGCGGCTCTGGAGGATGTGCTGGCCGCCGCGGCCCTTCCAAAGCGCTCCAGAACGCTGCAATAATGTTCCAGAACGCTCTGGAAGGATAAAAACCGGTCCTGCAGCCATCGTGCTACCAGAAGAAAAGCAGAATAAAGAACGAAGGGGCTTTTCTGACCGCGGCGGGACTGGACCACGAACATGTCCTGCGGCATAGATCTAAGGAAGGGCCCGAACAACCCAGCCCCTCCTGAGCTCACATCGGCCTTCATGTCAGCCTTACCTGCTCCGACGCACGACACGCAACACGTATAGCGTGCTGCCGCGGTGCTCAACACGTAGACTCAAGAAAGCGTAGCTCTGGCGCGATGCGTTCGCCACAACGTGGGCCAACAGGTGCCGAGCCAACACGCAGCGTGTGAACGCGGACGTTTTGAACACGGTACGTGTTTCGTTTCAAAACGGGAGTACCGAGGCAGTTACGATGTGGAGGCCAGGAAATGGGCACCGACACCAACACAGGGGGTTGCCTCCCCTGGGGGAAGACGATCCTACATCTCACGGTGGTGGCGGTAATCAGTCGGCCGCCTGGGAAACTAGAGTATTACCACCAAAGTCGAATTCGGGGCATTCTTCCCTCGGTGGAGGCGCATCGCCGACATTGATGTTGGCGTCCACCTCCAGCCCTCCGAAAGATCTCAGCACCTTGCCTGCAGCTCCTGGCCCCGCCTGGTGGACCCCCCGCCCTCTCTCGGTCACGGCGCGGCTCCCCAGAGGTCTGGGAGCAGGTCGGGCCTGTCCCCCTACAGGGGGATCCGCGACGGAAAAATAAAACATATCCCAATAATAATGAAACATAATAGTAGTAATAATAATAATCATATTGATAATTATACTAATAATACTAATAATAATAATAATAATAGTAATAAGAATGATAATAATAATGGAATAACGAAACATAGTCTGGGGACTATTTTTTGGATATGTGTTGACCTGTTTGGGGTATTCTTAGGGCACTTCTTATGTATCATCAAAAATCCCCCTGTGGGGGGACACGCCCGACATAAGAGAAGGTCGGGCAGGTCCTCCTACAGGCGGATTTTGGACAACATATAAAACATAGGCAACCAGAAAATCCAGGATAGTCAAACATGGTAGAGACATCGTCCACTTGACAATTGTTTTGCTGTTTTCGAATATTCCTCCTGTGGAGGGACATGCCCGACTTAACTTCGGGGCCCTTGCTGGGGACCGGAGGAAAACCCATAATCGAATCGGCAAGTCGAATCGGCGATCGAAATTAATCGGATCGGCGGAAATCGGCAGACAAGTCGGGAGGAGTCGAATCGGCCCAAATTGGCAGAATAGTAAGGTCCCATTGTGAGATCTGGATCCAAATCGGAATCCGAAGTCGAATCGAATTGGACTGAGAAGCAATCGAAGTCGGATCGAATCGAATCGTGGAAATCAAAACAAAACCTAAGTCCCGGAACCGAACCGAGCCGGCCGATTCGAAACGGGCCGAACCTGCAGGGCGTCGACGGGGACTATCTGCGAGGCCCGGCGGGGGACCCCAGAGGCAAAGGACAGCCCAAAACCGTCATTGCACCGGCCTTGCAGACGTGTTGCAGCGGATTGCTGCGTGGATTTGTGTATGGATGTTTGCCCGAAGCGGCGAACGAAAAGCGCAATGAATTTCACGTGGGTACTGAAATTCATCATTCCTGGCCCCAGACAAAAGCCGCACGAAATTCACCTCGAAATCCGGAATGAACTTCTCCACGACACCCCGAGCCCACCCTATCGTTTTCCGATCGAATTCCTCTCTGCGATGTGGGCGCCATGAAAATTGCAGCCCCGCTGATTCCCTCACGGCGCGAGCGGGTTTGGGCTTTCCTTCTCGGGGCCTCCGCGCGCCCGCCGCGCACCGCCAGGTGCAGGGCCGAGCCGCCAGCGCCCCCCCAAAAAGCCGACAGCGGCCCAGAATTGCCGCCCAGCTGCTCTTCCCACGACGCGAGCACGCTCGTTTTTTTTTTTTGTGTTTTCGAACCGAAGCCAGAACGAGAACAATCAAGTGGGGATGAATCGAGGATCTCTGGGATCTGGCGGCGATTGAGGATGTCTCGGGCGCCACGGCCTCCTCAAACCGTTCTGGAGCGCTCGGAGAGCATTCCGGCACGCTCTGGAACGGACTTATCCTCGTCGTTTTGGCAAGTCGCTGCCGAGACACGGCACACACACAAACACACACACACACACACACACACACACACACACACACACACACACACACACACACACACACACACACACACACACACACACACACACACACACACACACATCAAACAAAATATACAATCCGTACATGACCTGGGTCTGTTGGGCGGTCGGCGCGGCGCCCAGGGAGATGAGGTCGATGTCCGCCGCTGCGGAAAGCAACCGTGCGCTCCAAGGCGGCCCTCCAGCGCGGCACCAGACGGGGCGCAGCCCACTGGTCCCGCAGGCATGCAGCCGCGTGCGTGGCAAGGAGCTCCAGCGCACGATGGGTGCCAGCAGCCAGCCGCCGTCCGATGTTTCCCTCCTCGGACTCCCCGCGCGCCCGTCTCCCGCGCCGCTAAGCGCAGGGCCGACGGCGCCAACGCCGGCGAGGGCTGCCGCAATTTTCGGCCCCCGGGGACCCTCTCTAGGCCCCGGGTCCGTCAATTATCCTGGCGAAAGACCCAGCCGTATGCAATTGTGAATGCCGCGGTGTTGGCACCGCTTCCGGTGGAGCTCCATGTGGGGCCACGAGCCGTGTGAATGGCGTGCCCAAATGAAACGGAAATCGCATGTGCACCCTGCCGCTGGGCCTTCGGTGGAGCCCCCTATGGGGCCGCGAAACGTGTGCGAGGTGTGCCAATTTTGGCTGAGAACCGCATGTGGACCCTGCCACTGGGGCCTTCAACGGAGCTCCCTATGGGGCAACGAAACGTGTGAGCGTTGTGTGACCCGCAAAAATGACGGCCGCGACGCCCTCTCGCGAACCGAAAACGGCCAATTCGCTAATCGACGTGTCAAGGTAATTAGGAGGTCTATCAACCTCCGAAATTGGCCGAGTACCGCACATGGGGCACTGCCACTGAGGCTTTCAGCGGAACTCAGTATGGAGCAACGAAACGTGTGAGGGGTGTGCCGAAATGGGTGGGGAATCGCATGTGGACCCTCTGGGGCCTTTGGAGGAGTTCTTCATGGGGCAAGGAAACGTGCGAGGGTTGTACCAAATGGGCGGGAACCGCATATGGACCTTGCCACTGGGGCCAGTCACTGGGGCCTTCAGTGAAGCTTCCAATGCTGTCACGAAAGGTGCGAGGGGTGTACCCAAATGGGTGGGGAACGGCATGTGGACCCTGCAAGTGGAGCCTTCAGCGGAGCTCCCCATGCGGCAACGAGACGTGTGAGGGGTGTGCCGACATCCCCATGGGGCCGCGAAGCGTGTGATCGCTGCGTCGAAGCGGGCAGGGGGGACCGCATGTGGACCCTGCCGCTGGGGCCTTCGGTGGAGCTCCCGCTGGGGCCGCGAAGCGTGTGAGGGGTGTCGACGTGGGGCGGGGAACTGCATGTTGACACTGCCACATGGTCCGTCGGTGGAGCTCCCACTGTGCCACGGAACGTGTGAAAGGGGTGTTGCAGCATGTGACGGGTGAAGGGCAGAGGCAGGGATGGGAGGAGGGAAGATGAGAAGGAGAGGAGACGTGGGGACTGTCTTCTCAAACGAAATACCAATTCCACAGGAAGGTTGGGCAACAAACACAACAGGATGAAAAACCGGTCCCAAAGGGAGGGACGGGACTCCCGAGGACCGCGCATTGAAGAGATCACGACGGCGCGTGCCTGGGAAGGTGCCCCTGGTCCGAGGTGCCCCCAGCTTCTCGCCTCATGTTGGGGCCCCCTGGGGGCCACGTGCCCTGTGGGCCTCGTGACGGGCGCTGTGCAGGTCCAGGAGGCCTCCCTGGGAACCCTGGGGGCACCTTTGGGCCAGGCGCTCTTCTAGCAACACCCGACCTTGGTGCTGCGCGGCCGCCAGCGAGCAGCTCTCGCTGCGACCGTGCCCGCGCAGCCAGCCCCGCCCCCCTCGAGGAGCAGAACACGACGCACACACACACACACACACGTTCACACACATTCACACACACACACACACACACGCACGCACTCACGCACACACACACACAAACTTCCGAAGTTCCTTGCGGACTGCTTGGATCGGCGCTGGGACCTCCCTCCCTGGCGCGCGCAGCGCGCCAAGGGCGGCGCCGGAGGCGCCGCTGGAGAGTCCCGGCGCCGATCCAAAAGCTCCGCGCGGACCGCCGCGGGTTCATGTTCATGCAGCTGCTGTCTTCGACTGCCTGCGCCGCTCCACGCGGCCGGCTCCAACAACCCTGGGCCCACATTTGCTGACGCCTCGCTCTTGTTACCGCCGGTGGAGGCACCGGCGTCTTGCTTCCGCCCGCCTTTCGCCAGCTTCCCGCAACGGTCAGGTCGGGCATGCCACCCTACAGACAGGTGTTGGAGGAAAAGTTAAGATAGCCCCAACATGTTTGCAAATCCGCCGACCTCTTCTGGGCCTCTAGGTGAGATTCTTCCCCCCCAGAACCCCCCTGGGGACCCCAAACCGGCAATTCGACCCCCCCCGGGCCCGGCCCGAACGCGTCATGGGAGCATAGAGGGCCCCAAAACAGGCCAAGAGCGCCCAAAGTGGGCCCTAAGACGATCCAAGAGGACCCCGAATCGTCGAATGATCGTTCCAAGGCGCCCAAGATGGCATCCAGACGACCCAGGATGCCTCCAAAACGCCCAAGGAGGCCTCCAAGAAGGCCCAAGAGGCCTCCAAGAGGTGCTCCAGGAGGACCCGAAGAGATCAAAATTATGGATTTTCCATTGGTTTTTGAAGTAGTTTGGCATTTGCTCTTTTGGGGAATTCCGACGGCTCAGGACGGCCCAAGAGGTGCCCAAGATCGCCCCAAGATCGCCCACGAGGCCTCCAAGACTCCAAGATGGCCCCAGGACGGCCCAAGAGGCCCCCAAGACGGCCCCAAAGACCTCCAAGACGGCCAAGATGGCCTACAAGACGGCTCAAATGGCCCCAAAATGCCTACAAGACGGCAGAAGATGCACCTAGAACAGCCTAGAATGGCCTCACGATGGCCCAAGACGGTCCATGAGGCTCCCAAGAGGCCTCCAAGACAGCCCTAGAGGCCTCCAAGAGGTCATCCAGGAGGACCCGAAGAGATCAAACTCATTGTTTTTCCTAAGGTTTTGTGAGGGATGTTGGCATTTGCTATTTATTTTTCGGGCCAAACTCACGCACGAGGCCTCCAAGATGGCCCCAGGACGGCCCGAGAGGCCCCCAAAACGGCCCCCAGAGGGCCCCAGCAGGCCTCCAAGACGACCAAGATGGCCTCCAAGACGGCTAAGACGACCCAAGATGCACCCAAGATGGCGCAAGATGGCCTGCACATGGCTCCAAGATGACCCAAGATGGCCTCCAAGACGGCCAACATGGCCTCCAAGACGTCGAAGATGGCCCCAAGATGCCCAACACTGCCTTCAAGACAGCCCCAAGATGCCCAAGATGCCTTCAAGGCAGCCCAAGATGCACCCAACACTGCCCAAGATGGCCTCAAGATGGTCCCAGACGGCCTCAGAGGCCCCTAAGCGGCCTCCAATACGGCCCAGGAGGCCTCCAAGAGGGCCTCACAGGCCTCGAAGACCCCTCGGACAGCTCCAAGACGGCCCAGAAAGGTCCCAAGACCGCCAAAGAAGCCCCGATGACGGCCCCAGAAGGCCCACGGATGGCGCCAAAAGGGGGCCCACAAGGAGAACCCGAACCAGCATTTCCAGCCTTCGGCCCCAGCACGCCCCCAGGTTGCCTCAAAAAGCCCCCAACACGCCTCAAGAAGCCCCCAGGGAACCCGAACAGAGCCCCCAAACGCCCCCAAGAACCTCCCAGGAATCGGACAAGCCTCGTGGAATGCAGTCCTGGACGCCCAATACTTGATGGAGGGGTCGGCGGATGTGGCGTAAGCCTATAGAATAATAGAAGGATCGTCCCCAGACTATTTTTGGTGTCGATGCTTACATGTATTCCCCAACCATAATTTATTGTTGGCTACTGCTGTCAAAATATTAGGAATTATGAAAACATCGTGCCCAGACTATGTTTTGACTGTTTTGGAATATTGCCCCTATAGAGGGAAATGCCCAGCTTGACGCCGCGGGCGAGACGCGCCCAAGGCGAAGCCAAACGAAGCCGACGGCGAGAGGCTCACCTGGCCGACCCCGACCAGTCCCGGAGCAGCAGGAGGAGGAGGAGCAGGAGGAGGAGGAGGAGGAGGAGGAGGAGGAGGAGGAGGGTGTGAGACGGAGGAGGAGGAGGAGGAGGAGGAGGAGGAGAAGAGGAGGAGGAGGAGGAGGAGGAGGAGGAGGAGGAGGAGGAGAAGAAGAGGAGGAGGAGGAGGAGGAGGAGAAGCAGGAGGAGAAGGAGCCTGGTGATGTCTGGGCGAGGGCTCGGTCGGCGCTTACATCCGCCGACCCTTCGGCGTCGTCGTCGTCAGCCTCAAAGAAAAACTACCCTAGCGACGTACCCAACCCCTGCGCAAACGCGGGGCGCAAATAGTTTAGGACACTTTATAAGGGGGCGATGACGGAGCGAGGGTTACATATGTCTGCAGACGGATTTTGGGAGACTCGCAGGGCACTGTCTACAGGACAAGGACTAGATAAGGCTGATTAGTTACAATCCCTGAGCACCCCTAAGCCACTTCGAAAGCAGGATCTCAGATCGCAGCCCCCCAGGGATTGCGAGGTCTAATTTGGTAATTTGGGTCCGCGCGTGGCGTCGCTGTGCTGGGCCCCCCAGCAGGCCTCGAAAGTGGCGACAGTTTCACAGATCGCAGCCCCCCAGGGATGGCGAGGTCTAATTTGAATCCGCCCGTGGCGTCACTGTGCTGGCCCCCCCAGCAGGCCTCGAAAGTAGCGACAGTTTCCCAGATCCCAGCCCCCAAGGGATAGCGAGGTCTAATTTGAATCCGCCCGTGACGTCACTGTGTTCGGCCCCCCAGCAGGCCTCGAAAGTGGCGACAGTTTCACAGATCGCAGCCCCCAGGGATGGCGAGGTCTAATTTGAATCCGCCCGTGGCGTCACTGTGCTGGCCCCCCCAGCAGGCCTCGAAAGTGGCGACAGTTTCACAGATCGCAGCCCCCCAGGGATGGCGAGGTCTAATTTGAATCCGCCCGTGGCGTCACTGTGCTGGCCCCCCCAGCAGGCCTCGAAAGTGGCGACAGTTCACAGATCGCAGCCCCCCAGGGATGGCGAGGTCTAATGTGAATCCGCCCGTGGCGTCGCTGTGCTGGGCCCCCCAGCAGGCCTCGAAAGTGGCGACAATTTCACAGATCGCAGCCCCCCAGGGATGGTGAGGTCTAATTTGAATCCGCCCGTGGCGTCACTGTGCTGGCCCCCCCAGCAGGCCTCGAAAGTGGCGACAGTTTCACAGATCGAAGCCCCCCAGGGATGGCGAGGTCTAATTTGAATCCGCCCGTGGCGTCACTGTGCTGGGCCCCCCAGCAGGCCTCGAAAGTGGCGACAGTTTCACAGATCGAAGCCCCTCAGGGATGGCGAGGTCTAATTTGAATCCGCCCGTGGCGTCACTGTGCTGGGCCCCCTAGCAGGCCTCGAAAGTGGCGACAGTTTCACAGATCGCAGCCCCCCAGGGATGGCGAGGTCTAATTTGAATCCGCCCGTGGCGTCACTGTGCTGCCCCCCCCAGCAGGCCTCGAAAGTGGCGACAGTTTCACAGATCGCAGCCCCCCAGGGATGGTGAGGTCTAATTTGAATCCGCCCGTGGCGTCACTGAGCTGGGCCCCCCAGCAGGCCTCGAAAGTGGCGACAGTTTTACAAGTCGCAGCCCCCCGCAGGCCAGACAGGAGGAGGCAAGAGGGAGGCGGGACGGGAGGCAGGAGGGAGGAAAGGAGGAAGTGGAGATCACACTGCTCTATTCAAACCGAATGCCCAACCAAGGAGGGTTGGGAATTACCCTGTGACGTACCCAACCCATTTGTATCAATGGAAACGAGGAGTTGGCCGAAACTTGCATGGACAATCAACTTGATGTGTAAGCTACTTGGGACACGCGCCTATGGCATGATGCGCAGGAGAACCATACAAGGACGAGGGGCGACAGCTACAGGCTCGAAGAGGACATGGGGAGTCGGGAACGCAGAGCAGGAGAAAAACGTGCGGGAAGCCGAACCATCAGCACGGCAGCAGCAGAGGGAAGGTGACTGCAGGAGGAGAACAAGGACGAAAGCGGCGTCTAATTTGAATCCGCGGTGGGTACCCACTGTGCTGGGCCCCCCAGCAGGCCTCGAAAGTGGCGACAGTTTCACAGATCGCAGCCCCCCAGGGATGGCGAGGTCTAATTTGAGTCTGCGGCGGGTACCCACTGTGCTGTGCCCCCAGCAGCCCTCGAAAGTGGCGACCGTGTCACAGATCGCAGCCCCCCAGGATGGCGAGGTCTAATTTGAGTCTGCGGTGGGTACCCACTGTGCTGTGCCCCTCAGCAGCCTTCGAAAGTGGCGACAGTTTCACAGATCGCAGCCCCCCAGGGATGGCGAGGTCTAATTTGAGTCTGCGGTGGGTACCCACTGTGCTGTGCCCCTCAGCAGCCCTCGAAAGTGGCGACAGTTTCACAGATCGCAGCCCCCCAGGGATGGCGAGGTCTAATTTGAATCCCCGGGGTGTCACTCCGCTGGGCCCCCCAGCAGGCCTCGAAAGTGGCGACAGTTTCACAGATCGCAGCCCCCCAGGGATGGCGAGGTCTAATTTGAGTCCCCGTGACGTCACTGTGCTGGGCCCCCCAGCAGGCCTCGAAAGTGGCGACAGTTTCACAGATCGCAGCCCCCCAGGGATGGCGAGGTCTAATTTGAGTCTGCGGTGTGTACCCACTGTGCTGGGCCCCCCAGCAGGCCTCGAAAGTGGCGACAGTTTCACAGATCGCAGCCCCCCAGGGATGGCGAGGTCTAATTTGAGTCTGCGGTGAGTACCCACTGTGCTGGGCCCCCAGCAGGCCTCGAAAGTGGCGACAGTTTCACAGATCGCAGCCCCCCAGGGATGGCGAGGTCTACTTTGAATCCGCCGCGGGTGCACACTGTGCTGGGCCCCCCAGCAGGCCTCGAAAGCGGCGACAGTTTCACAGATCGCAGCCCCCCAGGGATGGCGAGGTCTAATTTGAATCCGCCGTGGGTACCCACTGTGCTGGGCCCCCCAGCAGGCCTCGAAAGTGGCGACAGTTTCACAGATCGCAGCCCCCCAGGGATGGCGAGGTCCCATTTGAATCCGCCGTGTGTACCCACTGTGCTGGGCCCCCCAGCAGGCCTCGAAAGTGGCGACAGTTTCACAGATCGCAGCCCCCCAGGGATGGCGAGGTCTAATTTGAATCCGCCGTGGGTACCCACTGTGCTGGGCCCCCCAGCAGCCTCGAAAGTGGCGACAGTTTCACAGATCGCAGCCCCCCAGGGATGGCGAGGTGCAATTTGAATCCGCCGTGTGTACCCACTGTGCTGGCCCCCCAGCAGGCCTCGAAAGTGGCGACAGTTTCACAGATCGCAGCCCCCCAGGGATGGCGAGGTCTAATTTGAATCTGCGTGGCGTCACTGTGCTGGGCCCCCCAGCAGGCCTCGAAAGTGGCGACAGTTTCACAGATCGCAGCCCCCCAGGGATGGCGAGGTCTAATTTGAATCTGCGGTGTGTACCCACTGTGCTGGCCCCCCCAGCAGGCCTCGAAAGTGGCGACAGTTTCACTGATCGCAGCCCCCCAGGGATGGCGAGGTCTAATTTGAATCTGCGGTGTGTACCCACTGTGCTGGCCCCCCCAGCAGGCCTCGAAAGTGGCGACAGTTTCACAGATCGCAGCCCCCCAGGGCAGGGGGGAAGAGAGGGACGGGAAGGAAGGAGACGCGCGAGCAGTGCTCTCTTCAAAACGAGAACCCAACGCAGGAGGGTTGGGAATAAAGGAACAAGGAAACGGAGCGTCGCATTTAAGACGAGGGAGAGGCCAGTCTTTGTCCCCTTCCCGCCGGGAGGGAAAGGTCCTGGGTTGGGGCCCCGGGTCAGAATATCGCCCCCCTGGCCTTCAGGATCTGGGAGGTGCCGCCTTCAGGTGTCGGCAACACCGGCCGCATCGCAATGAAGCATGTCGCTTCGCTCCGCGATCGGCTCCTTCCGTTTCGTGCCGCGCCCTCATGCCTCTCACCCCCCCTCCCCCCTCTCCCGTCCTCCTGGGGCCTTCCCCCCCCCCTTCCCCGCATCTCCTCACTCCGTTTCACGTCCCGTGCCCTCATGCCTCTCCCCCCCTCCCCCCTCTACCGTCATCCTGGGGCCTTTCCCCCCCCCGCCCCCGCATCTCCCGTTTCTTCGCCCCTTCCCCTCCCCTTTCGGCTCAAGCCTCTGATGCCCGAGGCTCCGGCGTGCGCGCGGGTGCTCCAACACCTCTGAGTGGCCCCATCGTCGAGCGAGGCTAGCGTTAGGTCGAGCACGTGCCCCTACAGGAAGATTTTGACTACAAATGAAACGTATCTTAAAACTATACCGAACATACTCAAAACATGTGAAGCATCGTCCCCATACTACTTTCTGACAATTGTTACAGATGCTTTGCACTTTGTTCTGGTATGTCATATTTGTCGTGCAGAATCACCCTGTGGAGGGACAGGCCCGAATTAAGGTTA
Source organism: Prorocentrum cordatum (assembly GCA_963575745.1). Classification (NCBI taxonomy): domain Eukaryota; class Dinophyceae; order Prorocentrales; family Prorocentraceae; genus Prorocentrum; species Prorocentrum cordatum. The sequence continues at coordinate 468,992 of CAUYUJ010004714.1, read as the reverse complement.
CCGTTAGGTCGGGCATGTCCCCCTACAGTGGGATTGTGGGCGGCTAATCAAATTACCCTGTGACGTACCCAACCCATTTGTATCAATGGAAACGAGGAGTTGGCCGAAACTTGCATGGACAATCAACTTGATGTGTAAGCTACTTGGGACACGCGCTTCTGGCATGATGCGCAGGAAAACCATACAAGAACAAGGGGCGACAGCTACAGGCTCGAAGAGGACATGGGGAGTCGGGAACGCAGAGCAGGAGAAAAACGTGCGGGAAGCCGAACCATCAGCACGGCAGCAGCAGAGGGAAGGTGACTGCAGGAGGAGAACAAGGACGAAAGCGGCGTCTAATTTGAGTCTGCGATGGGTACCCACTGTGCTGGGCCCCCCAGCAGGCCTCGAAAGTGGCGACAGTTTCACGGATCGCAGCCCCCCAGGGATGGCGAGGTCTAATTTGAGTCTGCGGCGTGTACCCACTGTGCTGGCCCCCCCAGCAGGCCTCGAAAGTGGCGACAGTTTCACAGATCGCAGCCCCCCAGGGATGGCGAGGTTTAATTTGAATCTGCGGTGTGTACCCACTGTGCTGTGCCCCCCAGCAGGCCTCGAAAGTGGCGACAGCTTCACAGATCGCAGCCCCCCAGGGATGGCGAGGTCTAATTTGAGTCTGCGGTGTGTACCCACTGTGCTGGGCCCCCCAGCAGCCCTCGAAAGTGGCGACAGTTTCACAGATCGCAGCCCCCCAGGGATGGCGAGGTCTAATTTGAATCTGCGGTGGGTACCCACTGTGCTGGGCCCCTCAGCAGCCCTCGAAAGTGGCGACAGTTTCACAGATCGCAGCCCCCCAGGGATGGCGAGGTATAATTTGAGTCTGCGGTGGGTACCCACTGTGCTGGGCCCCTCAGCAGCCCTCGAAAGTGGCGACAGTTTCACAGATCGCAGCCCCCCAGGGATGGCGAGGTCCCATGTGAGTCTGCGGTGAGTACCCACTGTGCTGGGCCCCATCAGCAGCCCTCGAAAGTGGCGGCAGTTTCACAGATCGCAGGCCCCCAGGGATGGCGAGGTCTAATTTGAATCCGCCGTGGGTACCCGCTGTGCTGGGCCCCCCAGCAGCCCTCGAAAGTGGCGACAGTTTCACAGATCGCAGCCCCCCAGGGATGGCGAGGTCTAATTTGAATCTGCGGTGAGTACCCACTGTGCTGTGCCCCTCAGCAGCCTCGAAAGTGGCGACAGTTTCACAGATCGCAGCCCCCCAGGGATGGCGAGGTCTAATTTGGGTCCGCCCGTGGCGTCACTGTGCTGGGCCCCCCAGCAGGCCTCGAAAGAGGCGACAGTTTCACAGATCGCAGCCCCCCAGGGATGGCGAGGTCTAATTTGAGTCTGCGGTGAGTGCCCACTGTGCTGGGCCCCCCAGCAGCCCTCGAAAGGGGCGACAGTTCACAGATCGCAGCCCCCCAGGGATGGCGAGGTCTAATTTGAATCTGCGGTGAGTACCCACTGTGCTGGGCCCCCCAGCAGGCCCG
>CAUYUJ010004714.1:442484-459984 GCA_963575745.1 Prorocentrum cordatum | reverse complement strand
TGGCAACGATCGGGGTGCCCGCGTTGCATCCACGGTGCCCGTATCCGTGGATGGAAGTCTCTGAGACGGGTTGAGAACACTGCGTGCCCAAACCTGAACCGTAACAAAAAACACCATGTTCCTTCTCGACCACGCCCACGCACCGCCCGCCAGTCGTCGGCCTCGAGTGAAGCTCTCGAATAAGATGAGCTGCTTGCGCAGACTGCACGTGTCGGGACCTGCTTCCACACGGCCACCGCATAACAACTTTGATGCGTCACAAGGGAGAAGATCCACGATGGGCCTTTGACTTCGTCGATGGACCCGAGCTGGCTGGCATCGATCTCCCAACCTGGAACCGCGCCGGCTGAATCATTTTAGACGGCTGGCAGCAACCGCCCCGCTGGACCGACTGGGCGCCGGCCCCCTCGCAGCAAGTGGGGAAAACAAAAAAACAGCAGGCCCCTCGCCGCACGACGGTGTTGCACTTGCTCGAGTTGGCGACGCCGTGCCAGACCCCGCCAACAACTGCTCGCGCCCTCGTTTCCACCGCCCAAGTCCGAAGCCACGGCGCGAGACACAATCCACGAAAATGGCACCCCCGACCCCGCTGCGGAGCGCGAATTCCGAGCAGCGTCGCGAGATCAATCCTGCGCTGGTGTCTTCCTGCGACAGCCGCGAGACGACGCCGAAGCTCCTGGATCGACGACTTCGGTAACTCATGTACTCGATGACCACAGAGGTCTGCCACCTGGACCCCCCATGTCCACCTTGAGAATACGCATGCGCCGCTGCACTGCAGTAAACCCATTGGCCTTGATATTGCGCGCAATGGGCTGCGTCATCCTCGCGTCTCGGATCTGACGCGCCAGCCGCTTGCTGTTCCCCAAGTCAACCCCCAGGCGCGTAGACTGCCTGCCCCGCTGGTTCTGCGCACCCCGAAAGTGGAGGCGCTTGGCCAAGGCCTTGGCGCCCGGGACTCTCGCGCACGTGATCGCGCTCTTGACTGCCACTCGGCGCTGCCCCCCTCGCAACTTCTGAGCGGCGCTGGCGACCCCCTTGAGAACGCGGCCATGCTGCTGGCGTAGCCCGACGCCGACTGGCGCTAAATGACCAACCCACAAACGTTCGTACAAGGACGGAGTACACGTGGCGAGTCGAGTCACGGCCGCGCGCGCAATGCATTTAACGCGCAGAGTTCCACATCTCAGACCATGGGTTATTGATCGCGTAGCCTGGAAATGACGGGAGATCGACTCGCCCTTGGCCTAGCGACGTTGCCCCGCGCAAACGCGTGATTCACAGCATTGCGCGGTTGCGAGATAACCGCGCAAAGCTCGACCAACTAGCATGGTCCACTCGCATTCGCCCTAGAAGCTGTCGGCGTCGAATCGCGCGTGGCCTTGGGGAACTGTCAAGCGTCAATGCAATTATTCGTCTGGAGCCCTCGCGCGAGCCTCAGACGAAGCCGAATTTCCAGCGACCGCCGCGCCCCCATCCGCCCGACTGGCGCTGCTCCATCTCTCGGCGCACCCCTCGCGGGCGAGGCCCCACAGTCTGCGGAGAACGCTAAACGGCCCACGGATGCTCTGGACGCCCGAAATGGGCACGGAGAAGATGGACGCGGTGCCCAGCAACAAATGCTGTCCTAAACCAATAGCGGCCGCTGTTGGGCAGGCGGCCTTCCGTCTCAAATGGGCGCAGGCCACGGCGGCGCGGACGGCGAGTCCTGTTCACAACGAACAGAAACTGTTATTGGGCATCGTGCCCATTCTTTCCGCGCTGTGGCTCGCGTCGAGATGCGGCCCCCAGATGATTCGAATGGAACGTGCCAGCCCGGCGCGCCTCATGACTGCCACGGCCATTTGCCGCGTCGCTGCGCCACGTGGAATGACGCCGCGAGCGCCTCGACGGCATCCTGCGAGCCTGCCGTGGTCGACCGAGCCGAGTCGATCAAGCCCGCGCCCGGCTCTCGCCCGCATCCATTCCATGGCTGGCCGAACCTCGTCTTCCAACGAAAGTGAAAGATGGCTCGTCAACAGAACGCGAACGTATCTGAGAAGATAACTCGTGGACGGGGTCCATGGTCATCCGCGCCTTGGCACTCCAGACTTCCTGCCAGCGCAACGCCTTCTAATCGATGATGCCGACTGGATTGGAGCTGGCGCCAGACTCGGCATCGTCGACCCCCATGCTAGAGCCAGGATGGCTCGTGGTGGCGCGAAACAGCTTAGCAGCGGGGTCGCCAGGCGACGCCCTGCGCCGCGAGGCAAGAACTTAAGTCTGTCATATGACGCCCCCTGGGCGCAGATATACGTGGGCCCCGCCGCTGGCACGAACGCCGCGCCCACGACTTTCGCGACGGTGCCCGCGCGAGCGGAAGCCTGGGCGGGGGCGCCGCGGCCCCCGCATCACAATCCAGGGGGGTTATAAAACGGCAGGCGCGCGACCTAGTTTGGCAAGCCTGGGCGCGTTGCCCCCCGCGCGTCCCCGGGGTTGGCGGCCGTCAACCATCAAACAGACAAGGGCGTAGCCCTGATGTCAGATCAGCACTGTAAACACCGCCCAGCATGTATCGCACATCCCAGATGGCGAGTGATGCGGCCCTGTGCCAGATGACGAGTGAGATGGCCCTCCGCCAGATAACACAGCCCTGCAAGTCCTCCCAGATGACAAATGCTATGATGGACCTGAAGATGGCACCGAGCAAGGAAGATCTGCCCGCCTTCGATGGCCCTCGGATGTTCTGATGCTGCAGTGCACTGCCGTCCTGTGGGCCTTGCGGGATTCGCGAGCATCTTGAAGTCAGCCATTAAGGCCTTGTGGGCCAAGCCTGCAATCTCCGACTTACCGGCGTGATTCACCCAGGGAATACAAACACACCGCGCGAGTGGAGCTCCTGTATGTAGTTCCAGGGCTTGGTGCCCAGAGTGATGATGCTACGGGGGGGGCAGCTGTGTGATGGCCGCGTCGACGAACCCTGATGCCGCGTTCGCAGTATCTGAACACTTCCAGCCTCTACCGGGTGAGAGTGGTGACGACCGGGACTCGCCGTCATCGCCTGGATGCCAATGCCGACCCAGGGACTGCGGCTGCACTCGTGAACTGGCAGCGCTACTCCCAGCGGCGCCTCCAGCTGCCTCCGTCACCTTGACGTTGACCGCCTTCACGCCGCCTGCAGCGCCGCCTCATTGGCCGCCCTGGTGCGCTCCATCTCTTGGTTGATCTGCGTTCCCTTCTCAGGCCAAGGCTCCTCGCCGGATTTAGCTGGCGCCGCTGCACCACCTGCCGAAACCGCTGACGATCCACTCCAAGCATTCCCTGCGGCAGCTCCGGCGATGGACGGAGGCGCCACACCTCCACCGCCAGTTCGCCCTCCCAGGGGTCGATCTTGGACGCTCTGACCGATCGCGGCCCCCCCTGTCCAGGTCAGTGGGGAGGGGGTAGGGGGAGGGGTAAACCCCTCCCCGAAGGGGAAGAAGGAGGGGTGGAAGAGGAAACTCGTTAACCCACCGACGCCCAGAGGGCTGGTGGACAATTCCGGTTCCGGGCCCGCCTGTCGGCCACGGCGCCCTTCGCGGCCGTGGCGCGGCCCCTCCAGGCCTGCGCCTGGCCCCCGCACGACGTGGTCAGCTCCTTGGCGGCCTTGGGCTCCGCTTCCAGCTTGTGCCACTCCTCCCGCGCACTGGTTTCGCACTCGGGCTTCCCAGCCTCGACCCGCTGTAGAAACCCCTCGTCTTATGTCGGGCGTGTCCCCCTACAGGGAGTTTTCGACGAAAAATCAGCAATAGCCCAACAAAACATCCCAAAAAGGTCAAAACATACTCTAACAGTAGTCCCCTGACTTTTTTTGGATTCTGTTTTGACTATTTTTGGTGTATTTTTCATTTTTCGTCGAAAATCCCCCCGTAGGGGGACAGGCCCGAATTAACCCTCGTCCCACTGGAAGTCCGCGAAGACGGCCTTCACGGCTGGAAGTTCTTGAGTGCTGGCCCGTCTACCGCCACCCCCATCTTGGCGGTCAGCGCATTGAGTGCAATCCTCCGTAGATCTCCAGATCTCCGCGGCAGCAAAGATGCGGAATGATCCATCTCTTCCGCCGACGCCCAGGCCAGCTGCTCGCGCGCACTGGTGACGGTTTGCTCGGCTTGGTCGCACTTGGAGTGGGCGTCCTTCCAAGGCCGTTCAGCTCGTCCAACTGCTTCGCGCGGTGAGATGGCATGCTCTGTCTTCGCCTCATGTTGCTGCTTGTCGTGCCCCTGGAACACCGCGGACAGCGTCGCCTTCATAACTGGGACCGGGACGCCACTGAACGCCTTTGAAAGCAGCCCTTTGGACCCGAAGCCTGTGGACTGGGACTGGGGCTAGAGCGGAGTGTGCATGGCCCGATCCAAACGCTTCACGGAATTGTCCTCGCCTCTGTCCTTCGGTTTGTGAAGACGCACGAACCTTTCACTTGGCATTTCATGTGACCGGCCTCCAGCCTGTGATTATGCTCCGTTCGGCCGAAGCCATGGCTGCATGAAGAAACTAAGCCTCGGTTTTCCCTAAGCGGAACAGTGGTGACCAGAGTGGGCGCTGGGGTCCGATCGTCACGGGCCGCTTTTTTTCCCCCAGGCACATCGTGCCGGCGCCGAGGGTGATGTCACTGGCCAAAACGGCTCGGGACACCGCTCATGCAGACGAGCGGAGGGAGGACGTGGGAGGGAACAGGGCTGAACCTAAACGGTGTTTTTCGTTTTCGTTCTGTTTTCGTGTTCCTTTGCTTTTGTCTCGAATCCGCCTTTGCCGCAAAACGACGTCGAAACGAGAAAGGCCCAAGAAGTCACCAAAAACACCGCTTAGGTCCAGGCCTGGGAAGGAACAGGGAGGACGGAGACTTGAAGACGCGCGGGGCTGCCTCGATGGGGGATCCCCGCGCTCACCCCTGCGGGCGCCGAACAGCCTTGATCAGACCCCTCGAGGCAACAGCACTCGAAGAACCGAGCTCCAGCTCCCAGCAGACCTTGGCGCTCGCCATCGCTCGGACGTCCATTCCCTGTGTTTTGTTCGGTTTCGCGCGTGGCTATTTCGGCAAATGGTCAAGGATGTTCCTCGATGGTCCTCGCGGAGGAACAAAACGCACACGCCCGAGCGATGCCAGGTGCTCTCGCAGGTGCATCGCACAGCAGAGGAGGAGCATGCAGACCCAGGCCAGCGGGCCACCTCCAGAATTCACGATGCGAGGAGGAGCGCGCTGGAAGCCATACCCCGCCGACCCCCTCCCGACACCACCGCCCCCACGCCCCGACGAGTCGCCGCACCGCCCCCGGCCCACCTCAACCGGGGCCGCCGTCGGCGGCTGGGGACAGGGGGCCGCGAGCCAGGACGGAGGAGGAGGACGGCAGACGGAGGAGGAGGAGGGAGGAGGAGGAGGAGGAGGAGGAGGAGCAGGAGGAGGAGGAGGAGGAGCACGAGGAGGCGGAGGAGCAGGAGGAGGAGGAGGAGGAGGAGGAGGAGGACGGAGGGCCGAGGGCGGAGGACGGCGTTGGGATGGAGGCAGGTCTGTGGCTCTCCCTGGCTGCCCGTGGAGGGGGCAGAGTCGGCCATGCAAGAGACGGGTGCTGAAGGATGGGGTCCCCGCGCGGAGGCCGCGAACGGGTTTCTCCGTGGCCGCCAGGGCGTCTATACAGCACGCCTGTGCCCCCCCTGAGCAGAGGGAGCGACCCCTACGCCGACCCCCGTGGAACAACGGGGAACACACACTCCCGCCGTTCCGCGGGGAGCCGCGAGGGAAGTCTCTCGATGGAGATGTGTTGCATGCTTCGGAGCCTTGGCCGGGGCCAACTACGATCCCTGACCAAAAGCAGCTCAGGATAGATAGATTGTCCAAGATGGCTCCAAGATGGCTCCAAGATGGCCCCAGGTAGCCCGAGATGACCTTCAAGATGTTACAGATGGCCCAAGATGGCCTACAGCATGCTTCCAGCAGACCCTAAAGTCGCCCTAAGACGGCTCCAAGTGGCCACTGAGACTACCACGGACGCCGCCGATAGGCCAAGCCTCTTGAAACACATGCTTGAAAACGTGTGCTGCCATCTCGCCCTGTGGCTTCCAGTGGGCGTCTGAGGCCTCCAGCTGGCCCTCGGACCGCCCCAGAGACCCTCGACGGGCCCATCAGTGATACACGATGGCGTAGAAATCCCTCAAAACCGCCTAAAGTCGGGAACGGCCAAGAGGGGTGTGTGCAAGAGGGGGGGGTGCAAATCATGACCGGCGGCATGTGCGCGGCCCAGCGGGGGGGCCAGGGACGTAATGAAACAAGAAGAGGCGCCATGAAATCTGGGGAAATATCATGGCCCCCGCCATGATATCCACCCCCCCTAGTCATCACCCCCCTCTTTTCCGCCCCCGATAAAGAGCGACCCAAGAGAGGGCGAAGAGGCGATGCTTCGGACTCCACCGGGGGATCGCCCATGGAGGGACCCCCCCTCCCTTGGTGGATCGACGCCCTCCGGGCTGGCTCCACGAGGGCCCCCCGAGAGCCCCGACGGTGGACGGAGGAGCAGGAGGAGGAGGAGGAGGAGGAGGAGGAGGAGGAGGAGTAGGAGGAGGAGGAGGGGGAATGGCCCCAAGAGAGCTCCAAGGACCTCGAAGCATGACTCCCCGAGGGCCCCGGGATCGCCCCGATGAGCACCCAAGAGGCGCCCAGACCGAAAGATCCGCGAGGGCATTTGCGGCCTCTCTGACCCCAGGCTGCGGTTGCACGACTGCCCCCTCTGTGCTCCACTGCTTGCCCCGGCACCTCCCTGGCGAAGGCAACTCGCCTGTTACGTTGCACCCTCGCGGGACCTTGTCTGTCCCGTCGCGGCCCTATCCGCGTCGAATCCGTGCCGAATCCATGTCGGACTCCCGAGTCGAGTCCGCACCGAGCCCGCGTCGGGCACATGGAAGACATCAATCTGGGGGACAAGCGAGGTCCCCCGAAGATGCAACGTAAGCCTGAGCATCGTTTATGGATGAGTTCGTGGAGATACGCGAAGAGTCGATGCATATATGATCCAATGCTCCGCTCCCCCTCCAATCCAATGCTGATGAGATCGCCCCCCTTCCGCTGAATGAGTACGCCCAGGAGCCTCGCGAAGGCCGCGCGAATGGGATCGTCCCCACCTGCCACCCCCCCCCCCGTGGTCGTGGCCCTGTGGGCGTGACGTGGCGGAGGGTCGTCGTCGTCGTCGTCGTCGCCGTCGTCGTCATCTTCGTCGTCGTCGTCGTCGTCGTTGTCTTCCATGGGTATCGGCGTCGGCGTCGGCGTCGTCGTCGTCGTCCCCATCCCATCTGGAGGGGTGGGGTAGCTGCGGAACCCTGGGGCCCACCCCATCCAGGGGGGGGGGGCCTGCGAACCCTATACCAAGGATGGTGACGCACATGGTCGCACGGTGACGTTTGACAGGGAACAGCAGACATGCTTTCAAAAATGAAGGAAAGTAAACGTAGTTCCGGCACAGAGGAAATGGTGCAGAAATGAAGGGATAGGGGAAGACGAAGCAAATCGGACACGCAAGCTGTGCACACGCAAGGAAGGAACGCCCTGCGTGCAGACCCGATGGACTCCCTGGGCGCCTTCACTCTCCTCACCAGGTGCAGCAGGTCCTTGGTGCTCAGCAGCGCCTTGAAGGCGGCCTCGTCGCAGAGCGCCTGCTGGGGGGCACTGCCACCGGGCTGCCGCCTGGAAGCTCCCCGCTCCCCAGGCAGTGCTCGCTCTGAGGGATGCGCACCTCCGTGCCCACAAGAGCTGGACGGGTCCACCGCAGGTGTGCTCCAGGAGGAAGGGGAGGAGGAGGAGGAGGAGGAGGAGGAGGAGGAGGAGGAGGAGGAGGAGGAGGAGGAGGAGGGAGGAGGAGGAGGAGGAGGAGGGGGAGGAGGAGGAGGAGGAGGAGGAGGAGGAGGAGGAGGAGGAGGAGGAGGAGGAGGAGGAGGAAGACTCCACGATGCCGCCCCGCGCCGCCCCGTGGGCGGCACGTGCGCGCTCCGTGCGCGCCGCGTGGGCCCGCCGCGGCTGCGCCTCGCTGCGGCCGCGCCGCCCCGTGGGCGCCGCGCGGGCCGCCCCCGTGCGCCGGGCGGGTGCGCGCCGGGGCCTCGCGCCGCGCGGCGGGCCCGTGCCGCCCCGTGGGTCCGCCCCGCGCCCGGAGCTCACGCCGCACGGCCTGCAGCTCACAGCCGGGGCCACACGCAGGGGAACGAAATAGTGGCATAGGCATAGTCATCAAAACTCGGAGGTCCGAGCTTTTGTGTGTGTATCGGTGTGCGCTACGGCCCCCGAGGGGCCGTGGCACGACACGGAGGGCCGCAGGTGGGGTGCTGTCGCTTGTTCCATATAACCGACTGGGAAAGCATGTATATACAGTACACCTGAGAAAACCCTAAGGGGTGGATGATTTGGACATTTATACCATGGATCTTGAGATCGATTGTGAGATCGAGAATGAGATCGATAGTGGAATCGATCGTGAGGACGATTGTAAGGTCGATCGTGAGACCGCGAGTGAAATCGATTCAATGAGATCGATAGTGAGATCGATCGCGAGATCGCTCATGCGATCTCTAGTGAGATCGCTTGTGAGATTGGTAGTGAGATCGATTGTGAGATCGATGGTGAGATCGATCGTGAAATCGGTAATGAGACCGATGGTGAGACCGATCGATAAGAAGATCGACCAAGAACCCGGGAACCTCGCCGCACTCCGAAATCGGCCCAAAACCTGGAACGGGGGACCCGGGAACCAGGAACCGGGAACCCGGGAACCCAGCCTGTCCGCTAGCACCCCCTTCAGTGTAAGCACTGATTGGGGAATGTGTATGCGTGTACATCTGTATTCCAACAGAATGCGTACACCACATAGCTCACACCGCATAGCTTCACCTTCAGCTCACAACAACTAACATACATCACATATATTACACTACACATCGTTCACCCCCAAAACTCATACCATTTATCTGACGCATCAAAGAATACAACACATATTTTACACCGCACATTCCACATCCACATGTCAATGACTCATTGTTTGGGGCATATGCTGGCTCACGTATTGGTATATAAGCCAACCACACACAAGATAACCGCGACCCAATTGATTTCCTGAAATGCGCGCAGGCACTGCTCGCCTTACCCCTCTTATTCTGTCTCTCTGTCTCTCTCTCTCTCTCTCCCTCTTTTCTTGTTCTCTCTCTCTCTCTCTCGCTCTCTCTCTCTCTCTCTCGCTCTCTCTCTTCCTCTCTCTCTCTCTCTCAGTTTCCCCTCTCCTCTCTCTGTCTCTCGCGCGCTGGCTCTCTCTCTCTCTCTCTTTCCCCACACCTCCGCGTCCATTCTCTATCTCGGTGTGCGTTTTCTCTTTCTCTCTCTCTCTCTCTCTGTTTCTCTCTTTCCCTCTGTAGTTCTCTCTCTCTCTCTGTTCAGTGTACTGCCTATGCAATCCCAACTCCCCCAGCAGTCCAGTATACACCAATGTGGGTGTATTCCTGTACGCCTCTCCCAGAGCATACAGAGAGATTCTCTCGACTCTGCCCAACATGCTTCCAACTCGGCAAATCACATATGATATATGATCTCACATAGACAACACGCGCTCAAACCATGCGAGCTGCATCTATTTCGAAGAGATGCAGACATGTATATGTACATAGATGTGTGTGCTTTGTTTCCCCCCCTCCCCATAACCACACTGCACACTCGACGTGTCTTCTAGAATCGCTATGCCCCCTACTGCACATCATATAGTATATACTCTCTACCTTGATTCATGTGCTAAGCTGTGCTCTCGAACATCTGGTCACAAGGACCTGGAATAACTCGAAAACCCCGGAGACGTGCCATGCTTTCGCACCATATGTCGTGTTGTGTTATCCATCTCTCTCTCTCTCTCTATATATATATATATATATCGCTCTCCCTTTTCTCCCTGTCTGCGTCCCCGAAAAATTCTACGGCTGTTATGCACAGTGTCAGGTGTATCTACGTATGCACATGTTTCAGGTACTGACCAGTGCACCCGTATACAGGTATATATGCACACTACCTTAGAAACACACGCGCGCGTTTCGCGCGCGCTTAGATTCTAGCGCGCAGGACAGTGAAGCGTTACAGCACAGTGAGATCCTCCGCCCCTCCATGTCCGGGGACGAGGGGCGGGAGAGGGAAAGGGACAGGAATGCTGAGTTAGGCGGGAAGAGTCCGACCCCCGACCCCCGAGGGTGACAGGGCGTGTGCAACATTCGGCTGCCCCCCTGCCACGTTACCCCAAAGTCGGGTTGGGGGGGCATGGTGCACTAGTTCCAACCAGCTGGGACGAAGCCCACTCAACGAATACATGTTCAAACCAACTATGAAAGAGAAACTGGCCCGACTTCCAACCAACCAAATCACGTCACGGTATTATGATAATTGCGAGGCGATGTTAGGGTGTCCCAAAACCAAATCAGCTGCCTATGTCTTCACCTACACTCCATCAACTAACACGATTGTCCGTGCTGGGATGTGTACCAGGGTTGTCCGGGAAAGTTACTGCAAAGGTTCAAGGGAGTAAGGGCTTGATGGTTTCAAGTCTGGAAAGTTTAAGGGCTTAAATGTTCAAGTGTTTTAGGATTCAAGCGTTCTGAGGTTTAAGGTGTGAAGGGTTTAGCGCTTCAATGGGTTTCAGAGCGTATTGAAGGGTTGAAGTGTTTAAAATATTACTGGCTGACAAAGTCAAGGGCTTGGCAAGGGTTTAAGGAATTAAGGGCTTAAAGGATTAATGGTTTAGGTGCTTAAGGACTAAGGCCTCAAGAGGCTCAGACTGTAGCGTTTGCGGGCTTCTGGACCAGGATTCTTGCGGATTCTTTCAGATTCCCCAGGACCCTGTAGGATCCTGTAGGACGCCTGTCCAGCACATCTCCGAGCCGAGCTGACTGTAAGACGCCTCTCAGAGACGCCCCTACGGACGCCTGTAGGCCGTCTCTCAGAGACGCATCTCAGAGACGCCGGTAAAGCGTCTCTCAGGAACGCCTCTCAGAGACGCCTGTAGGACGCCTCTCAGAGACGCGTGTAAAACGCCTCTCAGAGACGCCCGCAAGGCGCCTGTAAGACGCCTCTCGGAGACGCCACGCATGACGCCTCTCAGGGACGCCTCTCAATAGCGTCCGCAAGACGCCTCTCAGAGACGCACGTACGACGCCTTTAATGCGGCCGCACGACGCTTTCAAGACGCACGTCTCTAAGACGCCCGTACGAAGCCTCTAAGACACCCGTGCGACGCCTGTAAGACGCCTCTAAGACGCCCGTGCGACGCCTCCAAGACCCTCGCACGACGCCTCTAAGAGGCTCGTATGACGCCTCTGAGACGCTTCTAAGACGCCTGTACGACGCCTCTAAGACGCCTGTGGGGCTTCTCATAGAGGTTGGTTGGGAGTCACCCTAAAGTGGTTGGAATTAATACCAAGGTGGTTGCAATTTGTGCTAAGGTGGTTTGGATTGGTTTTAGTTTGCGGCAATATGTCCCCTTTCCAGGTGGGGGGGCAGACGAGCTCCTCAAGGCACCCCCTAGGCTTCCAGAGCCTCTGAAGAGGCTCAAGATGGCCAAAGAGAGACCAAATAGAGCGCCAACACAGCCGAAGAGAGCGCCAGATCGATCGTGGGATCGATCGTGAGAACCACAGTGAGATCGTGAAATCGATTCTGAGATCGAGTGTGATCGTTAGTGATATCGATAGTGAGATCGACAGCGAGATCGATCGTGCTGAGATCGCCAGTGAGATCGACAGTGAGATCGACAATCATGGTGGGACGGTATCGATTGCGACCGACTGTTGGGATCGATCGTGCGATCGACACTGAAAAGCGACAGTGGGAGCGATAATGAGATCGCTTGCGTGAAACCGTCTGCGTGAGATCGACAGCGAGATCGACAATGAGACCGTCTGCCTGATTTGTGGACCGGCGAGGGCGCCGTCCCCCTGGTGGTTTGCGGGTCGTACCCCGGAGCTCCGCGGCCGTTCGGCACGACGCGGGCATCCACGGAAAGACCTCGGCGAGGCGCAGCCAGTGGAAGGCATCCTGATGCTGGAGAGCCGCCGAGGGCCAACGAAGACGATGAAGACCTTAGACCTCGAACCCCGAGCCTCGCATCGTGGATCGGCGAGGGGCTCGGACTTCGCTGCGGACCGACGTCGTGACGCTTGCGGTAGGCGTCAGGGCGGAGGGACTGGGTCAAGCCCGAATGAAATCAGACTAGAGCTGGGCCCAGCAGAGTCCCAAGCTCTTCTAGAATCCTACCAGAACTGGGTCCAGCTCTAAGACACTCCTACTAGAGCTGGGCCCAGCTCTGAGAGACTCCTACTAGAGCTGGGTCCAGCTCTAAGAGACTCCTACCAGAGCTGGGTCCAGCTCTAAGAGACTCCTACCAGAGCTGGGTCCAGCTCTACGAGACTCCTACTAGAGCTGGGCCCAGCTCTGCGAGACTCCTACTAGAGCTGGGTCCAGCGCGGAGGTGCTCGGGGCGGCGCCGTCGGCGGAGGCGGAGGAAGAAGAGGAGGGTGAGGGGGAGGGGGAGGGCGAGGAGGAGAGGAGGAGGAGGAGGAGGAGGGAGGAGGAGGAGGAGGAGGAGGAGGGGGGGGGGGAGGGGGGGAGGAAGGGGGGGCCGTCGGCAGGCCCCGGAGCAGCAGCACGGTGCGGCGCTCGCGCTTGGCGGCCAGGTCGTCCCAGTTGAGCTGCGACCTCGGCGCACGAGCGGCGGCCTTCTCCACTCTGGGCATCGTGCTCCTCCCCCTCCTTTTGCTCCTCCCCCCCCCCTCCTCCTCCTCCTCCCCTCCTTCCTCCTCCTCTCCTCCTCCTCCTCCTCCTCCTCCCCTCCTCCTCCTCCTCCTCCTCCTCTCTCCTCCTCCTCCTCCTCCTCCTCCTCCTCCTTCCTCACCCTCCCTCCCCCTCCCTCCTCCTCCACCCTCCTCCCTCCTCCTCCACTCTCCTCCTCCCCACTCCTTCCCCCTCATCCTCCCTCCTCCTCCCTCGATCCGGGCCCTACTGGCCGGGTTACCCCCCGAGGTGGGGATATAGGCAGCTTCTGTCGGATTTCGAAGGGTATGTCCCCAACTGGGGGGGCGAGATGGTGGGGGTCTGGACGGGGGTGGGGACGGGGATTGGGATCGGTCAAACGACACCGACACTCGGCTCCACTCCGGGGCGCAGTCCCGCGGACACGCGGTGGCACAAACACGCGTTCCGCGCAGGGTAGCCGCGCAAAAAGAACGCCCCGCGCGTCCGCGGGGGGTCCTGGCCCATGTGGGCACGGGCCGCGAGGCTGCGGAGCGCTACAAAGAAGAAAGAGCGAGGCCCCTTTTTTGGCACCAGCAGCGCCGGGGTGCATGAGGAGGGCCAGAGGAGCAGCCACGCAAGGACCTTCGGAGCAGCGAGCCTTCGGTCGGGCAAGTCCCCCCACAGGGAGATTTTTGGACGACAAAATCTTAGGAACAGCGGGCCTTAGGTCGGACAACATTTTGGGCGACAACATGTTGGATTCCCCCTTCGGAACAGCGAGCCTTAGGTCGGGCAAGCCACCCTGGAGTAGGCGCCAACATAGCCAGAACACGTTCCTAAAATCGTCCCCAGGCTATGTTTTGCCTAGTGTTGAGTGTTCCTCCTGGAGACGGACACACGCCCGACTTGCAGCGAGCCCGGAGCCCAGAGCGGGGCTGACTTCAGCGCCCTGGCTCTGCACGCAGGAGTGAGCACCCCCGGGCAGGAGCAGTGGCCCTCTCGGTGCGCGGCCTTCGGGGAGCGCGGAGGGGGACCAAACCCGCGCGCGCAGGTCGCTGCTATTGCAGGGGCCCTGGGACACACAAATAAGTACACAAGAATAGCAGGATTCCCGATATTTCCTATATTTTCTAGGTTCTTGTCTTCCCCCCCAATTCCCATATTTTTCCATGTTTTCCTGGGAGTCGACGATTAATTGTGTCTGTGTGTTTTTTCCCCTCCTGAGCTATCGCAACGCATTCAGCCATCTTGGGAGCCCTGTTTTGGACGCCCGCAGTGGGTACGGACAAGCATCGGTACGATGCTTAGCAAAAGAGGTGTTGTCCAGAACCGACAGCGGCCGCTGTTGGGCAGCCGGCTTTTTGCCTTCAGTGCACAACGTCCGCGGCGGTGCGGACAGCGAGCCCTGTTCAAAAAAAGCAGGAACTTCTGATGGACATCGCACCCAATTTTTCCGTAACCGTTTCGATCGTCCCGACCTGTGTATCCACACCGAGGGTCACTCCGGCGAAAGGTCACTCTTACGTGTAGCCGATCCATGTTCATCGAGGAATGCCCGAGCCCCCCTTCGCAAGACTCTCTTTCGCGAAAACTGCTGGGCACGCCGCTGCTGTACGCGCGGCACCGCACTCCGAGCTGACCCGGGCGGAAGCACTGATCAACATCCACAAACAGCCGCGTGTGTCTGGCCAAACGCACGTCGATTAGCGAAACCGACCAGGCACACTGCGCCGGTGCACTCGTATCCCAGACATGCGACGTCCTGATTTTTTCAGGACGGAGTCCCTGAAGTCCAGACCCTTTCCCCGGGACGGGCTCTTCGTCCTGAGTCGTATTTTGACGGCGCCGAGGCCCGGCGAGGGCCCCCTGGGGCCGAAAATAGCCAAAAACCTCCCGCCCTCATTTGTTCACACGCGATCATGCCTGGGATTGTGTGCCAGTGTCAATGCAGGGGCCCTGGGACACACAAATAAAAACACACAAATAAAAATGTCCCCCATATGTTCCTCATATTTTCGGTGTTTTCGTCTTCCCCCCCACCTCCCATATTTTCCAATATTTTCTGGGGGGTCGACGATGAATTGTGTCTGTGTGTGTGTGTTTTTTTCCCTCCTGACTCATTTGTTCACGCGCGGTCATGCCTGGGATCGTGTGCCAGTGGCATCAAGCGCACCCGAGTCGGCGTGTCCGGGTGGGCGCCAGCTCCAAGCCCGAGGGTCCACGCCCCGCGACGCGTCTGGACTCCGGGGCGCGAGGCCGTGGGTACGCGGTCGCGTTGGGTGCGCTCCGCACGGGGCATCGGCGAGAGAACGCCCCGCAGCAGAAGGGTAGCGTTAGGTAGAGCATGTCCCCCTACAGGCGGATTCGGGACGAAAAATTAAACAGATTCAATAAGACGGTAAACTCACCACACAAAAAAACAAATCCTACGACTGTGTTTGAAACTATCTTTGAATACCTATACGACCGCCCTGCGTGCGATAAGGAGGTTGGGGGGGGGATTGAGATCAAATGCCCACCCTGACTGACCTCCAGCCTGTCACCTTGATCTCATCTCTCTCTTTCTCTCTGTCTCTCTCTCTCTCTGTCTCTCTCTCTCTCTCGCCCTCTCTCTCCCTCTCTATCAGAGTGTCCCTCCATCACGATGATGGGATAAGATAAGATGGGACAAAATGGGTTGGATAAGATCCGATGTAATGGATTGGACAAGATGGATTGGATAAGATATACTGGATTGGATAAGAAAGCCCGCCGCAGGCGCCGACAAACATGAATTGATGGATTGGGTTGCGTGGATTGGATTGGATGGGATAAGATGGACTGGATAAGATAAGATGGGTTGGATTGGAAGAAATGTACTGGATAAGATAAGATGGATTGTATTGGCCCGCCGCAGGCGCAGAAACAAATGAATTGATGGATTGGGTTGGGTGGATTGGATTGGGTGGGATAGCACAAGATGGGACAATATAGGTTGGATACGATAAGATGGATTGGATTGGACAAAATGGATCGGATAAGATAAATTGGATTGGAAAAGAAAGCCCGCCGCAGGCGCCGACAAAAATGAATTATGAAATTAGCGACACGCGTTAGCGCCGGGACGCCCGGGACACCCGGGACACCGCCCGGCCCTCCTGGGACACCTCCCGGCCACAGGCGGACGGGAAACGGACTTTCGCTCCTACTGACACCCGGGACACCCCGGACACCCAGGACACCGCCGGGCCCAACTGGGACACCTCCCAGCCACCCGAAGAGACCATAGTCCGTCAAACCAATGTTATTGCATTCTCGCCGTGTCGCTTCCGATGAGCCCTGCAGGCCTCAAGGCTGCTCCAAGATGGCTCAAGCCAGCAGTGGCCCAATACGGCCCCGAGAGCGCCAAAGACCGCCCCAAGACCGCTCCAAGAGGACCCAAAGAGGCTTATCCTAGAGCCCCGACGGGGGGGGCCCAAATCGACGCCGCTCTCGCTTCTTAGACCGATGGCTTCCAAGATGGACCCAAGAGGGCCTCCACAGCCACACACACACAAGATGCAAAGCAGCACGATGACTAAGTCTTGGCTGCTACAGAGAAAAAGACAATGAATTGAGCAGGAACCGACCGTCCCGGCATTCCTGTAGTCCTACCACGAAATACTCCTAGAACCCAAAAATGTTCTAAGAACAAAAATGATGTTCTTAGAATATAGACCCGATGTGATCAAACAAGACAGACTCCGCCAGACATGGTATAAAAACATTTGGCGGGAAGCACAAACAGGTTCTTAAAACATTGCTTGGTGGGGCTATAGGAGAACCAGGACGCTTGGCCACTGCTTGAAAAAAGAAAAGGACAATGAAAGCGAGGCGCGCCGCCGCGAGGGCGACGGCGCCAGGCTCGACTGGACAGGCGGCGGCCGAGTGTGGGCTCCACAGCCACCATACGAGGCCCGAGGGAGAGCCCCAACAGGGGACCCGGGGAGACCAAGAAGTCTCCACAATGGCCCCACGAGGCTTCCTGGACGCGCCCAGGACGAATGATCTGCGAAGGCGTCGTCGTCGTCGTCGTCGTCTGATGCTTCTTCTTTAACCCGAATCCTCCCCAGGAAAGCTGTGCAGCCCAGGCCGAGAATGGGCGCTTCGGCCCCACCCCACTTAGCCCCCCCACGCGGACACTCTCGCGGGCAGCGTCAGCCTCAGCGAAGGCCGAGGCATGCTTGACGTACTCCTCGTTCCCTCCCGCTGCAACTGGCAAAAGCCTGGTGCGCAAAGTCCTCCGCTAGGATCTTCTCTTGACGCGAGGAGGGTTATTGCTTGTGGGTCGTCTCTCGGGTCCCCAGAGGCAGTTCGGGACGATCCAGGCACCCCGCAGACGCCCTATCCGAGGCGCAACTGCTGGAAGGCATCTCTAGGCAGGGAAACCTCCAGGACCCCCAAACACCCCTGGGCAACCCCCGGACGCACTCGGCGAGGCGCAACTACTGGGAAGCATGCGGAGGCAGGGAAACCTCCAGGAACCGACGACAAGCCCCGAAAACCCCCGACAAGGACACGGGCGATCCAGGCACCCCCGGAAGGCCCTCGGCGGAGCGCAGCTGCTGGAACGCACCCCGAGGCGGCGAAACCCCCAGGAGAGAACCAAAACTCCCGAACACCGCAGACCCCCGGCGTCATGATTTTTTCACGACGTCGACCCCCAGAAGTCTCGAACCTTTCCCCGCACTGGCTCTTCACCCAAACGTTTCTTGACAGTCACGAGGCCCGGCG
>CAUYUJ010004714.1:427484-439984 GCA_963575745.1 Prorocentrum cordatum | reverse complement strand
GACAGCGTGGCAGGATGCCAATGGCCCGCTTGGATGGAGAGCGCGAGGTGCGGGAGAGGGGGCTCTCCCGCCACAGACTTCCTCGCAGCGCACTCACGGATGCGGCTGCCGCACGAGACTCCGTCCAGACTCAACGCTCAAGGGACCGATAATGACGACAGTGACCCAATTCGGATGACCCGCTCGGAATCATTAAAACAACAGTAATACGAATAATGATAACAGTAACAGTAATATAAATAGCATAATAATCATAATATGATTTGCGGGCCCCTTAGGACGGGGGCTCCCGCCTGAGACACTTGCAATTCACTCACCGACGAGGCTCCCGCGCGAAACTTCCTCCAGGTGAACGAATCCGTGTGCGTACGATGATGATGATTGTCACGGTGATAATGCGACAGTGATGATGGTGATGGCAAGATGAAGGTTATAAACAAGACGTTTTCTTTCCAATTCCAATGCGCTGGGGCGGTGCCTGAAAGCTGCGACACAATACATGCCACCGCCTGCGCGGGTTACAGTCACCCTACCGATCTCTCTCAGTTGAGCGGCCGCTGGCGTGAACCACACGATCGGGCCTAAAGCACCCCTTGGGGGGACGCCCCAGTCGGGGGCTCCTTTGGCACTCAAGTGCCTTCCAAAAAGGTCAGAAAATACGATTGGACCCCCCCCCCCCTTTAGGATCCTTAGGGGAGGGTTCACGGAGCACATGATGACGAGTTGAGCGCGTGAACACTCATCGTGTGTGGTAACTGTGTGACAGATGGTGGCGGTGTTGTAAGTGACTGCGTGAATGATGCGTATGTTGTGAGCGGAGATGAAGAAGCTGGTGCTGTTATGATGATGATGGTGTGCGAGTGATTGAACGAGTGACTGTGCGAAGGGAGAAGAGGAGACAGGGGAGGAGGAGAAGTACTGCGCGGGATGTCCAGAAAATAACTAAGAACCCCCCTTCGGATATGGGGGGAACAGCCCTCCTGGCATGCTGCTTGTCATGACTCCATGGGGGCTGGGACCCTCGACGAGAACCGACGAACGGAGCCGGCGCGAAGACGTCAGGACCCACGACGCCGAGCCCCACTCCCCCCTGCGGCGGGCCCGCCCGCGGGCACGCCGGCCACCCTGGGGCGGCGACGTGCAGATCCTCGACGCCAGCCCCCGCCTCGGGGCCGCGGCGGCAGGCGGCTCAGGCGAGTGGTCCGAGCAGGGCGGCAAGTCCCCGGAGCGCGCGTCGGCGCCTCGCGGGCGGAGGTGCTGCTCCTCTCGTCGCCCCTCCCCGAGATTGTTCGCCATTCCGCCTCTTCCTCCTCCTCCTCCTCCTCCTCCTCCTGCCCGTCCCTTCTCCTCTTCCGTTCCTCTGTTCCTCCTCCCTCCTCCTCCTTCCGCCTCCTCCTCCTCCTCCTCCTCCTCCTCCTCCTCCTCCCCACCCCTTCCTCTCCACCCATGACCCTTACACATACCCCTTCCTCCCCGCAACGTCCGTTACAGGCTGGGGGCGTTGGCCCTGTGAGCGCCACAGCATGCTCGCGCACACCAAGACAAACCTATGAGCACCGAAGCACCACAGCACGGCTGTGCACCGCGCCGTGCCTGTGGTTTCACCAGCACCCCCCCCCCGCGTACGGTCGGTTCCGCTTGGCTTGGGTTGGCCTTGAAAACAGTCAAAGAGGCTTACTCGAAACCAGCGCTGTCGGACTCGCCTCGTGGGCGATCGTCGGCCGTCAGGCCGAATGCTCGGAGCACGACTTCCTTCCGCCCCTCTTAAATTGCAATTGCATCCTCGGGGGACCTTGTCTTTCTCGTCGCGGCCCTCTCCGCGTCGAATCCGTGTCGAATCCATGTCGACCTCGTCGGATCCGTGTCGAATCCGTGTCGAATCCGTGTCGAATCTACGCCAAATCCGCGTCGAGTCCGCATCGAGCCCGCGTCGGGCACAAGAAAAGACACCATTTGGGGACAGGTGAGCTCCCCCGAAGATGCAACGGAAGGTTACAAGGATGGTGGGCAGGGGGCGATCCGCTTTCAACGGACGGTGCGGGCTCACCGAAAAACAATAATCAACAATGTACTCCTCCACCGCCGACTCTCCCATCTCCCTCCCTCTCATGAACACATAACTCAGATGCGCTAGCCGTGCGTTCGGGTTGTACTGGGAAATGGTGTTTATTGATGGTGCACACAGCGGGTGCCAGGTGCCGACGAGCCTCACATTAGGTCGGGCATGTCTTGGACGAAGACTAAAAAAAACACTCAAAGCATGCCCAAGCATATTCAAACATGGTCCAACAACATCGTCCCCTGACGATCTCTTTTTCTAGTATTTTTCAATATATTCCCCCTGCAGAGGGACAGGCCCCTGACGACTTTTGATGTTTTGCTATATTTGAAGGTTCCCCCCTGCACAGGGACAGGCCCGACCTCAGCCCAACAACATTGTCAAAAAATCTTCCCTGACGATCTTTTTGTAGTGTGTTTGAGTATTCCCCCTGCAGAGGGACAGGCCCCTGACGATTCTTTGATGTCTTGCTATGTTTGAAGATTCCCCCCTCCTCCACGGTGCGCACCGCCAGAGGAGGAGGAGGAGAGCACCATGGGGGGGAGGAGGGAGGAGAGCACGGGCGGAGGAGGAGGAGGAGGAGGAGGAGGAGGAGGAGGAGGAGGAGGGGGAGGAGGAGGAGGGAGGAGGAGGAGGAGGAGGAGGGAGGGGGAGGAGGAGGAGGAGGAGGAGGAGGAGGAGGAGGAGGAGGAGGAGGAGGAGGAGAGGGAGGGGGAGGAGGAGGAAGGAGGAGGCCCCCGACGATTTCTGATGTCTACTATGACGCAGAGGGACAGGCCCGCCGGGAGCCCAACGCCAGGCGGACGAACCCGCGTGCTGCGAGAGAACCCGGAGGAGGGGGCGCTCGAGAGGCGCCCTCTGCGGGCCGCGGCGCGGCACGCCGCGCCTCCGGAGGGTGCGCAGTGAGTGCAGCGCCGAGGGGACACACAGAGGCCGAGGAGGCGAGGGAGAGAGAGAGAGAGAGAGAGGGAGGGAGAGGGAAATAGAGAGAGAGAGAGAGAGAGAGAAATAGAGGGAAATAGAGGCCGGAGAAGGGAGAAGAGAGAGGGAGAGGGAAATAGAGAGAGAGAAATAGAGGGAAATAGAGGCTGGGGAAGCGAGAGAGAGAGAGAGGGAACACACACGAAACCCGAAACAGAACACCTGACAACAAACGGAGACACAGAGGGAGAGGGAGAGGGAGAGAGAGAGAGAGAGAGAGAGAGAGAAAGAAAGAAAGAAAGAAACACAGGAAAAAGCAAAAAACAAAAAAAACATGTGAGAGAAGGGATGGGGAGAGAGGCAGGGCGGGGAGGGCGGGGGAGGGAGGGAGGGGGAGAGGGGCGAGTGGCGAGAGGGGCAGCGACGACCGACAGCGCCAACCAGCAGTTGCCTGGAAGGACGCTCCCATGCCTGCGTGGTGGCGCCTTTTTGTTGGGGGCGCGGGGGGAGGGGGGGGGGCTTAGGGGGCCCTGGAAACGGAAGGGCCGCTTCTTCACCGTTTCCAAAAAAAAGCGTCCCTTGAAAATGGAGGCGGCAACAAGAACGGCGACGGGAACCGGCAAAAAATCGGCACCAGGACTGGAAGCGGAGCCGGCGCATCCCTGGCGCGCCCCCTTCATGCCTTCGTGATGGCGTTTTTTTGTTTCTGGAGGTGAGCAGAGCAAATTGACATGAAACACTGACAGGCCCACCCAGGCCGATGCGTGTTCGAATTGTGTTCCCCCCCCAAGAGGCCAAGAGGCGTTCCGAAGAAGCCCCAGGGCCTCTCAAGACAACCTCGCGGCCTCTGGGGCAGCCTCTGCGCGTCCCAGGCGCGCCCCCTCATGCCTGCGTGATGGCGCTTTTCTGGAGGTGAGCAACACGAATAGCAAAGACAAACTGACAGACCCACCCTGGCAGATGTTTGCGTTCCCACCCCCCCAAATATTTTTTGGAAGAAGCCCCTTGGCCTCTCGAGACAACCTCGCAGCCTCTGGGGGTGCCTCTGCGCATCCCAGGCACGTCCCAGAAACCGCCGGGGCAAGCCCCCGAGCCTCTGGGAGAGGCGCCGAAGCTGTTTGGGGAGATGACCTTCTTTCGGGGTGCCCCCGAGCATCGCAAGGAGGAGCTTCTGATCAATGCCTCGCAGCCACAGGGGATGCATCGGAGTATGTTGGGCAAGCCTGTGCGCGAACCCAGGCCAGATGCCCTGAACTTTTGGAGGTGCCCAGAGCTGACGGGACGGGTCCCATGGGCCTTGGGTGAGGCATTGCTTGGCATTGGCCGGTCATGCTTGGCATTGCTTGGCATCGGGTGGTCGTGCTTGGCGCTGCTTGGCATTGTCGGTTGCGCTTGGCATTGCATGGTTATGCTTGGCATCGGTTGGTCGTGCTTGGCTTTGCTTTGCTTGGCGTTAGTTGCTTGTGCTCGGCATTGCTCGGCACTGCGCGGTCGTGCGTGGCAGTCCTTGGCATTCGGCGTTGCTTGGTCGCATTTGGCTCTGGAAGGTCGTACTTGACATTGCTTGGTCGTGTGCGGAATTGAGCGGTCGTGCTTGGCATTGCCTGGCATTTGATGGTCCTGCTTGACATTGCTTGGTCGCGCTGGGCATTGAATGGTCGTGCTTGGCATTGCTTGGCATTGCTTGGCATTGCTTGGTCGTGCTGGTTAGCGCTTGACAGTGAGTGGTCCTGCTTGCTTTTGCCTGGCATTAGATCGTCGTCGTTGGTATTTAACTTTCGTGCTTGGCATTGGTTGGTCGCACCTGGCATAGCTTGGAAGTGGGTGGTCGTAGTTGGCATTGTTTGGCGTTCGTTTGTCGTGCTTAGCGTTGGTCGGTCGCTTTTTGCATTGCTTGGCATTGCTTCTTTCTGCTTGGCAGTGCCTTACAAGGAGCGGTCGTGTTTGGCATTGGGTGGTCGCGCTTGGCACTGAGGCGTCGTGCTTGGCATTGAGTGTTCGTGCCTGGCAGTGGTTGGCATTGGTTGGTCGTGCTTTGCATTGTTTGGCATTGAGCGGTCGTGTTAGGCGTTGCTGGGCCGTGGATGGTCGTGCCTGGCATTGGCTACTCGTGCTGGGCACTGGGACATCATAGTATGTGGGTTGAATTGATGTTATGGCTGGTTGGAATGTGTGTGCAGGCTGTGCACTAAAAGGATGGTCACTATGGAAGGCAATTGGACAGAACTTGGCAGCGGTGGGTAAACAGTGAGCAGCACGCACCATGACTCGGCAGCGGTAAGCGACCAGCGGAGAGCGACAGGTAGCAACAAACCAGCAGTTAGCAATAGTGGTCGGGAAGCGCGCAGGCAATGTTGTGCACGGGGTGCTCACTCGTTGCAGACTGGTGCCACAGTAAACTCATGACTGGTCTCTGGTGCCCGCGGCTTGCCCACTGATTGATCACTGATTGCCCGCTCCTTGCTTTCTGCATCTCCATTGCTCATCACTTATCTCTTCACGTTTGATCCTCTGGGGCCGCGAGACGTGTGAGGGGGTGCACCGAATTGGGTGCGGTGGTGCCATGCGAACCCTCCAAGTGGAGCCTTCGGCGGAACTCCCTATGGGGTGCGCCGAAATGACGGTGAAACTGTATGAGAAACCTGCCCTGGGGCCTTCGGGTAGAGCTCCCTATCGGGCCACGACCTGTGTGAAGGGTGCGCCGAAATGGGGGTGGAACTGCATGAGAACCCTGCCACTGTGGCATTCGGTGGAACACCCTATGGGGCCACGAACCGTGTGAGGGGTGCGCCGAGATGAGGGTGGACCTGCATGGAAAACCTGCCACTGAGGCCTTCGGTGGAGCTCCCTATGGCCCTATGGAGCCACGACCCGTGTGAGGGGTGCGCCGGAATGAGGGTGGAACCGCATGCGAACCCTGCCTCTGGGGCCTTCGATGGAACTCCCTATCGGGCCACGAACCGTGTGAGGGGTAGGCCGAAATGAGGGTGGAACTGAATGCGAACCTGCCCTGGGGCCTTCAATGAGCTCCCTATGGGGCCACGAACTGTGTGAGGGGTGCGCCGAGATAAGGGTGGGACTGCATGCGAGCCCTGCCAATGGGGCCTTCGGTGGAGCTCCCTATGGGGCCACGAACCGTGTGAGGGATGCGCCGAAATGAGGGTTGAACTGCATGCGAACCCTGCCACTGAGGCCTTCGGTGGAGCTCCCTGTGGGGCCACGAAGCGTGTAAAAGGGGCACCGAAATAGGGGTGGAACTGCATGCGGACCCTGCCGCTGTGGCCTTCGGTGGAGCTCCCTATGGGGCCACGAACCGCGTGAGGGGTGCGCCGGAATGAGGGTGGAACTGCTTGCGAACCCTGCCTCTGGGGCCTTCGATGGAGCTCCCTATGGGGCCACGAACAGTGTGCCGAAATGAAGGTGGAACTGCATGCAAACCCTTCCACTGAAACATTCGCTGGAACTCCCTATGGAGCCACGAACCGTGTGAGGGGTGCGCCAAAATGCGGGTGAAACTGCATGCGAACCCTGCCACTGAAGCATTCGGAGGAACCTCCTATGGGGCCACGAACCGTGTGGTGGTTGCGCCGAAATGAACGTGGAACTGCATGCGGACCCTGCCGCTGTGGCCTTCGGTGGAGCTCCCTATGGGGCCACGAACCGTGTGAGGGGTGCGCCGATATGGAGGTGGAACTGCATGCGAACCATGCCACTGAGGCCTTCGGAGGAGCCTCCTACGGGGCCACGAACACGAACCGAGTGAGGGGTGCGCCGAAATCTGGGTGGAACTGCATGGTAAGCCTGCTTCTGAGACCTTCGGTGGAGCTCCCTATGGGGCCACGAACCGTGTGGTGGTCGCCGAAATGGGGGTGGAACTGCATGCGAACCTCGGTGGCACTCCCTATGGGGCCAAGGACCGTGTGGGGGATGCGCCGAGATGAAGGTGGAACTGCATGAGAGCCATGCGACTGTGGCCTTCGGTGGAGCTCCCATATGGCGCCACGAACCGTGTGAGGGATGCGCCGAAATAAGGGTAGAACTGCATGGGAAACCTGCCGCTGGGGCCTTCGGTGGAGCTCCCTATGGGGCCACGAAGCGTGTGAGGGGTGTGCCAAAATGGGGCGGCGCCGCCATACGGACTGCACGGGAAGAGTGGGGGGGCAGCGGGAGGAGGAGTGACGCGGGGCACTGTCACTTCAAGACGAGGAGAAAAACACCACAGGATGGTTGAGAACAAATAATAACTTTAAAAAAGCCACCAAACTATAGAGGGACATGCCCGACTTAACTCTGGAACGGATTTCTCCTCGTCGGGCCCTGCTCCTGCTCCAGCTCCGGCTCCTGCTCCTGCTCCGGCTCCTGCTCCGGCTCCGGCTCCGGCTCCGGCTCCTCCTCCTCTTCCTCCTCCTCCTCCTCCTCCTCCTCCTCCTCCTCCTCCCCCTCCTCCTCCCTCCTCCCTCTCCTCCTCCTCCCCCTCCTCCTCCTCCTCCTCCTCCTCCTCCTCCTCCTCCTCCTCCTCCTCCTCCTAGAGGGACATGCCCCGTCCCCCCCCCCTTCTCCCTGTGCGGGCCGGGGGCCGCGGGGGAGCGCACGCGCCCGCCTCGCGACGCGGGGGCGTCCTCGGCCGAGAGCGCCGGGAGGCTCGGGAGCGTGGCCGCCTGGGGCTTCGTCTGCGCTGACGACGACGACGACGACGACGACGACGACGACGACGACGACGACGCCGAATGCGGATGAGTTAAACGCCAGATGAGCTAAGCACCAGATGAAGTCGTCCCTGGATGAATAAAACACCAGATGAGTTAGTAACCGGATGAGTTATAGTCACCGAATGAATTAAGCATTGGTTAAGTTTAGCACCGAGTGAATTAGGGGCTGGGTGAGTTACGCATGTGCCAGGTGAATTAGGCCCCAGATAACATCGGAACCGAGTGAGTTCGGAGCCAGATGAGTCTGGAACCAAATTAGTTAGTCACAGGATGAGCTTGACCGCATGCATTAGGTACTTGATGAATTGGCCCGGATGATGTAGGCAACGGATGAATCATTTCATCTGAGATTTAGACATCGAATGAGTTAGGCGCGGATGAGTTAGGCATTGAATGAGTTAGGCCAGATGAGTTGGACCGGATTTGTTAAGTACCAAATGAATCAGCCTCGTTTCCAAGCCCCGAAACGCCCCCAAGAGGCCCCGAAGAGGCCTCCAAGAGGCCCAACAACTGCCCCTAAGAGGCCCCCGAGAGCGCTCCGAAGAGACCCCGAGACATATCCCTGAGCACTCCTACCCACAATCCAAGTACGTCAGCGGAATGGGCCGAAGGCCATTCGATAGAATCCGACCCGTATCCGACTACAAAAAATCAAGCAACCTCTGCAGTTCAGTGTATGTGTGACGGGAGGTCCATTCCTAATACATTCGCACTATGACTGAAATCCCCAGTACAGTCGGGGCCTTGACCTAAGGAACCCAAAATAAGGAACGAGGCCCCTTGTTTCCATAAGTTTGACTTCGAGTCCGATCGAAAACATAAAGAAAACCTGAGGCAAGCTGCGAAACACTTAAGGAACGCGGAGCCCCTCCCCAACGAAAAGGGTTCCTTCTTCAGGGCCCCGACTGTATAATGTTTGTTATGTGTGTATATATATATATATGGCCATTTGCCCCAGAAACAATGAAACAATTGGCCACGACTGCACGTGGCCACCGCTTGTAAAGACACCTGGCAGAGCTAAATCTTATTATAGACCGTAGAGCTGTACAGTCGGGGCGTTGACCTAAGGAACCCTAAATAAGGAACGAGGCCCCTTTTTCCCATAAGTTAAACTTTGATTTCCCATCGAACCCCCAAGCAAAACCAAAGGCGAACTGCAAAACAACTAAGGAACACCGAGCCCCTCCCCAACGAAAAGGGTTCCTTCCTCAGCGCCCCGACTGTAGCTGTCTTGTGGCGCCCCATGGATACAACTCTGGCCGGACCCTACTGCAGGTACAACTTTTAAGTAGCACAACTCTGAGGGGATCCTGCTGAAGCTACGCGGCCAGACATGGCCCCATAGGAGCTGAAATTCCCATAGATGCGAAGGTCGGCTTCAACAAGACTGGAGCACAGGTGCGGCTGCAACACTCACAGTCTCTGCACGGCTGCAACACTAATGTGATCCGATTAGAACCAGCGATGACAGACAACTCTCACAACGATTCCCTATGTACACAACCATCACCGCACCGCGACGCCCGACATGCAATGTCCTCAAGATCCTCTGGCCGGCTCGTCAACAGTCAGGCGGAGGAAAGACTTGTTTGCCACGGAGCTCCAGCCAAAGCGGGCAAGGGTCAGGCCCTGCTCCACTCGCCCGCCCGAACCCCGCATGCGCACCTGAAATCCCTGGGGCTTGTCGCGCGTCCCCAGGTGCCTCTTCCAGAGGCACGAGGGCGCCGAGACGGGCCAAAAGCGCCCGAGGGCCCTCCCCCGACTGTCCAAGAGGGCACTCCGAAACGAGCCAAGAGCGCTCCCAGAGAGCCCAAGACGATCTCAAGACGGCCCAGAGGCCCCAAATGTACTCCAAGAGGGCTCCAAGGAGTCCCCCAGTAAGGCCCCGAGAGGCCAAGCTCCTTGAATTCCCAACGGATGTTTAGAGAGTTTAGCGTTCGTGCCTTTCCGGTGGAGGGAGGGGGGAGAGAGGCGGGGTGCGGCAGTGGCAGGAGGAAGGTTGGGAGGAGAAAGAAGGGGGGAAGGAGGCGAAACAACTTTCGCTTCTGAACGCGCGTGCTGCGGGAGGAGGGTGTCCGGCCTTGCCGCTGCCGCCTGCCGCATTAGGATATGCAGTGGCGGCCACCTCGGCGGGACCCTGCTACCTTCGTCGCCTGTCCTGTCCCGCGCCCGACCCTCTTCCTCCTCCTCCTCCTCCTTCTCCTCCTCGCCTCCTCATCCTCCTCATCCTCATCCTCGTCCTCAATTTCCTCCTCCTCCTCTTGCTTCTCCTGCTCCTCCTCCCTCCTATCTCTCCTCCTCCTCCTCATCATCATCATCACCATCATCATCAGCATCCTCATCATCATCCTCATGCCCTCCTCCTCCTCTTTCACCTCCCCCCCTCTCTCGAATTCCTGTCCCTTCTCCCTCCTTCATCCTACCTCCTCCCCCCTCCCTTGCTACATCCTCATCTGTCGCCGTCCTCCTCCTTCTCCTCGACCTCGACCCTCGTCCTCATGCAAGCAAGTTGTTTCTTGTGCTTTGCGTGTGTGTGTGTGTGTGTGTGCGTGTGTGTGTGCATGTGTGTGTGTGTTCGTGTGCGCGTGCATGTGCGCGTGCGCGTGTGTGTGTGTGTGTGTGTGTGTTGTGTGTGATATGTGTTTTGTGTGTGTGTGGTGCGCGCGTGTGTGTGTGCGTGATGTGGTGTGGTGTGGTGTGGTGTGGTGTGGTGTGTGGCGTGGTGTGGTGTGGTGTGGTCTGGTGTGGTGTGGTGTGGTCTGGTGCGGTCTGGTGTGGTCAGGCGTGGCGTGGCGTGGCGTGGCGTGGCGTGGCGTGGTGTGGTGTGGTCTGGTGTGGTGTGGTGCGGTGTGGTCTGGTGTGGTGTGGTGTGGTGTGGTGTGGTGCGGTGTGGTGCGGTGCGGTGTGGTGTAGTGTGGTGTAGAGCCACAATCATTTCAGTCAGCCGGTGTGCGGCGTCGGCTGTGGCATGGCTGCGCTCCGCGTGGGAACCTGGCAGAAGGAGCCAGGTGCACGATCTGATGGTCAACAGCCGCAGAACCCTGCACCCGACCTCGGGGGGGATCCGTCCGGCTCCCGCGCGAAGGCGCGGGGCAACGCTCTATCCGCCTGGCTGCGACGCAGGCCGTCGCTCGGCTCCAGTGGGAGCCCACCGGGTGGCGGAAGTGGCGCGGGGCGACAGAGACCCGGACGATCGGCAGAAGCCGCGCCCGCCTCTCGGCGCTCGTCGCATCTCACCCGCTTCCCCTCCAGCCCGCCACCCCCAGGGCGCATGGGGGTGGGGCCATCCTTCCTCCCCTCCCCCCCTCTCGGGGACGCGCCCAGCTCTGGGCCGGCGCCAGCCCTGGGTCCGCAAGGGCCACGGCGCGTGCCCCTGCCGGTCGCGCTGTAACCCACAAGGCCAAGCCAGCGGAGGGAGCAGCTGGGGGGTCGGCGCCACGTGGCTCCCGAACCCAGGTCGGCCAGAGGGAGCGTGCCGACCCCCGTCAGCGACGAGCCCTGTTGGGTCTGAATCGGCCCCCCAAGATGCTTGCGGAGTGCGCCCCCGCTCCCCCCCCGGGAGGCTCCCTGCAGAGGAGTGCGTAGAGAGGAGGAGGAGGAGGAGGAGGAGGAGGAAGAGTAGGAGGAGGAGGAGGAGGAGGAGGAGGAGGAGGAAAGGAGGTGTGCGTGCAGAGGAGGGCCAAACTCGCGCGCCTTGGCGGCCACGCGAACGTCAAAGAACTCAAGCAGGAAGTCGCCCTCCTGAAGGCGTGTCGGCCCTATCCCTCCTGCGCTTCGCGCCGCCTCCTCCTCATCCACCTTTTTCTGAGCCTGGTCCTGCTCCTGGCCCTATGTCATGGATCCTTCCCACCCACTGCTCGGGATCGCATCATGCTAATTATGTGTGAGTAGATGGTGGGAAGGGCACGTGGGGAAGGAGGGGGAGGGAGCCATAGGGAGAGAGGGGAATACGTAGGGGAAGGCGGGTGGGCAACCAACCGACTTATTGTCTAACGGGCTTCCTGACAATACTAGCCCATTCCGTGGGGCAGACGTCCTAATCTGAATAATTGCTGGACTGTCCTGAGTTCTACTTGATCCGAAAATGTCAATCAACTCCGTCTTGTGTATTGTAATTCGTACGAGCACCAACACAACCTGCCGCGCAACGATCTTCTCGACGGCGCAAACCACGTGCCGTCCCCACCGCGACTTACCACGCTCGTCCCCGCCCCTACCGACTCTTGGTCCGTCTCCCCTCCGTCAGGGTTCAGAGGTTTGGAAGCAGAGCTTTACGCACGAGCACTCGTGATGTGCGTATCTAGATGCCGGCGTGTATACACCCATAAGGGTATATGTGCGCTTGCATACGTGAGCATTCGGTGAATCTGCGCACCACAAACAAGTATTGCCTTTCGGGTGTCTTGCTCACGCTGCCCCAAGAAAGAATTGCATGCAAACGGCGGTTGCGAACTGAAGGGTCGAACCTACCGTCGAATCCGTTGATAAAGGATGAGATGAGAGAAGGAATGCGTCCTTTTCCCTCTCACGGCCCGATAGTCATCGGGCTCGCTGTCCAATAGGACCGTCCAATACCTGAGCCGAGAGGGTTGCAGGATGGATGGGTCGAAGGAGGAGAGGAGCGGTCTTCCCACACAGCTCCTGCCGCCCCCGAGAATTTGCATGCGTGCGGCGGGGTTTCGCCTCGTGGGCGGCCCCTGGGCGGCCCTCGTCGGGCGCCCTCGGCGCCCCGTGCGCTGGCGGGGGTGCGGCGGGGTTCCTCGCCCGGTGCGCGGCACGTGGGGCCGCTCGCGGGCGCCCCGTGCGCT
>CAUYUJ010004714.1:382484-414984 GCA_963575745.1 Prorocentrum cordatum | reverse complement strand
AGTACGGCACACACCTTCGGCGACGAAGGCGACGGCCACGACGACGACGACGACGACGACGACAACGACGACGATTTAAGACCGCGACGTTCAACAAGGATAGACAAAGCAAGACTGGGGCGGAGAAAAAGGAGGCCCTTGCGCGCGAGAGAATGCCTCAATCGAGATCCGAAGGCGGGCAGCCGTGCAAGCAGGGGAGGGGGCCCTGCGGTCAAAGAAGGCGCCCCCTGGCGCGCTGTGGGAGAGGGGGGGCCGGCCTGGTATCGCTCAACCCACTGCCCTGAGCCACAGCCGCGGCCCGTCGCCCGCTGCCCTGGCCGGTACACCAGGGAGGTCTCTCGCACTGCGGAGGCACGTGCAACAACTCACGGCAGGAGAGATCACTGAAACAATCTCCCCGGCGCCTTTGCATAATACTCTCCGGACACGATGCCGTCCAGAGCCTCGGAGAGAATTGCAACAAAGATTCATGCTCGCCACTGCTCACACTGTGCATTCCCCCTCGCCCGCATGCCGTCGCAGCGCCGCATTGTGAAGGCTGCCTTCCGAGTCAGTGTGGTGTAGTGGTGCACTGTGAAACTGCGGGTCGAAAGTGCTGCAGCGGTCCTGGTGACGAGAAGGTCCAAGAGGAAGAGAGGGCGGAGGGGGGAGGAGGAGGAGGAGGAGGAGGAGGAGGAGGAGGAGGAGGAGGAGGAGGAGGAGGAGGAGGAGGAGCCGCGGGAGCAGCAGCATCGGAGCCGTGCTCCTGCGCTCTTGTTAAAATCCTTCCCCGGAGCGGGGGGCACGGTGCCGAGAACCGCACACAGGACGGCAGGGGCCCGTCCGGAGCTCGGGAGGACAGGCGTGCCTGCGAAGAGGAAGCCGAAGCCGCACACAGCGACAGCACCACCGAGGACCGACTGATGAACCCACAGCAGAACCGAAACCGACCGGAACTGAAGGGGCACCAGGACACACACATAAATACACGCAAATAAAAAGATTACCCATATTTTCCCATATTTTCTGGGTTTCTCTCTTCCCCCCCACTTCCCATATTTTCCCATATTTTCTGGGGAATGGAGGATTCATTGTGTCTGTGTGTTTCTTTTCCTCCTGAGGAACTGGCAGGCCGCCTGCAGCCCAGAAGGGCGCGGCGACGCAGAAGCGGCACGACGGTCGACCGAACCGAGCCGAGCCGACCGAAGGCGGCCGACTGCGACCCAGCCGAAGCGACCGAATCGCGAACACCACCCATGGAGTCGGCACCCAGGCCACATACACTGATTTCCAGTCAGGCTAGGAGAAGTCGCCACGCCACTCTGAAGGCCGCGATCAGAAACGGCCCAAGCGTATTGGGCTGGATCGTGACGTGCCTCGGTTTAGTTGGCTAGTCTGCGAGTGCCGAACGAGCCTGAGGTCGAGGCTGCACAACACTGCACATGACGGCGGAGCCTAAGCGGTAAGCGCCTCTTTGGGAGAGGGCGCTAAACGTTTCTGAAAAACGAGCCTGGCTTGAAGGTGCCAGGGTGCCCTGGTGACAGTCTCCCTTCTGCCTCTCCCCCTCCTCCTCCTCCTCTTCCTCCTCCTTCCTCCTCCTCCTCCTCCTCCTCCTCCTCCTCCTCCTCGTCCTCTTCCTCCTCCTTCCTCCTCCTCCTGCTCGTCCTCCTCCTGCTCCTCCTCCATGGGCGCGTGCTGGCCACAATCTCGGAGAGAATCCAGACGTGGCGACGAGAAGCCTCCCCAAGGCCACAAGATGGCCAAAAAGGCTCAAGCACCTGCAAACTCCGATCCTCCTCTCGGTCCCCGATCCTCGACCCCTCACGCCGAGAGATGAGAGGAGGAGGAGGAGGATCGAGGAGCCTACTTGTCCGATCCTGCGCTCGGTCCTCGATCCTCCTCGATCCTCAAACCCCAATCCGATCCCTCCTCCCCCTGCTGCTCCAGGATCGATCCTCAATCATTCGCTCCGAGGAGCAGGAGCCAGGGGCTCTCCGACTGTAACCAGCCTCGACCCTGTCCCTGCCCCTAGGATCGGCAAACCAAAGGCGATGACAGTCTTAGGGATGAGCCCTCAGAAACCGAGTGAGCCCTCGAAATCGGCATCGAGATCAGATGACGCCAATCATATGGATAGGGATGTGTTCAAGCTGGCAAGACGTCGGCGGAAACGGGCGCCGAGCGCTCTGGCAACGGCGGCCGCCGCCGGCGCCGGCCAGACGGAGAGGGCCGCGGCCTGCAGGTACTCCTGCCGCGGCGCGGAAGAGGGGCCCCCTCGGGCCATGAACATCGGGAGCGGCCAAGAGGGGGGTGTCCACGAGGGGGGGGTGCAAATCATGACCGGCGGCATGTGCTGGGCCAGGGACGTAATGAAGTAAGAAGAGGCGCCGTGAAATCTGGGGAATTGTCATGGCCCCCGCCATGATATCCACCCCCCCTAGTCATCACCCCCCTCTTTGCCGCCCCCGAGAACAAAGATCAGGGCGACAAATTTTTCGCCATGCTCGGCCTCCGGGGCACCTCGCCTGGCCTCGGGACCGGCAGTCAGCGGCGCAGGATGAAAAACGGTGGTCCTGGGGGAATAGCTCGGGGTCTCTGGGGATCGACGTCGTGAAAAAAAAGCATGATTGGGAGGCCTGCAAAATGGGCACCAACACCAACACAGAGGGCTGCCTCCACAGGGGGGAGGTGATCCTAGATTTCGGTGTTGGTGGTAATATTTCGGCCACCTTGGAAGCCAGAATATTACCACCATCACCGAGATCGGGATCTTCTTCCCTCGGTGGAGGAGCACCGCCGACCTTGGTGTCGGTGTCAACCTCTGGGCCCGCGAATGATGTCGGGGGTCTGGGAGGAGGGCGAGGAGAGACGACCCCCACCACCACGGTGCGCAGCACCAGGGCAGACCCTGCAAGTGCTACCGACAGCCTGCGAGCGCCGCAACGCTTCCGCCAGCGCGTGCAGAGAGCCCGCGAGCAGCGCAGCGGCCTGCGAGCAGCACAGCTGCAGGCAGTCTGCGGCCACAGCGCAGGCGCTACGACCGAGCCTTGCCACGAGGCCGCGGTGCGTGCGTGCTGGGTGCACTCGGGAGGTCCCCTGCGGGCCCCCATGAGGCCGGCGATCCCCGGAGCCCCTGGAGGCCCAGAATCACCGAAAACACCGGATCCGCGATCCTCCTCCAAGGGGGCGCCCTGATTTTAGGCATGAGTGGAGGCAGGTCCCTGTCCCAGCCTGTCCCCCCCAGGGGCTTCCTTGGGACCAGCTGTCTTTCATCCTGAGTCGTCTCTCACGGTCCCGGGGCATGCAGAGGGGCAAGGGTTTTGGATGCCATGACAATCGACACCCTAACAAGCCAATCATGAGACATGTGTTAAACATGTTTTAGACATCTGGAAATTATTTGGCAACATGCTTCCTCTCCGCTGATCGTCGTCTACAAGGCAAGGGAGCAGGAAAACGGAGAAAAGTATCCAGGACCTCTCCTGAGGACCTGTGGCTGGAGGCATGTCTGTTTTCGGAGCTCCTAGGCGGCAACATCAGCCCTCGGACCTACGTGCGCGTCGTGGCCAACATTTCGAAGCAGATCCATCCATGGCGAAGAGAACCCCCAGGGCAAAAAACGTATATATACATATATATATATATATATATATATATATATATAATAATAATAATCAAAAACAAAAAAAAAACGCCAACAGAGTCGATCAGTGGCGACGTCCAAACCCCTGACCCCCCGCCAACCGTCGATTCTACGGAATCGACGGTAGGCGGGCGCAGGCTCCAGACATTCGCGACGCGCCCGACGAATTCAACCCTATCCCCGCCGCCCATCGAGTTGCCTGAATCGTTGGTCGACGAGGGTAGGGTTCGGATTTCGTCGCCGACTGGATCCTCGAAACTCGATCCTCTTACTCTGGGGGCACCAGAAGGTACCGATACCACCACTCCCCAAACCTCTCCTGGGGTTCGTTCTGGCTAGGATTTCGAGGCGAATCCGGCGGTGGCGACGAGGGCCTCCCATGAGGCCTATATCGGCGAAATCGAAGGTGGGTACCTTTTCTTATGTTGTTCCCATCGTACTAAAAGGACCACATCCCAGAAATAACTCTAGCTCCCAGAAAAGTATCGAAACAGTGTCGAACGAGCATCGCCTCCCAGGGCCCGACACGATAAAACCCTCCAGTGTTGGTACTTCCTTGGTGCTCGAAACTCTTTCTGGCGAGCAAAGCCAAAGTAGGTTGGGACATCACGAACTCTTCCTCCCCTGATTTTCATGGCGATGATGCTTAGAGCTAGGTCGGGCATGTCCTCCTACAGGCGAAATTGTGCACGAAGAACAAAAAATACTCAAAACATGCCCAAGCATGATCAAACAATCATCGACAGATCGTCCCCACATTACTTGTCTTGACTGCTTCTGCAGCCTCCTCCACTGGCGGGGCAGGGCCCGACTTCGGCACAGCGCCCCGCGGGCGCCCCCCTTTTCGGCCGTTGGTAGAACTGGGTTTAGTGGAACCTGGTTTAGTGATCTGTACCGGGGGCGCCCCCCCGCCCCAGTTCCGCGAACTGGAACTGCCGCCGCCCGAAAAAACACGAGCTGTGGCAAACATGGCTTAGTGACTCTGGCCAATTCAGGGGCTCTGGGGCCCTACCACTCACCGGGTCCCCTTGCCCGGGGCCCTAGCCATACCCGACCCATTGGCTGCCTCTCGGCCACCGGCGCCTCTCCCCCCGGGGGGGTGGCGCCCATTGCCAGCCCTCCGGCCTGCGGCCCTCGGGGGCGAGCACAGCCCGCGGCGGCGGCGAGGAGCCTCCCTCCATGGAGACCTCCACACCGGGGGCCGGGCCCGAGCATTAGGTTGTTCCCAACCTACTTCAGGGCCGCATCCCAGAACTAACTTCGGGCACCCGAAAAAAAAGTGTCAAAGGAGTGTCAAAAGAGTGTCGAGACAGTGTCGGGCGAGTGTCTCCCAGGGCCCGACACGTGAACACCCTTGAGTTGCGGTACTTTTTTGGGCGCTCGGAATCCTTTCTGGTGATCAAGGCTAAAGTAGGTTGGAGCATCCCCAGGCACTGTCTGTCGCATGATTGGACTGCATGAGATCGACTGCATGATTGGTTTACCCCAATATTGACGTGTTCGTTGAATCTGCGCGAAAAACGGAAGACCCTAGATATACGAACCATCCACGTATGTGTTCGTATATCCCACGGAACGATACAATTCTGGGGTACATCGATTATGTAGTCTATCTCCTACTCGGATAGTACAGCCAACCCGTCTGACAAAGAGGCGCGGTAAAAATGTAAGGGCCTTGGAAGGCCATGTTGACGTGTTTCGGACGAGGCTGGCTGGCGAAAGCCGCTAAGGATGGGCCGACGGGGAAGGATGCAAGGGCAACCTAGGAAAACCGCTCGTCCTTACTAAGCGGGCTGAATGTAGAACCTTGATGCTCTCTCAACGAAGACCTCACTCGAAGGCGAGCGAGTCGGGGAAGTGAGAAGGAAAAGGCCTTCCCAGAAGGCTCTGACGTCCCCCGGCCTTCTGAGAGGTTGTCTAAGCCTTCCCCGAAGACGCAGCAATCCTGGCAGAGGGCGCGAGGGGGGCCTCCGAGAAGACCCGCCGCCCTCTGAGAAGGCCTCCTCCTTCGCACTTCCCCCCTCGCTCGCCGCCGAGCAGAACCTCGACGCTCAACGGAGACCTCCTTCTCTTCGCGGAGCGCGCACGTCTGAGGTGGCCCGAGGGGGAGGGGGGAGGCGGCCCTTTACAGGAGGCTCAGCGGGGGGCTGCCCACCAAAAGGCCGCCTCGCTCGCGCCACCCTTTCGTGCGCGCCGCCAACCTCCTCCACGGCGATGGCTTCTGGGCCCGGCGCCGGCGCCGGCGCCGACGCCGGCGCCGACGACGCCGACGACGACGACGTCGGCGACGACGGCGACGACGACGACGACGACGACGACGACGGCGGCGGCGACGACGGCGGTGACGTCGTCGGCTGCGGCGGCGGCGGCGGCGGTGACGGCGATGGCCTTGACGTTGCCCCCGTCTCGGGTCCTTCGGCTCCGTTCTGCGCACGTCGTCCTCCTCCCCGCCGTCCGCGGGGACGAAGGCCACCTGGTAGGCCACCTCGCGCGGGGGAGCAGCGGCAGGGCGGCGGCGAGCAGCGCACGAGGATCGAGGAGGATCGAAGAGCCGAGCTCGAGGAGGGGGAGGTCGAAGAGCCGAGCTCGAGGGTCGAAGGTCCGAGCTCGAGGGGGGGGGAGGTCGACGGCGACGGCGACCAGGACACGGGGGGGACGACTGAGAAACAGCTGCCTGCCGCTTGCGAAGGCTGAGGAGGGGACGATCAAAGAATCCCGACAACGGCGCGAGCAGCCCTGGCACCCAGTGTACGAATCGTCGCCCAGGGCGCTGCCGCTTGACGGGCCCCCGGGCATTTCGTAATCCTCCGCCTCACGCGAGGGGGCAGCAGCGCCGTCTGTGGGTTCCTTCGCCCTTCCCCGCGATCCGGCGCCGAGGAGCCGGAACTGCAGACCCGTGGGAAATCACAGCCAGAGCCCTCGGCCCCGCGGCCCCTGCAGCACAGTCAGCCCGTATCATGAGGATGCGCGGCAAGGGTGCAAAGGGCCTGAGAGGCCCGCGTGGGCGTCTTTCGCACGAGGTCGGCCGGCGAGAGCGGCCGAGGATAGGCCGAGGGGGCCAGGCTGGAGTGGGTATACCCTTTGCGGGTCGACTGCACAGATAGGCGACGCCCTGACGTTTTCAGGACGGCGCCCCTGGAAGCCCGGCCCCTTCCCCGGGGCCTGCTTCTCGTCCTGAGTCGTCTTCTTGACGGCCCCGAGGCCCGGCGAGGGCCCCCCCGGGCCGAAGACATCCATCAACCTCCCGTCCTGCCTTCTTTCGCGGCGCGATCATGTCCGCCGGGTGTACCTCTCGAGCCCGACCGATCCCCAACGGCCGCGGGGCCCGAGGCCAGGCACGAGGCCACCCCGCGCGAGCCAAGCAGGGTGCAGCGCCCGGATCTCCGGGCCAGCCTCGCCCCCGGGGGCGCGGCCGGCTGGCCCCCAGGGCGCCCCCAGGGGCCCAGCCTCGCCCCCGCGAGGCCCGGGGGGGCGTGGCAAAAACTCAGGACGGGCGGCTGTTGGCTCCTCTCGGCCCCGGGGGGCTCTCGCCGAGCCTCGGGACTGTCAACAAAACGACTCGGGACGAAAACTGGTCCCGGGGGGAGGGTCGGGACTTCCAGGCACGCCGTCCTGAAAAAACCGGGACGTCGCACGTCTGGGGCAGCGTCGTCCTTCGATCTCCTCGCCATTGTCCGCTCCGCATCCTTCCCAAGTCTCTGTCGCTTCCGTGGCAACTCATGGGAGCCTCCCGTACCATCCTCTCGGTACTTTCGAGTCGACGTTCATCGATACTGAATCGAGGCATATCGACGCTACATCGACGCTATCCGAGGTTAGCCGACGCTAAATCGGCGATATCTTACCGACTCCCAGACGCTAACCGACGCTAGTCGAGGCTAAAGTCGGAATTAAAAGGGTATAGCAGGCTCCCATGATTTGCTACCGAATGACGCCGTGATTCGTTCACAGCATGGATCTCCAGAGGTCTGGACATCTTCCCCAGAGCATGCTTTGCATCCCGCATCGTCTTGTTGACGGCCAGGGGGCCCAATGAGGCCGCCTGGAGGCAGACCGCTACGGACAAAAACTCGTGATGCGGCCTCTTTCTCGGCCAGGGGTCATAACTCGTGTTGCGGTGCTCTCTGTTGCTGTTCCTGCTTCTGTTCAAGGTCCTGGCTCGCGCTGCCGAAAATTACGAAAGGAAACCACCAAAAAATCGTGCGGCGACTTGTTCGAGGCCTTCTCGCGACAAGAGGCCCGGGCTGTGGTCCGTCCGCGGGACGTCGCTCGGGCCTCCGGCGGCCGCTCGGGGACCCCCGGAACGCCGTCGGCGAGGCGCGGCTGCTGGAGGGCAGCCGCGGCGGGAGAACGGCCAAGAGCCAGCAGCAATAGCTCAGGAAGCGCCTCCAAGAACTCCTCCTAACGCCAGGTCGGGCACGTCCCCCTACAGGCGGATGCTGGGCGAACACAAAAAAAAATGCCCCAAAAAGCTCCACAAAAACAAGATGGTCAAACAATCGTCCCCAGACTATGTTTGGACTATTTCTGCACATTCCCCCTGTGGAGGGACACGCCCGACTTGATCCTAACGTTGCCGCTGCTCCCCGGACCTCTCCTGGGGCGCGTTCTGACCAAGATTTCGAGGCGAATTCAGCTGTGGCGACGAGGGCCTCCCAAGATGCCTTAAATGACAAAATCGAGGCAAGGGTAATGGTATGTGTACCTGTTCCTCCTCTGATCGATGGACCGATCGAGGTCACACTCACACAGGCCAAAACATCTTACCACAAGCTGGGGCCCTCATCGTCCCCCTCGCAGTCGGGAGGTAAATTCAAATTCGCGGCCCTGGCGGGCAAGGCCCCTGGGCCGCGACCCCATGGACACGGGGCGTTTGCTTCGCAAATACACCGCACGGAACATATCCATGCGACCGCATAGCCATGGGATCGCGCAACGGAATCCTGACCGCGAGGGCGTAGATATGGAAGCTGCTACTTGCCGTCGCTCGGACGTCCATGTCCCGTGCATGTTTCGGTTTCGTGCGTGCTCTTTTTGCTCGATGGTCCAGGATGGTCCTCGATGGGTCTCGCCGAGAAAAATGCACACGTCCGAGCGATGCCAAGGCTATGAGCACGCACGGCGCCGCATTCTGAGTGCACCCCAGCGGGGTAGTTCATCGGCGTCCCCAAGCAATCGATGGTACCCGAAGAAACGCGCGTCGATAAGCGAAACCGACTGCGGACTCCACTGGCCCACCCGAATGCCAATGCCGAGTCAACTGGTGCAGATTCCCTCAGACGACTTGGCCGGGTGGGTTTTTTCTAAGGGCCTCCCAGATCGGGTCCGAGTAGTGGGGTCGGAGGATCGCGCCGCATCGCCGACGTCGGCAAAGCATAAGCGACGTCAGCACCGAGACAATCGGGCTCTACACGTAGCCACATCGCCGATGCATCGCCGATGCAGAACGGTCCTCCGACCCAATCGATTTCAACCCCACTGGGGAGGCCTATGTCCTCGCATTTGGACGCCCGAAATGGGTACAGAAAAAATGGGTACAAGGCCCAACAACAAGTGTTGTCCCAAACTAACAGCGGCCGCTGTTGGGCAGGCGACAGTTCGTCTCAAATGGACACAGGCCGCGGCGGCGCGGACAGCGAGCCCTGCCGAAAATGCCGAGGAATTGCTGTTGGACATTGTACCCATTC
Organism: Prorocentrum cordatum; assembly: GCA_963575745.1. NCBI lineage: Eukaryota > Dinophyceae > Prorocentrales > Prorocentraceae > Prorocentrum > Prorocentrum cordatum. The sequence goes on along the minus strand of CAUYUJ010004714.1, from coordinate 405,675 downwards.
TTTCCGTACCCGCTTCGTTCGTGCCGATCGCAATGCCCCGCTGACCCTCCCGCCGACCAGCGCCCCGCCTCCGCGTAATGCCCGACTGACTCTCCTCCTCCTCCTCCTCCTCCTCCTCCTCCTCCTCCTCCTCCTCCTCCTCCTCCTCCTCCTCCTCCCCTTGTTCGACCAGCGCCCCGCCTCCGCGTAGCACACCCGCAGCTCCCACAGCACCGCCGCGGGGCCCGACACCTCCGCGGCGGCCACCTCCTCGGACGCGCGTGCCTCCGCGGCCGGGGCGGGTGTCGGAGCGCCTCCTCCGCGGCCTCGGCCGCACGCTTCGGCGGCGAGCGAGGGGGGAGGAGGAGAGGAGGAGGAGGAGGAGGAGGAGGAGGAGGAGGAGGACCAAGAGGAGGAGGAGGAGGAGGAGGAGGAGGAGGAGCAGGAGGAGGAGGAGGGCGAGGAGGAGGAGGAGGAGGAGGAGGGCGAGGAGGAGGAGGAGGAGGAGGAGGAGGAGGAGGAGGGGGAGGGGGAGAGGGGGTGGGGGAGGGGGAGGGGGAGGCCGTCTCACTTTTCCGAAGAAGTTCCTGAGCCTTCCCCGAAAACAAACAAGATTTTCTCAAAATGCGCGGGGGCTTCTGAGGAGTCCCGCCGCCTTCTGAGAAGTCCTTGTCCTTCTCACTTCCCCCCCCTCGCTCGCCGCCGAACACTAAGCACGTGCAGGGCGGATGGCTCCTGAGGAACATCCTGGAGGCCTCGCCCGGCAACTTCGCGCCGGATCCACGTCGGATGTGTTTTGGGTTCACGTCGGGTTGCGTCAGATGCACGTCGGGCTCACGTCAGATCACGTCGGAGTCACGTCGGGATTCACGCCGGATTCGCGTCAGACTAACGCCAGAGCATCACAGCGCGAACGTCGACCCACATCTTACAGAGCGGACGTGTGGACTGCATGATACAACAATTGCGCGCAGCGCGCGGCCTCGAGAGGATATCAGCGCGAGAAGCTGGGAAAAGCTCGGGCCGTTGACTCTTGGGGACTGGGACGTGGTTGGCGTGTCGCGGCGAAGCATGGTGGGCCAGAAGCGTCGGAGCAACACGTTAAGCCAAAGTTACTCGGACCCTCATGGGGAGGCCTGGATTTTCGGCCTCTGGAAACCAGTTTCGGGCACAGGGGCCGTGGAAGTAGATCTGGGCAGAAAGATTGCCAGGGTGAACCCTGGAAGGAGTGCGAGCGGATGTGGAGCGTCGACCTGTCATTCGGGCGGGTCTATTGCCATCCCAGCCAAAAGTTATTCCGCTTTGGCCTCCAGGAACCCGTTTCGGTCTGCGTTGGGTCGGGTCTCAGGGGGGCTCGTTGAGGCCCGCTGGGGTCTGAACGAGACCTCACGGGATCTTGGCGGGGCTTGCTGTAGCTTCAAAGGTGACAGACGGTGTTTGCCAGAAATACAGACTGATGCTGTTGTATTCTCGAATCCCCCCCCGAACAGACTCATGAAGGAACCTCACTCACCCCACACAACCTGTCAACACCGCGTTCAGGACCAGTGCCATCCTCGGTCTCTTCTCACACGCAGCGTCGTCACCCTCGCCGTCACCAATCCCCTCGTCACCACTATACCACGCTCCTTTAGACGAATCCCGCTTCGCCATGCTGAGGCCGTTCCCCGGACCCGGGGTCGCCCGTCATCGGGAGCGGCCAAGAGGGGGGTGTCCAAGAGGGGGGGGGGTGCAAATCACTACCGGCGGCATGTGCGCGGCCCAGCGGGGGGGCCAGGGACGTAATGAAATAAGAAGAGGCGCCATGAAATCTGGGGAAATCTCATGGCCCGCGCCGTGACATCCCCCCCCCCCCCTATAGTCATCCCCCCCCTCTTCTCCGCCCCCGACGTCAGCAGAGCAGCAGACTGCTCGGGACGACCCGGGCCGGGCCCCCGGCAGAGGCGCCGAGGCACCCGGGGGGGGCCCACGCAGAGGCCGGGAAACGCACAGCGTAAGTATGGCGGCGGCCCTCGGACCGCCGGCGCCGCGCCCTCTCTTCGCCACCGTGGGCCGCCGGCCTCCCCCGCACCCGTCGTTCCATTGACTGCCTGCCAGACCACCTCAACCCAACCCGAAGACCACCCGAGTTTCGGGTTGGGGGGTTCGATGTTTCCCGACCCCCCGCCCCACTGGAAGTCGAGGGTAAATTTGAGCCTCCGGGTTGGGTTGGGGTGGTTCGGTGGGTGGTGATCCATTCCCAAGGGTAGCCTGACGGTCCGCAGCCCGGGGAGGGCCCCCATGTACCCGGTGAGTTCTCCTGCGACGATAAAAAAGATCTGGGTCCGTGTCCTGCAGGGGGGGCGTCCTGGGAGGCCACTCCACCATCGGAGAATGACCGCACGACTAGCGGAGAGGACACGGCAAGCGCGGAGAACGCCGCTGGCGGGGCTCGAACTCGGCACCATGTAACGAGCCCTGGGTGGGGTGGGTCGCACTCAGATTCCCAGCCGGGCGGGGGGTCCACCTGCAAAAAGACACACGAAGGACTCAGGTCCTGAAGGAATAGGGTCTCGAAAACTTTTCACCGCTCTCAGGCGCAATAGGCCCTCCTCGGGCCCTGGAGCCGTCAAAGAAAGACTCCGAATGACGAGTTCATCCTGGGGACAAGCCCCCGTGGACCAGGACCAGTTCCTGTCAGAAATCGTCACACTCGTGGCGAGCTTTCCACGCGGCTGGCCAGCGCTCATGCCGTGATCGTCGCGACATCTTCAATCAACAGCAATGATGAAAGACCCCAAGCTCGATGACTGTATGTATTACCACAACCACGCTGCACGACGGCGTGAAACGGAATAGCCTATGGAGGGCGTGAACTCGCACGCGTCTGGGCGCACAGTTTTCACGAATAAGCCTTGAAACGCAACGGTACGAGACATGAAACGAAGCGATGCGAGGAGGAGGAGGAGGAGGAGGAGGAGGAGGAGGAGGAGCAGGAGGAGGAGGAGGAGGAGGAGGAGGAGGAGAGGGAGGAGGAGGAGGAGGAGGAGGAGGAGGAACGGGCCAGCGCCTTGATCGTGACGACGTGGCACGGGCACTGCAGCGCGCTCGGAGGGTCCTGCAGCATCCCGCCGAGCACCTCGGGCACACACTCGGGTCTCAAGGTCTCGAACCTCAGGGCCGGGCAGCGCGCAGTGCCGGGCCGGGGAGGCAGGAGCGGGCCGCCCGCGCCGTCGCCGCCGCCGCCGCCGCCGTCGCCACCGCCGCCGCCGCCGTCGCTGTCGACGTCGTCGTCGTCGTCGCCGCCGCCGCTGCCGCCTCCGTCGTCGTCGTCGTCGTCGTCGTCGTCGTCGTCGTCGTCGTCGTCGTCGTCGTCGTCGTCGTCGTCGTCGTCGTCGTCGGCGTCGGCGTCGTCGTCGTCGTCGGCGCCGGCGCCGGCGCCGGGGCTGGGCGACGTCGTCGCCGAGCCCCAGAACGCACCGCGATCGCCGAGCCCTCGCTGAGCTCACGTCTCCTCCGCCGCACGCGCGGGCCAGACGTCTCTCCGCGCCGGGCACTGCGCTCGCGGATACGAGAGTGGAGACCACAGGAACGCTGGGACCCTCCGGGGCCCCAGATCTGCAGCAGAGGAGAGACAGGGACCACCGATCGCGGCTCTCCTCCTCCTCCCCTCTTCCGCCTCCTCCTTCTCCTCCTCCTAATTACTCCGCCTCCTCCTCCTCCTCCTCCAACTGCTCCTCCTCCTCCTCCTCCTCCTCCTCCTCCTCCTCCTCCCCCTTTTCCTCCCCCTCCTCCTTCTCCTCCTCCTCCTCCTCCTCAAGGTCCTCCGCCTCCAGGATCGATTCGGGTGAGGATCAATTCCGAAGACCGCCGCCACCCAGAACCACGAGCGGTGGTCTCTGCTTGTCCTCCAAGGCCTGACCGCAGCCGGCGCGTTCCCCCCGAAAACACTGGCGGCAGCGCTTCAACCTGCATGGGATCGGCAGGCATTTCGGCCAGCGCCCAAACCATGTACCGAGTTGGCGTGGGGAGGCGATGAGGAGTAAGAACAGAACACACAACATCTTCTGTCAGCATGGAAAGCGGAGGCCGGAACCAATCTGAATGTGCGTCGGGCTGGACTGCATCGGGACGGACTCGAACTCGAGTTGATTCTGCCGAGACGGCCCCAAGACGGCCCAAGACGGTCCCAAAAGGACCCAAGACGGCCCAAGAGACCTCCAAGACGGCCCTACAGCGCCCCATGAGGCCACCAAGACGGCCCCATAGAGGCCCCAAAGATGGCCTCTAACGACGGGCCGAGGAAGCCCTAAGACGGCCCAACCGAGAGGCCCCGCAATTGTGGGATAGAGGGCGCAAGAACGGGACGAGGAGAAGGGCGACAACGCTGACATGGAGAAGGGTCTGTACGAATGGGCGCAAGATGCGAGGGGACTGACATATTCAGCGCAGGATGGACACTACGATTGCGTATACGCATACGTTTACATACATACATACATACATACATACATACATACATACATGCATACATACATGCATGCATACATACATACATACGTACGTAGGTACATACATACATACATACATACACATATACTTATACATACATACAAACATACACATATACATATACATATACATATGCATATACATATATATATATACATACATACATACATACATGCATGCATGCATGCATACATACATACATACATACATACATGCATACACACCTACATACACACAGACATGCATACATACGTGCATACATGCAAAACTACTCATATATATATATATATATATCGTGCTACATCAAATCGTACACAACCGCATCCACATCCACATCCACAGACATTGGCAACTACACATACATCTACACCTACACAAACATAGACCCGCACATACATATATACATACATACACACATACATGCATACATGCATACATGCATATATGCAGACCTGCATACATGCATACACATACACATACACCCATCCGTACATGAATGCATCGAACTGTACTACATACACACATGCACACATATATGCATCTATATACATATTTACATCCACGCCTACATACATACATATGTGTATGCATGTATATGTATACGTACATACATGAATGCATGCATGCATGCAACCATACATACATGCGTACACACATACACACATACATGTATACATACACACATGCATACACTTACATGCATAGACCTATCTGCATGCATACATACATACATACAAACATCTATGCATGCAACCATGTAGACCTACCTGCCTACCGCATTACCTACCTACCAGCATGCATCCATTTATGCAGACAGACGTTCATACATGCATACATACATACACACATGGCTACCGACCTACCTACCTACCCACCAACCTAACTACCTACCGATCATCCTGTCTACCCACCTACCTTCATACACACAGACATGCATACATCATGAATACATACATACATCCATACATGCATATATATGTATGCCTCCATCCATCCATCCATCCAACCATACATACATACATACATACCTGTACACATGCACACATACATACATACATGGATACGCCCATACTTGTAACATATATACACATGGTTCCATGGACGTGGTGCGTACATGAACCAAACAATGCCTGAAAGTATGTTTTCTTACTTGAGATTTCGCCGCAACGCCGCCCATTGCAACCTCGTTGCCGCCCATCCGGATGGTTCCGTCTAGGTTTCGCCGCGTCGCCGCCCGTTGCCGCCACCCTGCCGCCCACTTGGAGGGCCCGTCGAAGTGTTGCCGCGTTGCCGCCTCGCTGCCGCCCACTTGGTGGGTCCGTTGCCACCCACTCGGGGTGTTCGGGAGGTTTCGCCGCGTCGCCGTCCGTTGCCGCCTAGTGGCCGCCCACTTGGATGGTTCCTTCGAGATGCTGCCGCGTCACCGCTGTCTGCCGCCTCGTTGCCGCCTCGTTGCCGCCCACTTGGATGATTCCGTCGAGATTTCGCCGCGTCGCCGCCCGTTGCCGCCTCGCTGCCGCCCACTTGCGGGGTCTGTAGAGATTTCGCCGCGTCGGCGCCCGTTGCCGCCTCGTTGCCGCCCACATGGGGGTCTGTCGAGGTTTCGCCGCGTCGCCGCCCGTTGCCGCGTCGTTGCCGTCCACCGCGCTCGGGGGTCCGTCGTGGTTGCACCGCACAGCTTGCAGCTCAAAGCTTACGCCACATAGAATGCACTGGTAGATTGCATCAATAGCTTACACGTTCGGCGAGCCAGTATTCACTGATGTGGGTCCATGCTGTCATACATAATATATATATATATAGATATAGATAGATAGATATACGTGCATACGCAAATGTATGTATGTATATGTGTGTGTAAGTAAATATGTTTGTGTGCATATATGCCTGTATGTATGTATGTGTGGATGTATGTAGGTGTATGTATGTATGTACGTATGTATGCATGCATGTATGTATGCATACATGTATGCATGTATGCGTATGTAAAGAAGTAGCTCGCTGTGTATATATATATCTGTAACAAGTGTACATACACACGTGACCGCATGTATGCACATGTATCGAGCATCGCCGCACCTATCCCTGAGAAACCATAGCACAACTGCCAACAAACACTATCCGTTTCGTCGGTCCTCATCTACGGAATGCGACCCGAACAGAGACAGGATGCCAATCGCTGCCAGCGAAGCATCGCCCCCTAAGCCTTGAACAACGTCGCGTGGTCGTTGTCTCCAAGAATGAGAAACTTCTGCCTCGTGCGCTCGGGGATAAGCACCGTGAACGCCTGAAACACTTTGACAAATGCTCTAGGGAAGTTCAAGAAAATGGTCTTGCCCTTGAACTCAGGGTAGTGCTCTCCGAACACCTTCGACAAAGATGACACTCCCATCTTGACGTCCTTGTTCGTCACACTTGAAACCTGCACCCCTGCATCCGCCCCGTCCTCAACCTGTGGAGGCAATGCGGGTGAGCGGGCCTTTGACTCCTTCCGCCCGGATGCTGCCAGACCGCCCGACGCACGCACGGGCCAGACGATGCAGACCTGCTCCCGACCCGCTGCGGGCATCGCACTGGCACGGGCCCGCCGCACACCAGGACTCCCGAGACAGGCCGCTCCCCGAGAGGAGCCCACACCACACAGGCGCCTGGGCGCCCACGGACGGCTCCTCCCGTGGCGCCGATCCTTCGCCCCGCCGCACCCCCAGACGTCGGGCCGGCCCAGTTCTTTCCACGCGAGGGCCCCAGAGGTCTGGACCACTTCCCCGGGGCCGGTTCTCGAGCAGGGACCGACCGTCCCGGCATTCCTATAGACCTACCAGGACGCTTCGCCACTGCTTGAGGTTCTTCGTCCAGGGCCGTTTTTGTCACGCTCCCGAGGCCCGGCGAGGCCCCCCCGAGGCCCAAAACTGCTAGAATCCCGCCGCTCCAATTTTTGGGGAGCGTCGTATCTCTGGGCCTACAATCCTGGCGCGCGCAGCACCCGAGGGGGGGAGCTCTCGACCCCTTCCCCCGGGAACTCTCGACCCCTTCCCCCTTATCCCCGAGCCGTTCTTCGGCATTCCCCGACGTAGGGCCATGGACCTCTCGACCCCTGCAGCAGGATTGCTGCTTCACCCCAAGACTTTCTCAGACATTCTCTGCCTAAGACGGGACTCGAGTCCGTTGACCTGCTCCTCGCGATAGCGCCCGTGACTGGCCCCGCAACAGGTCACCATCCGCGCCAGCGCCGTCTGGACATGAGCCACTCCTAAACTTTCCGAGAGACGGCACCGGCGAGAATCATGACGTGACCGTGACCGCCCCCCTCCCCCCTTCTTGGCGGCGCGCACAGAGGGGGTAAGGGGAGGGGAGAGGCTTCCTAGAAGCAAGGTGCGTCTCAGAAGGCGCCGGCCCTGCATCTATAGACAGTCCCCGCGCCTTCGAAGCAGGCGGGCTTCTCAGAAGCCTTCTCCCCTCCCTCCACCCACCCTCCGCTGCGCGTGGCTGACCTTCCCCCCCCCCCGGTCACGCCCGCTGCATCGCAAGAGCGTGGCAGCAGAAAGAAATCCCAAGCGGCCTCCAGGCGGCGACGCGCGTGAACACTGCAAGAGCGCGAGCTGCTCGAAGCCACTCGCGCTCTGCAGCCCCCCCCCCCAGGGCTTGGGCGTCGCCTGATCGGGGGGCGATCGATGGGGAGGGGAGGAGGAAGGAGGAGGAGGCGGAGAAGGAGAAGAAGGAGAGGGAGGAGGATGAGGAGGAAGAGGACGAGGAGGAGAGGGAGGAGGAGGAGGAGGAGGAGGAGGAGGACCAGTGTAAACCCAAGAGTCATCAACGATGTTGGAGTAAGCCCTCCCTCCAAGCTCCCTCTTCATAGGCCCCATACAACGAACGGTTCAATTCCATTGATGGAACTGCCTCGTTGGAAGACACCAGTTTGTAGGCCCTGAGGCATGCCAAAACATTGTTCTCGGGATTCCAACGCCACGGATCAACCTGGCTGTTGCGTTTTGACGATCCTGAATCATGCCAGAACGCCATTTTCAACACAGAGAACCACTGTAACTTTTGCACCCGCATAATCCTGAATCCTTCCAAAACGCAATTTCTGGTACTCTGATGATGGGAATCCGTGTAACCCTTGCAAATGTTTAAAACGAATGTGCGCGGCGCTAAGGCGGGAGCCGCATTTTGAAACGGAACCGTCCTCAATTCGTGAAGCTCTTGCATTTGTTTTACGTTCGCCTCGCTAAAGGCGAGAGCCACATCTTGAACACCACTCGCCCTCAATCCGTGAAACCCTTGCAAATGTTTGAAATGAATGTGCGCCGCGCTGAAGCGAGAACCACATTATGAAAACCACCTCTCTCCTTCCGTGAAACTGCTGCAATTTTTGTAAAACGAATGCGCGCGGCGCTAAGACGAAAACCACATGTTGAAAACCACTCGCCCTCAATACGTGAACCTCTTGCAATCTTTTAACTCGAATGTGCGCCGCGCTATGGCGAGAACCACATTTTGAAGACCACCCGCCCTCAATCCGTGAAACTCTTGCGAATATTCAAAACGAATGAGCGCCACGCTAAGGCGAGAGCCACATTTTGAAGGCCACCCACCATTCAATCCGAGAAGCTCTTGCACAGGTTTAAAACGAATGTGCGGGGCGCTAAGGCGAGAATCACACACCCGCTCGCCATCTGTGAAACCGTTGCCAACTTTCAATTGTCAGAATCGTAATATGTGAGGAGTCTCAAGCGAAACGCCCGGCCCGCCCTAAAAACTGGCTTAAAAACTGGCTTCGGGGTGCGACGGGGAGTAATTATTCATAAGAAGAAACAGAAAAGTAGGAGGAGGAGCAGGAGGAGGAGGAGCAGGAGGAGGAGGAGTTGAGAACGGTGCACTAATCGGGCCCCAAACGCCCCACTTTGGGACCCCGCGCGGGCCCTTTTATTATAGGGCCCGAGAGGGGCCCCTCTGCTGCGGCCCCCGCTGCCACCCCGTGCGTCGTCCCCCCCCCCCTCCACTGCGCGACGCCCGAAGGTAAAACAGGGCTAAGATGGGGATAAATCGCTCCAGAACGTTCCGGGGCGCTCTCTGAACGTTTCGGAACGCTCTGGAGCGGCCGCGGCGGCCAATACATCCTCCAAACCCGCCGATTCTCAGAGATTTCGAGATATCCCGATCCGATTTTGTCCCGATCCTCGCGTCGTTTTAAGCGAGGCGCCGCCTGCGGGCCCCTGACCCAGACAGGCTCGCGTCGAACAACAAAAACCCGGACGGGACGTTTTTGTTGGCCATTTTCGGCCCCGGGGGGCCCTCGCCGGGTATCGGGACCGTCAAAAAACGACTCGGGACGAAAAACCGGTCCCGGGGAGCGGGTCGGGACGTCCAGGGACGCCTTCCCTAAAAAGTCAGGACGTCGCATGTCTGGGGAGCCAGCCGGCACGTGTGGACCTTGGACTGGGCCAGGTGTTTGTTTTGACTTCGTTGTCCGTCGTTCTGCCTTCGTTCTGCCTTTGCCGAGAAACGAGGTTGAAACGAAAACGGTCCACGGAATCGCGAAAACACCAGTTAGCTGAGCTGACTTGGACCGGGTTCCCGCGTGGGCTGGACACCCGAACGCCGACTCAGGAGTTGGTTCCCCACCGGACAGGTTGGGGTCGTTAGATTTTAAGAACAGACCTCCCCGCCACTCCCACCCTGCATACCCCGGCCGCCAGACCCCAAAGTGTCCCGAGTCCCGGTGATCCCGCCTCGCGCCCTCGACAAACACGACAAAACACACCCTGCATGCCGCGGTCGCCAGACCCCAAGTTGTCCCGATAATTCTGGGTATCCCGCCTCGGGCCCTCGACAAACAAGACGGAACACAATATGACACAACAGAACATGACAGAGTAAAGCAAGAGCATGACAGAACATGGCGAAACATAATATATCCATATCATGATAACATAGAGAACACCAACATATCACGGAGCATACAATAGCAAAACATGACATAACAGAGAACGGCATAACACCATATAATATAACATATCCGAGCATAGCATAAGGCACAGTGGCATACATATCATATTATGGCACAGCGTCACCAAACATACCATATGATGACAGCAGAGCATAGCGGCGAGCACGCCATAACACAACATGTCACACCAGAAGGTACTATAACATAACACGAGCATGTCATAACATGAGAGAGCATACCATAGCGATATCATGACACCACAGGCATGATACACCATCACATACCACATCATTTCATAGCATGGTAAAACAGAAGGCGGCATAAAACAACATAACATAGTATGAGACCGGAGAGAAACCCCAATCAGGGCTATAGGGCTAGGGGGCTATAGGGCTATAGGGCTATTGAGCGATAGGGCTATAGAGCTCTAGGGCTATAGAGTTGTAGGGTTATAGGGCTATCGGGCCATTGGGCTATGGGGCTATAGGGCTCTAGGGCTTAGGGCTATAGGGCACCCCCGGGCACCCCCGGGCACACCCGGGCACCCCCGGGCACCCCGGCACCCCCGGGCCCCCCCCGGGCACCCGGGCCCCGGGCACCCCTGGGCACCCCTGGGCACCCGGGCAACCGGGCGTGCAGCGAAAATCGGCGACAAACCTAACCTAACCATATGAATTCGCTGGGACCCCTACAGAGGCAAACTTTGATTAGGGAATCACCGAGGAAAATATAAGACACATTGGCATAGAATCCCATATCATATCACTTCATCGAAGAACATCTACTAACACGATAGTGTAGCATATCGCCACATACTAGCATAGCAGGTCATAATAAATTACAACATCAACTTGCGACCTGGCCCGACCGCCCCGCTGGCCGACGCCGCAAGGAACTGCGCACATCCTTCCAGTAGGCGCGCGCACCGTTGGGACCAAACGCCGAAGGTTTCGGTGGGGATCGCTCGAAGCAAAATATTTGTTTCGCTCCACCCTGCTTTACCGAAGCTCACACACCGTCCCTCCCCCCTTCTCCCACCGCCCTCCACCCTCCCTCCTCTTCCCATCCGTCTTCACGCCTCCTTCGAGCCTCCAATTAATCTGACTGTCTCCTGCCTCCTCACCTTTCTTCTCCTCCCTGTCCTCCGCCTTGTCCTCCTCCCTTACCCTTGTCCTCGTTATCCTCCAGCCAAATCCAAAAGAGTCAGTCTAAGGCCAGTCCAAGTGCAGGCAGCCTTCTGCACTTCCAGCCACGCCAAGAAAGGAAGGGCACCACCTTCTCCCGTGTCCTCTTCCTCCTTCTCCTCTTTCCTCCCTCCCTCCCGCTCTCGTTTCCTCCACATCCTCCTCCTCATCATCATCATCATCATCATCATCACCACTGGAACTTGCCGAGAAGAACCTCTGGCCCTCTTCAAGACCTGGTGGGCCTCTCCACAAATTCGCGGACGCCCCCCAGAAGACCGAAGCAGGTCAAAAAAACACCCGGGCACTCGGAGACCCTGGATAAAGAAGACCAGAACCTTCTACAGCCTCTCGCCCTCCTGCAGAGAGGTAGGTGCATGGGAAATGCAGAGCTTCGGCGCGACCCGCCCTGAATTATTTCTGGTCTGGCAGAGATGTTCCTCACCCTCCTCGTTCTCCTCCTCTCCTTCTCCACACAGGCGACCCGGGAGGCCTTCCGACGATGAGGCAGCGCCGGCGCGCGGCGTCGGGCGCTGCGCGGGCTTCCCGTGCTAGGGCATCCCGGCCACGGCTGGCCATTGGGGGCACCCCCTGTGGCCCAGCTGGTCCCCTCTGCACGGCAAAGGCAGGACCGACGTGATGCTTAATCCCGCTTAACCTCCGCACGGGCGGCTGGCAGGGCGGGTGCGGGGCCACGGCGAAGCCCTCCCGGATAGTCGTGGATCTGGCAGAGGTCCTCTGGTGTTCCCCTCTCCCACTTGAGCTGCGCGATGAGCTTCTCCTTCGGGGCGCACGCCAGGAGGGGGGATCGAGATTCGAGGGCTCGAAGTTTTGGAGCGGCAGGGACACAGGACCATTCTTCACATTCTGACCCTTACTGGGCGATTCGGGCCCCAATTGGGCCTCAGGGAACCCCTTTGCGGCATCCGGCTGGGGCAGGGGGCAAGAGTATGAAGCGTGAGGCGGACATAGAACAGCAATGAAGATGATTGCTGGGGGCAGATAGAAACGATCGCGGAGGACACAGAGCACGATTGATTGATCAACTCTTCACTGTTCATTGCAACTCACATTTCCACCACCATTTCTAATGTGGACCATTACTACAACGCCCGCGGGGCACCCAAAGGTTACTGCTGGAGGCATCCAGAGGCCCATGGAGGCACGAAAAAACAAAAAACGCCTAACAACCTGGGCGCCGCCGACGACGAAATACCGGCACGTCGGCTGGAAGCAATAAGTAAAAACATGAAGCAGGAAGGCGGATAAAGTAGATTGGGTTCAGGCCCTCCCAGAAATAGGAAAGCGCTGCAGTAGAAACTCCAAGGAAGGTCCCGAAGCAGCTTGTGCGCAGGGCTCCTCACACCCGGTACGGGAGCCAAGCGGCCGCCGAAATGGGTGGCCCATGGTGGAAAAAAAACCCTCGCGCACACGTGTAAAACTGCTTACAGCCATCGGCCTGACCTAAGGAAAAATAAATCAGGAACTCAGCCCCTTTTTATCCCAAGGAACAAGGAATAACGCAGAAGGAACGATAAATAATATATAGCGCAAAAAAGAACGGTAAATAACGCATGACAAATCTAAGGAACGACCGAACCCCTTTTGAAAAGTAACTGTTCCTTATTCAACCCGTTCACTATACGGTCTTCTGCTGCAAGGGCTTGAGGACTCCTGCATGTTTTTTTGGGGGGGGCGCTGCATGTCAGAATGGAGCTCATCAGAACATATACAAACATCAACAGCTGCTCAACCAAAGCGCGGCTCCGTGGTCAGCAGGGTTAACGCTAGCAGAAGGGCAGGAGGAGAGCGAGCAGACGGGGTCGGAGGATCGCGCCGCATCGGTGACTTCGGCGAAGCGGCAATCGGGCTCCACATCGAGCCGCATCGCCGATGCACCAACGATGCGGCGAGAACCTCCGAACCCATCTACTCAGACCCCATCTGGCAGGCCCCAACATGGGAAAACCAAAAGGTACCGATACTGCCACTCCCTAGATCTCTCTCGGGGTGCGTCCTGACCAGAATTTCGAGGCAAATCCGGCGGTGGCGACGAGGGCCACCGTGGAAGTCCCCAAAAAGAGGAAGCGAGGGAACGGTAGCGATATCGGTATCCTTTTTTCCATTTCCAGGAGGAGAAGAACAAAACGCCAGGTGTGCTCACGTGGCCTTTCCTTCCCCGGAGCCCGGCGGGAGACCCCGGCTCGCCCTGGCTGGAGCTCTGCGCGCGCCACCCACCCTAAGGTGCAACCCGAGAGGTTTCCGCCGCTCGGAGGCCGCATCGCTCGGAAAGAGGAGGAGCATTCCTCCTCCCCCTCCTCCTCCTCCTCCTCCTCGTCCTCGTCCTCCTCCTCCTCCTGCTCCTGCTTCTCCTCCTACTCCTCCTCCTCCTGTTTCTTCTCCTCCTCCTCCTCCTCCTCGTCCTCCTCCTCCTCCTCCTGCTTATCCTCCTCGTCCTCCTCCTCCTCATGCTTTTCCTCCTGCTCCTCCTCCTCGCCCTCCTCGTCATCCTCCTCATTTTCCTTTTTCTCCTCTGACGGTGCTTGGTCGCTCTGGCAATATCAACTGCTGCGCGTTCAGACGATCGATATTACTATATTGCAGCGGCTTGTTCAGTTGCTAAGCGCGTGGCAGCGCGTGTCAGGCCTCGGGAGATCCAAAATTCCCCCGGGGAGCTTCGGGAAGGAAGGCCTTCTCCGGAGGGCTGCGGGGTCCTGCACAAAACCTTGAAGCCCACTCCTCCCCTCCTCCTCCTCCTCCTCCTCCTCCTCCTCCTCCTCCTCCTCCTCCTCCTCCTCAAATAGTTCGCCACCAAACGCTCCTTCGAGGCACTGTTTGGCGGCCAGGATAATGATGATACGATTTATCTTTACCAGTCCACATCAAGCCCCCTGGACTCGGCATTGGGGACTTTGCCCCCCTGAACACTGCACAGAAGGCTCCAAAAGATGTGAAGTGAAGTATCCGTTCAAGTCTGCACTTCCCCCGGGGCCCGCAGGGGGCCACGCGAGGCAAATGACTACGGCGGATCGAAGAAAGCAGGAGAAAGGACATAACGAGGGAAGCGTCGCCAGCTGATGCTGCAAGTGCTCGTCAGGATTCCTGGAAAACTCCTTCATTACTGGGGTAATAAAAACTCCCCCTGCCCAGCGGATTCGACGAGTGCTGCGTACTCACTCGCGTATCTCAGTGTGCTTTCAGGATGAAGGGAGGATCACGAACTCTTTCTCGTGCTAGCCAGTCTCTTTCTCCCACCAGTCCTGAGTGCCGGCGTCAACAAGCACGTCCCGCGTGCAACCTTTATCACAGTCTTTCAACCAGGACGAGGTATTTCTCTGAACCAACGTTCCAGCTCGTTCGTCACGGTGCGGAAATGGAGAGAAAATCACAACACGATCACCAGCAATAGGCTCTCGAAAGTGAAATGCATCTCGAACGCGGACCCATTGCGGCCCAGGGAGCGGGTGGTTCTCGAAGAGAGGCTTGTGGTTTGGATCCACGGCAGGCGCAGCCACTGCAGCGCACCCGGCATCAAGGACAACCTCACGCTGCCCCTCGTTCTCGGCGCCCGAGCCGATCCCGAAGTAGATGGCGCCCCCTGGACGCTGCACAGTCAGTCGTTGCTGATCGTGCGTGTCTTCTCGGGCCTCTGCACTTCCCTTCCTGCAGCCGTCAGTCTGGCTGGCAACAGCGGCGACGCCTTCGGGCTGGCCGAAAGCGTCTGGAGGAGCGGTTGCGCCCGCTACCACGGCTTGGCCGGGTGCGTTGGCCACCGCGGCTTGGCTGGGGGCAGCATCGGCGGCGCTTGGCGCCTCGGTAGCTTCGGGCATCTTGAAGCAATCGTTGAAGGAGTTCTGCATCGTGCACAAGCTCTCCTGCATCACCTTCGAGTTCTTGTTTGTGAGATCAATCATAGTGTTGACCTCGTTCTTGAGATTCAGGATGGCTTTCATGAGCCCCGCCGCTTTGTCTTGCGAATGGGGCTCTTCGCGCACGACCTGACGAGCTGAGAAGCGTTCCTGCGTTTCCTCCAAACGTCGCTGCATGGCTGTCGGTGACCGTCTATGGTGCACTCGTCGCCCATGTGTCGTCGCCGGTGTAGCCACTGCAGTGAAGTCCCTTAACTCAGAGTATGCATAGCTGTTTCGGCTGATAACCAGCAGTTTGCCACCAAACGCTTTGTCGAGGCACTGCTTGGCGGCAAGGACAATGATGGTACGATTTTTCTTTACCATTCCACATCAAGCCCCCTGGACTCTGCATTGGGGTCTTTGCCCCCCTGAACACTGCACAGAAGGCTCGAAAAGATGCGAAGTGAAATATCCGTTCAAATCTGCACTCCCCCTGCGGCCCGCACTGGCCACTCGAGGCAACTGACTACGGAGGATCGAAGAAAGCAAGAGAAAGGACATAATGAGGGAAGCATCGCCAGCTGATGCAGCAAGTGCTCGTCAGGATTCCTCGAAAACTCCTTACTGGGGTAATAAAAAAAACTCCTCCTCCTCCTCCTCCTCGCCCTCCCCCCCCCCTCCTCCTTGAGGTCGGGGGGAAGCGCTGTTTCATCCCATGGGCGTTTCAACCCTAAAAGCGAAGCATTGGCATAGTCTTTGGAGTCGAGGCGGTGTCGCACTTGACTCCTTAGGTCAGCTGTTTGATCCGATTCGATCTGCGGCCGATGAAGGTCTTCTCCCAGATCTCATCTGCGATCGGTTGGACCCGCCCTTCGAACTACGAAAGCTCGGGCAGGGCAAGGAATCGATCAGTTGTCTCCTACCGACATGCAGCGGCTTCCACGCGAAGGCGTGCTTCAGCGTGTTCAGTTGCTTCAGGCGTGTGAAGCTCTGCTTACATGGCCATGGGAGGCTCCTCTAGTCATAGGTATGCTCCTGGAGAAGAAGTCAGGGGCAACAGAGTGATCGGGTTGATGGCCATGCTCACTCGAGTGTGGCCATTGGCCCGTGAGGAAGACGTTCGCCTCTGGGCCTCATCTTCAGAGACAGCTTGGGACGCCGCCATCCGAGGCAACTCCGCGCTCCGCGAGGCCTTCATCCGAGCAGTGCAAGACGAAGCATGTATGAAAATGGGGATTGAGTTTGGCACAGGCCTTATCGACGTCGAGGCTTTTTACGATTCGATGGCCTGGGAAGCGTTAGTCGACACATCTCTTCGGTTGCACTTTCCAGCTCTAGCTCTCGACCTTGAGCATTCACATTGCGTTGCTCCTCGCACTCGAGCGCAAGACGGGTGCCCGTCGCTTGCGTTTCAACCATCCCGCAGCATCGTTCAGGGGCTCCGTAGTGGCACTCGTTTTGGGAGGTGCATGGTTGACTTGACCCTGGCAAAAATCACACTGTTCACGTGCCAGGGGGTGGCGGGGTCAAGGAAAATTGTTCGCGCCAAAACGTTCGGGCGTCTACGGGGTACGTGTGATGAGCTCCGAGATGCGAGCCCACAGCGGCTCCGACGAGTGTCTTGGTTTGCTCTGAGTCCAGCGATGGGAAGCGCGTCGCCGTTCGGTTTAAGAAGTTGGGCTATGTGGTCCACAATGTCTTGCAAGCTCAATACCTCGGCGTGGACCTTGGTGCTGGCCGTGCTGCTCGCTCCTCCAGGCGCAAGAGGGTCGCCAAGGCCTCCGCGACGACAGCTAAGATGCGTAAGTTCGCGCGCGCGTCCTGACGTTACCATGTCACGGGCCGATTGAAGAGAGCAGGGACACAAGCTGCAGGATCGTACGGACACCAAGTCCACGGATCTTTCGGGACTCACCGCATCGGCTTCTGCAGGCGCTTAGGTGCTTCCATGGGGGCCATGCATAAGTGGCGTTGCCTTACCTCCCTCCTCGGCTTGCGGACACCAGGGGCCGATCGTTTCGTCAAGCTTCCCAGGAACACCATGAAGCTCTTGGTTGATATTTGGTTCGGGATTCCTCACTTTCGTCCCAGGGTGCGTCGTGCGTGGCCCCGCATTGTCGGAATTATTCAAAACATTGTCCTTCTCGGTTTTCTCGTCAAGTTCGACGCCCCATGGGAGCTCTTACCGGATATATGTTAGAAGTTGGCTGGACTCCTAAATCACCCACGGAGTGGACTACTCCAGGTGATGACGGCGGGCACTGGCTTTTTCCCGATAGTGGGCGCACGGGCTTTGAAGATCCACCTGAAGTGCTAAATTGGTTTCAACAATCGTTTCAGAACTCAGCGTGGGCTCGTGTAGCTCGGCATTACTGCGGTGAGGCATCGGCAGGGGGTGTCGACAATGTTTGCCTTCGTCGGTGCTTTCTTACTTTGCGACAGTGTAAGCACGGACATCGACTAGCAGAGACGATGAGTAACGTCGCCACCAGTGGGTTTTGGCCTCGTCAGCGCGTCGTCGACGAAACTCGGCATCACGTCTGCGCTCAATGTCCTCGCTGTCGTCAGAAACCCGAGACAGCTATGCATCGTGTGTGGTCGTGTGACTGTAACAGTGACGAGCACAACGCCTTCCAGCAGGCCGAGCTTCGGTGTCAGCCGCCATCGCTCGTGGGGAAAGCGAAGCCTGCATCTGGCCACGTGGCCTCATTACTCTTGCCTCGCCGTCGCTCGGACGTCCATTTCCCTTGTAGTGTTCGGTTTCTTGCGCGTTTTTTGTTTGCTCGTTGGTCGAGGATGGTCCTCGATGGTTCTCGCCGAGAAAAAGTGCACACGTCCAAGCGATGCCAGGTTGCATGGACGGCAGTACCACCAGCTAGTCCTGATCCCGCGTGGTATACGGTGGGAAGTAATGGCACTGATGTTGTGGGATTGAACTACACCACTCTCGGGATCGGTACGACCGGCAACCCCCACTGTTTTTGGCGACGCGTCTGGAGGGCCAGGTGCACGCGAACCAGCCTTCAGACGGGTAGGAGTGTCTGCGGTCACCTTGGTCTCATACGATCCACCCGTCGTGCGAGCAGGTGTTCCTGATCGATGTCACTGACAATGCAGGAATTTGCGACGGGTGGTATAACTTGAAATTCCATTCGCACTACCATTCTGGACTCTGAGCGTGACACGTCACAGGTTGCAACTCTTAAATAAGATTCTCACTTGTCCCCTCGCCAGATCATTCAGAACAATATTCCGAGGTTTCTGATCGTCGGCAACATTGTCGCCGACGAGCTTGCGGGGGTTGCTGCTAAACGGTGTCAGTTAGAGCTCGCTCATCGTGCCAGGGTTTGGCAAGTGGAAACAGATGTTTTGCTCGTCCGACGGCGGTTATTGCGGCTCGCCCTCGAGGTCTTCCTGTCAAAACCCAAGGCGACCACACGGCCTCGGCTTCGAGGCGGCGGAGGCGGCGCTGGTGATCAGGACGGGATCGTCGCGGAGCAGCCCTTGCCTCCTCCCCTCCCTTCTCCTCCCTCTCCTGCTGCCCTGCCTGTTTTCCATTCCTCTCATCGTCTCGGGCCCTGTGGCCGCAGGTGCCTTAGATGTCACGGGCCTGCCACGATCGACACCGCCACCGAGTGGCGATTGACCCCGTGCTTGGACGTCACTCCTGGGAGCCAAGGTGTCTTGCGTCTGCCCGCTGGTCAACCCTTGCATCTTCGTGGGGGCAAGATGGCCTTCCAAACTGACCACAACGTTTGGCATTGCACATCGTGTGGCTTCTTAAGTAATGCGCTTCTCTCTCAAGATTTACAAGCGTCTTGCACTGGGCGAGAGAACCCCACCAGAAGAGACTATCGCAGACGGTTGGAGCGCGCTTTATGGCCTAAGGCGCTTACCCGAGCTCAACAGGCAGCAAGGGCCTCGGGTAGTTAGTGATTTGGGATAGCACCTCGTGATGGCGTCCACTCCACTCCACTCCTCCTCGCACGCCTCCTCCTTCTCCTCGCACGTGGCCTCAACGCGGCTCCTCCTCCTTCTCCTCCTCCTACTCGTCGTCCTCCTCCTCCTCCTCCTCCTCCTCCTCCTCCCCCTCCTGCTCCTCCTCCTCCAACTCCGCCTCCTCCTCCTCCTCCTCATCCTCCTCCTCCTCGGCCTCCTCTGTCCCCCCTTCTCATCCGCGCTCTTTCCGATTCTCCTCCAACGCGTTCCGAGAGAGCCTCGCCGGTTACAGAAAGAGACACAACGGCATAATCATAAACTTTTGGCGCCCCGCACGGGCATGAGCGTTCGAAGACGGCAGCGCTTCGGAGCGGCGGAGGCAAAGGAAAACACGAGGGTCTGGCCGACATCGGCGCGTTCCCCTAAACGCCGATGACGGCATCCCCAGGATGCTGGAACTGGACTGAGGGATAACGACCAACGCCCTTGTCCGTCTGCTTCCCTGGCAAATGCTGCTTCGGCAGCCGTACCGTCTACACCGCCACGTGCATCGACAACCACGCCAGCACCAACACCGACCGCTCACGACCCCCACCACCACGAACACTCCAGCCGCTGCCTGTACTACTGGGAAGACAAAAAGGTACCTTTACCGCTCTTCCCCGCACCTCTCCTGGGGTGCTTTCTGACCAGGAGTCCGAGGCGAATCCAACGGTGGCGGCGAGGGCCTCCCCAGAGGCCCCAAAGATGGGAGAACGGGCGCAGGGTAGCGGTATCGGGATCATTTCCTCCTCTGAGCTCCTACGATGAGGACGGCCACCACGACCTGGGAGCTCGACCCCCACGACAAGCCCGCTGGGCATCGTTCTGACGGCCTGGACGACGGCTGCAGGGCCGCGGACCGTGCAGGATGGGTAGTCCGTCGTGATCTCGGCTGCCGCGCCCGTCGGGCGTGGCCGAAGGTGTCCCCTGGCCAAGGCCCCGTGCCCTCTGGCCCTCGCGAATGACCATCGACCACACCACCCCAACCCACCCCGAAGACACGAATTTCGGGTTGGGGGGAGCACGGGCTTCATTTGTTTTTTGTGTTTTCGATTTTCCTCGACACCCCCCCACTGGAAATGGAGGGCAGATCGGAGCCTTCGGGTTGGGTTGGTGTGGGTTTTGGTGGGCGGTGAGTGAAGGGTGCTGTGGAGGCCGTGGGGGGCCTCCTCGAAGATCCTGGGGACCCCTGGGCCGGGGACACCTCTGACAACAGTGGACCTGATAGGGCCACTGCCTGTTGTTGTGCCGCTCTCGGCAGCCACTCTCCAGCTCAGGAGCTCCGCGTCCTGCGCGCTGGCAGGGAACCTGCGCTGTGCTCTGGCACGCGCTGCGCTCCCCTTCAAGCTGTCGCTACCTGGTTCTGATGCTCCTCATCATCCCTTCGCCTGTACTTCAGGTGTGGGGAACATGTAGAGGGCTCAGAAGGTCCCCAGAGGCTTCCAAATGCCCCTGGAGAACCAAGAATGTCCCAAACATATAAGAATTCGATTCTCGTCTTCCTTCCTCGTCTCCCTCCTCCTCCTCCATTCCTCTTCCTTGTAGCTAACTCCTCCCTGTCGCACCCGGAGGCTGGTCGAAAGGGCGGGCCGGGCGTTTCGCGTGAGACTTCCTTTCCATGTCTGATCATGGAGCTTAGGAGCTGACAGCGAATTCACGAATGGAGGGGGAGTCGCTTCCGAAATGTGGCTCTCGCCTTGGCGCTGCGCACATTCGTTTGAATCCTGTGCAAGAGTATCACGGGTTCAGGGCGGGTTGTTTTCAAAAGGTGGTTCTCGCCTTAGCGCCGCGCATTTCGTTTTAAACAAACGCAAGGAGCTTCCGCCTCGTTCTACAACGAGCGGCTCGTTTTACAATCTGGCTCTCGCCTCAGCGCCGCACACATTCATGAACATTTGCCAGAGCTTCACGGGTTGAGAGCGGGTCGTTTTCAAAATGCGGCTCTCGCCCGTAGCGTCGCGCAAATCTGCAGCATCTTCACGGGTTGAGGGCGGCTCGTTTTCAAAATGTGTTCTCGCCTTAGCGCTGCGCACATTCGTCGTCCAAACTTATAAGAATTATTCCGATGAGTCGCAGGGTTCACGTACCAAATATTATACGTCTTTAAAAAGACACGTTGAAGTATCGCCAACAATTAGGTTAAATTATATCAGGACGCAGCAGTTGCGCTAATTCGCGGTGTTGAAATCCCAGGAATGGTGTTCTGTCTCGATTCAGGATCAGCAAGACGTAACAAGTAGGTTAACTCGTGGTGTAAAATCCTGAGAATGGTGTTCTGGCGCGCTTCAGGATTTCACATGGTTGTCCCCCAACGGGCCACTTCCCTGAGTGGAAATGAACCCCTTGCAGGGGCCTATGAAGAAAAGGGAGCTTTGAGGGGGGGTGAATTCCACCATCGTTGGTGAGTCTTGGGTTTACACTGGTCCTCCTCTCCTACTCGTCTCCCTCTCCTCCTCGTCTCCTCGTCACCCTCCCTGTCGTCACCCCCTTGTCCTTCTCCTCCTCCACCATCATTTCATCTTCCACCTCCCACTTGCCAGGCCTCCTCCTCTATCCTCGCCCTCCATGACTCCTTATCTGCCTCCTCCTTCTCCTCCTCGATCTCCTCCACCTCTTTTTCCTTCCCTTCGCTGTTTTTGCCCTCTCCAACTCCTCCCCCTCCTCCTCCTCCTCCTCCACCCCTCTCCTCCCTCTCCTCCTTCCCTCCTCTTCCTCCTTCTACACATCCTGGTCCTCCAGCTCCCCCTTTCCCCGTTTTCCTTCTCTCCTCCTCCTCCTGCTTCTTCTCCTGTTTCTCCTCCTCCTCCTCCTCCCCTGGTCGCTGTCGCCGATGGCACTAGGTCCATATATGTTGCTGCCCAGCGGACTTCGTTTCTCGGGGTGTGAAAAAAGAGGTGCAAGAAGAAGACGAAGAAGACCAAGAAGAAGAAGACGAAGAAAGAAGTGGCCCCGCCCCCTGAGCGCCGTCTGCGCTCGACAAGCGAGGCCGGGCCACAGGCTTACTCCGCACCGAGGGGGGAGGGGGAAACCTCCTCCTCCTCCTCATTTATCCTTCTTTGCAGTTGATCGGACTTCGATGGCAACAATCGCAACGTTCGCCTCCTCCTCCTCCTCCTCCTCCTCCTCCTCCTCCTCCTCCTCCTCCCCTCCCCTCCCTTCCCCTTCCCTTCCCCTTCCCCTCTCTTCTGATCATCCTCCTCCTCCTCCTCTACCGCCTCCTCTACCGCCTCCTCCTCCTCCTCCTCCACCGCCTCCGCCTCCTCCTCCTCCTCCGCCTCCTCCTCCGCCTCCTCCTCCTCCGAGAGCCGCAGGCAGCCCCGCTCCATCAGCTGCGCTCGGTAGCGGACGAAGGCCTCGGGCGCTCGCTCGGGGCGGGCTGGTTGGAGGGGGGCGCGCGGCGCACACTCGCCTCGACACCACCATCACCACCACAATCGTCACCGCCATCACCACCACCATCATAATCATCCATCAGACCTCATCCAGCCATCCGTCCATCCAGGCATCCGTCCATCCATCCACGATCGTCGACATCATCATCATCATCATCATCATCATCATCATCATCATCATCATCATCATCATCATCATCATCATCCTCATCATCATCATTGTGCTCATCATTGTGCTCATCATCGTCAACATCGTCATCCTTATCATCATCAGCAGCATCATCACCATCACCATCACCATCACCATCACCATCGCCATCACCACCACCATTACCATCACACTCATCATCATCATCATCATCA
>CAUYUJ010004714.1:317484-377484 GCA_963575745.1 Prorocentrum cordatum | reverse complement strand
GGTCGACATGGGCTGAACGTACGGGACTCTCCTCATTTCGCCAGGGATCCCTGCCCGACTCTCCACACTATCTGTATGATTCTTTCTTCCAGCGTGCTCTGGGATCGCCCATGGTATTTTGAGCACCGCACGCCGCCACGATGGCCTCTGCCCTGCGCGCTCGCGCGCTGCACGCCGCCACGATGGCTTCTGCCCTCGCGGCTGGGCCCGCGCGGCGCTGGGCCGCGGGCCGGCACCGCGCGGATCCCGGCCCTCGGCGCCAGCACGTGCCACGGCCTCCCGCAGGTCCGGCCGGCAGGCTGCCGCCGCGCCCGCCGATCTCTCGCGGCGAGCGCGGTGGGGGAGGAGCAGCCCGCCGGGCCGCCCAGCACCCCTGGCTCGGCGACCCACGCCACCGAGCCTGGCGCGACGCACCCAGACCCTGGGCATCGCTCGGACGTCCATTCCCTGTGCTTTTTTCGGTTTCGTGCGTGGTTTTCTCGCCAAATGATCAAGGATGCTCCTCGATGATCCTCGCCGAAGGAAAAGTGCACACGTCCGAGCGATGCCAAGGACCAGCGCGGCGGCGCCGCACCAGGAAGAGGGCGGTGCGCAGCCGGAGCCCCGCCCGGCCCGCGGCCACCAGGGCCCACTCCGACAGGAGCCTGGGGGCGTGCCTGGACCTCGCGACGACGTCCTGCGCCTCTGTCGGGACGCGGCGGCGAGGCTGGGCCTCCGATGCCTCCCAGCCTGGCCCGATCCCGCGTGGGTCATCGCCGCAGCTGCTCGGCGGGTAGAGGATGTGCTACGCCTGCCTTCGTCAAAGCCCAGCCAGGGCACGGGCCTGCGTCGGTTCTGCCAGGGGCAAACGCGGGCCAGGGCCCTGCATCCATTCGAGCTATCACCGCGCTCAGTGGTATAGGTGAGGGAAGGCGGTGTCAGAAAACAAGGGCTCAATGCGGGCTAGCACCTCTACAGCCTTCCAGTCCCGAGGTGGCCCCCCTGGCCGCCCCGAGTGCCAGGGGGGCTTCTCACCACATGTGGTCGCCACGATCGAACCTGGTGCTATGTCGGGCCTGTCCCCCTACAGGGGGATATTCGACGTAAAATAGAAAATACCAGAAAGATGCCCCAAAAAGGTAAAAACATATAAAAAAGGTCCTCAGACTAGTTCCCTACCTAGGCTCTGCCTAGAAGGGTTCTTACTCTGTTAGCTTAAAGGGGCCGGGCAGTGCTACACGCCCCGGGCGGTTCCCCCAGTCCCCTGGGAGCGGTTCCCCCAGTCTCCTGGGAGCTTTAGCTTTAGCTTTAGCTTTAGCTTAGCTTTAGCTTAGCTTTAGCTTAGCTGTAGTTTAGCGTTTCGCTTAGCGTTTCGCTTAGCTGTTCGCTTAGCGTTTAGCTTAGCTTTAGCTTAGCTTTAGTTTAGCTTTAGCTTAGCGCTAGCTTAGCTTTAGTTTAGATTTAGCTTAGCTTTAGCTTAGCTTTAGCTTAGCGTTAGCTTAGCTTTAGCTTAGCTTTAGCTTAGCTGTAGCTTAGCTTTAGCTTAGCTGTTGCTCAGCTTTAGCTCAGCTTTAGCTTAGCTTTAGCTTAGCTTTAGCTTAGCTGCGGCTTAGCTTTAGCTTAGCTTTAGCTTAGCTTTAGCTTAGCGTTATTGATACTACTAATGCTGCTTTCCTAGGGATTCCAACTCCTAGGTAGGGTCGCACTGGGATAATTTTGGATTATCGTTTGACTATGTTTGGTGTATTTCCCTACCTAGGCTCTGCCTAGAAGGGTTCTTACTCTCTTAGCTTAAAGGGGCCGGGCAGTGCAACACGCCCCGGTCGGTTCCCCCAGTCCCCTGGGAGCGGTTCCCCCCAGTCCCCTGGGAGCTTTAGCTTTAGCTTTAGCTTTAGCTTTAGCTTAGCTTTAGCTTAGCTTAGCTTAGCTTTAGCTTAGCTTTAGCTTAGCTTTAGCTTAGCTTTAGCTTAGCTTTAGCTTAGCGTTACTGTTACTACTAATGCTGCTTTCCTAGGGTTCCAACTCCTAGGTAGGGTCGCAATGGGATAATTTTGGATTATTGTTTGACTATGTTTGGTGTATTTCCCTACCTAGGCTCTGCCTAGAAGGGTTCTTACTCTCTTAGCTTAAAGGGGCCGGGCAGTGCAACACGCCCCGGGCGGTTGCCCCAGTCCCCTGGGAGCGGTTCCCCCCAGTCCCCTGGGAGCTTTAGCTTTAGCTTTAGCTTTAGCTTTAGCTTAGCTTTAGCTTAGCTTTAGCTTAGCTTTTGCTTAGCTTTTGCTTAGCTTTTGCTTAGCTTTTGCTTAGCTTTTGCTTAGCTTTTGCTTAGCTTTAGCTTAGCTTTAGCTTAGCGTTTCGCTTAGCGTTTCGCTTAGCTTTTCGCTTAGCGTTTAGCTTAGCTTTAGCTTAGCTTTAGCTTAGCTTTAGCTTAGCTTTAGCTTAGCTTGAGCTTAGCTGTAGCTTAGAATTAGCTCAGCTTTAGCTGAGCTTTAGCTTAGCTTTAGTTTAGAGTTAGCTTAGCTTTAGCTTAGCTTTAGCTTAGATTTAGCTTAGCTTTAGCTTAGCTTTAGCTTAGGTGTGGCTTAGTTTTAGCTTAACTGTTGCTCAGCTTTAGCTTAGCTTTAGCTTAGCTTTAGATTAGCTTTAGCTTAGCTTTAGCTTAGCTGTGGCTTAGCTTTATCTTAGCTTTATCTTAGCTTTAGCTTAGCTTTAGCTTAGCTGTGGCTTAGCGTTAGCTTAGCTTTAGCTTAGCTTTAGCTTAGCGTTACTGTTACTACTAATGCTGCTGTCCTAGGGGTTCCAACTCCTAGGTAGGGTCGCACTGGGATACTTTTTACTTGTCGTCGACAATTCCCCTGCAGGGGAGGGAACAGGCCCGACTTAAACCTGGTGCCGCTGCTCGTCCTGGCGGGCCCTCGTCGCCACGCCTGGATCCTCGGGGAGTGTCGGAGGGTTACTCGGGGGGGGGGGCGGGGGCAGGGGCGACCCCGGCACCGCCGTGCATCCCCGGAGAGCCCTCGTCGCCACGGCCGGAAGGCGGAACCCGGCAGCACGACCGTGAGCAGCGGAGCTGGCGACGGCAGCACCCTCGTGGGCAGGGCGACGGCCTACGGTAGCACGGACACTTTTTAGTCAGCGGCCGCAGGCGAGCGCGCCAGCGGCGGGTCCAGTAGAAGCGGGGCACGCAACGACGAATTAGCCTAAAGCGACGGGGCGCAGCCACACCTAAAGCGGCGGAAAGAGCCTCACGCAGCACCTCGGCGGCGAACCGGCGAGTGGAAGGGGCTGGGGTAGCACGGACACGAGCAGCGCGACGAACTCCAGCCGCAGCACCGCGAGCAGCACGACGGACTCCAGCAGCTCACGGATTCCTCCTCTCGCGGCCTGCGGCCCTCGCGCCGCCCGCCCCAGCGACCCCCGCCAAGGGTTTGCCGTGGGCCCCAGGGAGACTGCGACAAGGTTGCACGAGGAGCTGCCACGATCAGTGGCGTGCCCATCCAGCGCGGAGAGGAAGGCCTTGGGAAGACCGGGGAAGGCCCACCCACCCAAGAGGCGCTTGCCCTTTGCCGGGGCTGGCCCGGACTGATGCGGACACGCGCCTCGCTCCTGGACGTGGTGCTACCACCTGTAGCAACAGACCTTGGGTAGCCATTCATGCATGGGAGCCTTCTTGAAACGCTTCGGCGTTTGAGTTCGTTCCCTTTTGGTTTCATTTTCTTTCCCTTTTGGTTCCACTTTCGTTCTTGGACATGGACCAAGGGATGAGGCGAGTCGGGGGGGCCCAGGGGAAGTTAGCGACAGTTCGCCCACGTCGGCTCCGTCCCAAAACTGACGGTGGCATCGTACGGCTATCTGAACAAGGACATGACACGGTTAGTGGCGGGGGGAGCGCTGGGTGCTCCGAGGTTACCGCCTTCGCCCCCCCCCCCCCCCCAAAATGCCCCCGTTCTCGGCACGGACCGCTCGCCCAACGGACAGCGGCATCCGCCGACGGGCGACCGCACCAGAGGAGAACTTGGCCAGCCCCATGCAGCGTCGTCTCTGCTCCCGGGCATCCTGGAGCCACCCGTGTCGAACGCCTGGTGATTGGGCCCAGCGAGGACCGCCCCGAAGCCTCGAGTCGCCCCGAGGACCGCGACGAGGACCGGCCCGAAGCCTCGAGTCGCCCCGAGGACCGTCGCAGGACGGCGACGAGGACCGCCCCGAAGCCTCGAGTCGCGTCGTCCTCCTCCGTGGCGGCGTCGGCGCCGCAAGGGCCCCCCGTCGCCACGGCTGGACTCTCGGGGCGTCGGAGGCGCGCCGGGGGGGCGGCGGCACGGGAGATCCTCGCCGCCGTGCGTCCTGGAGGGCCCTCGTCGCCACGGCCGACACTTCGGGGCGCCAGCAGAGGGGTCGATCCTGCGACCGCTGCTCGTCGCGGAGAGAGCCCTCGTCGCCGCGGCCAAAAGAGCGGAACCCAGCAGCGCCACCGTGAGCAGCAGAACGGGCGTCAGCAGCACCATCGTGAGTCGGCTCGTGCCATCTCTGCTCCGACGGAAGCCTCCGAAAAGGCCGCGGGAACTGGCAGAAGTGAAGCAACCAGAACGGCTTCCTCATACGGTGGCGCTCCAGGACGGCTCCACCTATCACCGGCCACAACAACGCGAGCAGCGCGTGCGAACAGGGAGGCCAGGGCGGCGGCAGGACGACGCGGTCGTCAACGGCACTGCCACACGCGTGAAGCTGCTGGCCCCCAGTAGATCGCGGTCGCAGGGCTCAAAAAGAGAATGTCGGACAGGGTACCGAACGTGGCCATCGAGCGGCTCCGGCGCTTTGGCGACGGGCTCCAGCAGGACGGCGACGTCCTCCTCCCGGACCTGGACCGCCGACTGCGCGCCGACGACGGCCTCCTATAACTACGCACGCTTCGGTGGTGCGGCTGAAGCCCGCAGTTGCGCTACCCAGCCAGATGTCGGAAGTGAAGCTGGAGCAAGCGACTCCGGCGCCCGCGAGCTGCACCGCAGTCTCCAGCACGGCCCCGGCCTCCGCGAGCACTATCGCCATCTCCAAGACGAGCCCCAGCCAGGGAGCAGCCCCGCAGTTTCCAGCATGACTCTGGTGACTCCGCCGCCAGTGGGCGCCCCCAAGAGGCCCCCAGGAGGCCCCCAAGATGACCCCAAGCGGCCCCAAGAGGCCTCCCCGAGGCACCCAAAACGCCCAAGAGCCCCCAGGACCGCCAAGAGACCCCCAAGACGTCCCCAGAGGCCTAGGACCACCAAGAGGCTCCGAGAGGCGTCCAAGAGACCTCTGGCCCTTTTGCTTGCCCTCCTCCTCCTGCTCCTCTTTCCTCCTCCTTCTCCTCCTCATCCTCCTCCTCATCCTCCTCCTCATCCTCCTCCTCATCCTATTCATCCTCCTTCTCCACAAACCCTCATCCATCCATCCAGCCTCCTCCTTCTCTTCCTCCCTCCTTCGCACGGTGCGGCCGTCCCCCGCTTTGCTCCCGCACTTCCCTGATCACATGAACTCGCCTGAACATCGTCTCTGGATGGGCTGGTGGCGACACGCGAAGCGTCTAGAATTGTCATCATCATCGGCAGCATCATCACAATCATCGATATTGTCGTCGTCCAAATTCACATCACCAGCGTCATCATCAGCACCATCATCCTCATCATCACCACTACCACCTCCACCTCCACCACCATCATCATCATCATCATCATCATCATCATCATCATCATCATCATCATCATCATCATCATCATCATCATCCGCATCACAATCATCATCACGAGCATCATCATCATCATCATCATCATCATCATCATCATCATCAGCATCATCATCATCATCATCATCATCATCATCATCATCATCATCATAATCATCATCATCATCATCATCATCATCATCATCATCATCATCATCATCATCATCATCTGCGTCATCATCAGTAGCAGCATCATCATCATAATCATCGTTATCATCTCCATCAGCGTCGTGAGCATCATCAGCATCATCGTCAGCAACATCATTATCATCATCATCGTCATCACGTCCCTTATCCTGACCCTGATCGTCCTCCTCCTCATCATCACCAATATCAGCATCATCATCAGCATCATCAGCATCATCATCATCAGCATCATCATCATCATCATCCGCATCATCATCATCTTCGTCATCATCATCATCATATTCAGCATCATCATCATTATCATCATCCCCATCATCAGTATCAGCATACTCACCGCCACGACCACCATTCTCAGTATCACAATCCTGAATCATCAACATAATTAGCACCATCATCAGCAGCAACATCATCATCGTCATAACAGCAGCAACATCCTCAACAGCATCATCATCAGCATCATCATACCAATCCTCCTCATCGTCATCAGCATCATCATCAGCATCATCACTATCATCATCACCCTCCTCATCATCCTCATCAGTTTCCTCTTCATGATCCTGATCTCACCCTCCTCCTCATCATCATCGCCATCACCAGTATCATCAGCATCATCATCATGGTCATCAGCATCAACAGCATCGTCATCATTTACCATCGGCAACATCATTAATTATCATCGTCATCATCATCGCCATCATGATCAGCATCATCACTGTCATCAGCATCATCGCCATCATTATTATCATAATCATCATCATCAGCAGCATCATCATCATCGTCGTCGTCATCATCATCATCATCATCATAATCATCACCAGCAGCAGCAACAAGCAACAGCATCACCACCATCGTCTGTCCATCGCCTCCCTATCTCAGCCGTGACCCCCGTCTCAGACGCCCACCCACCCTCTCTCTCTCCCACCATCTGAGAAACTGCGGAGGAGGAAGAGGGCTGGAGGAGGGCAGGGGGATCTACAGGGCAGTTTTCAATACATAGGATTTTTTTGTTACATAGGGTGTTTAAGACATGCTTAGTTTATGAATCAATGTATGCATAACTCGTCGTTGTTTCTAGTGTCAAATCTCGGGGATGGACAGACCCCACTTTAGTAAAACGTGGTTTAGTGAAAACGACCTGAGGCCCAAACCTGGCGAGCGCAAGCCTGGAAAATAACGGCCACGGCGCCCTCTCGAGAACCGAAAACGGACAATTCACTGAGCGACGTGTCACTGTTGGGGGTTCTGTCCACCCCCGAAAATCCCTGCATTTTTTAACGCACGCTCCGCACGCAGAGCATGTCTTAAAAACGGCACTGCATGACCCCCGAAACGCGTGGCGCACCACAAATCCAACGCGCGCCGCTCTGGGCGCCCGCGCGTGGGAGACCCCGGCTCCGCCTCTGCCTGAGGCTCGCCGCCTCCCTGGGCCGCGGGGAGCAGGCCAGGAAGACACTGCCACGGCTCCCTCCAGGGCCACTGCCTGGCAGCGAGGGAGAGGGGAGGATGAGAAGGATGAAGGGGACGAGGAGGAAACGGACGACGACGAGGAAGAGACGACAACGACCCCCTCCGTTGGAGGGCTACTGCCTGGCAGCGAGGGAGAGGGGAGGATGAGAAGGATGAAGAGGACGAGGAGGAAACGGACGACGGCGAGGAAGAGACGACAACGACCCCCTCCGCTGGAGAGGAACCGGCTGATGACGACGGGCCGGCCCTGCGAGTCTGTGCTGCCGATGAAGTCGTGCCCGTGGAAATGCTCCGGGAGCTCGGACGCCGCCAGCTCGTCCAGCTGTGGGGTAGTGCGAACGGCGACGGCGCCTCCTCCCCCCTCAACCTCCTCCAAAGCCTCCTCCTTTGCCTCCTTCTCCTCCTCCTCCTTCTCCTCCTCCCCCTCCGGTGGCAACGACGACGACGACGACGACGACGACGACGACGACGACGGCGATGCCTCCTCCTCCTCCTCCTCTGCCGCCCTCCCCCCTCGCCCCTCCCTCCTGCCTCCCCCCATCCTCCCCCCTCCCCGCCTTTCAGCCGGGGCCCCCCGGGCCCGGCCACCCCCCCCCCCCCGCAGAGCGGAGCCCCCCCAAGACGCCCCGAGAGGGCCCCGAGGAGGACCTCATGGATGTTCACCTGGTTTCCGCTCGCCCTGGCGTCCTCGCCTCGTCGGGCTCCCGACGCTCCCAGGCGGCCACCACAGGCTCCCGAGATGGCCCCCGGCCGGCCCACGGCCGCCCGACGAGCGCCCGCCGCAGAGGGTCGCCAAGCGCCGCCCCGCCGCAAGGACGCCGCGGCGGGAGGCTTGCTTTGGGCCGATCTCGGCCAGCCAGGGCCCCCCCCGCTGGACCGGGGCGCTGCCATCCAAGGCTTCCAGCGCTCCACCTGGAGACAACGAGCACACGTGGAGGCCTCCTCCTCCTCCTCCTCCTCCTCCTCCTCCTCCCCTCCTCCGCCTCCTCCTCCTCCTCCTCCTCCTCCTCCTCCTCCTCCGCCTGCCCGCATGAGACCTTCCACGAGAGACCCAACCCTGAGACACCAGGACGGCCACTGGCGCTTGGTGCGGGAGCGTCACGCTGCCCTTCGCGAAACCACCGAAGCCCAAGGAACCCAGGGCACCCTGGAGGCAAGCATGGTGTTTCTTGGCATGGGCCTCCGTTGTAGCGGAGAATGTCTCGATTTACGGCTACAGGGCTTCTCGCGCGCGCCAGCGCCAACGCCATGGTTTGCCGAAGGGTCCCCGCTCAGGGCTCAGTGGGCCCTGGAAATGGCAGGGCCGCCCGTTTTGCTGCCTCTGTCGCCGGTTCAGGTGCCGTTTTTTTTTCCGGATCCGTCACAGGTTTCGTGCTGCTGGTCCTGTCTGCGGTTCCACTTGCAGAACCATTTTTTGTCGATTTCGGTTGCTGTTTTCGTTTACCGCTTCTATGTCCAAGGGGCACTTTTTCTCGGAAGCGGTGAAACAACCGCCCTGCCGTTTTGGTTGTGGGCGAGCAACGACATATGTACATGTACGCCCTCCGCGGTCTTGCCTGCACGAACGTCCTCGTTGACACGCACTCAAGGGGAAGCTAACCGCGTACGTGTACATATGTTGCTGTCCCGACCAAGGCTTAGTGTGACCTGACGAAAAATCACGGCGGGGGGGGGACCAAAAGGTTCCGATACCGCTACTCCCAGGACCTCTCTCGGGGTGCGTCCTGACCAGAATTTCAAGGCGAATCCAGCGGCGACGACGAAGGCCTCCCAGGAGGCCCCAAAAAGGAGAACACGAGGGAACGGTAGCAGTAGGGGTGGGTACCTTTTCGTCCTCTGAGGGGGGCGGGGGCATGTTCTCGGCCTCTGCAGGGGCCTCGCCGGGCCGCAGCGCCGTCAACAGACGGCCTGGGTTGCTGAACCGTCTCCGCGGGGGAAAGGTCTGGGTTTCTGGCGGTCCACGTGATAAACCGAAGCGCGACGTCGGAGATCTGGGTCCCCCTCCTCCAACGCCTTAAACAACTCGTCCTCAACATCCTCCTCCTCCTCCTCCTCCTCCTCCCCGTTCTCCTCCTCCTCCTCCTCCTCCTCCTCCTCGTCCTCCTCCTCCTCCTCATTCTTCACATCAACATCACCATCATCATCGTCATCACCACCACCATCATCAGCACCATCAGCAGCATTAGCATCAGCATCAGCATCAGCATCAGCATCAGCATGAGCATGAGCATGAGCATCAGCATCAGCATCAGCATCAGCATCATCATCATCATCATCATCATCATCATCATCATCATCATCATAATCATCATCATCATCATCATCAGCAGCATCATCATCAGCATCAGCATCAGCATCATCATCATCATCATCATAATCATCATCAGCATCATCATCGTCATCAGCATCATCATCATCATCAGCATCATCATCAGCATCATCATCATACCAGTCCTCATCATCATCATCATCAGCAGCATCATCATCAGCATCATCCTCGCCATCATCATCATCATCGTCATCATCATCTTCTTCATCTTCATCATCATCATCATCATCATCATCATCATCGCCATCATAATCATCATCCAGAACAGCAACCTCATCATCAATCTCAGCATCACCACCATCACCACCGTCATCAAAAGCATCATCACAATCCGCGTTGTCATCATTATGTTCTTCCTCGTCATCTTCATCTTCGGCAGCAACATAATCATGATCATCATCCTCATCGTCGTCATCATCATCGCCAGGATATTCCGCATCAGCGCCATCATCATCAGCATCGTACTCCTCATCATCGTCGTCATCATCACCAACATCGTCGTCATCGGCAGCATCATCACCACCACCATGCTCAGAAGTATCACCATCACCACCACCATGATCATCATCACCATCACCAGCCCCACCATCACCATCAACATTCCCCACCATCACAAGCATCACCATCATCATTATCAACCACGCCAACATCATCATTTCGTCATCGTCACCATGACCATCGGCATCATCATCATCATCATCATCAGCATCATCATCATCACCACCATCACCATCCCAACCATCAGCATCCTTACCATCATAGTATCAATTGTCGTCGCCCTTTTCGATCGTCATCTCCACCGCCATCACCATAACCTCCATCACCAGAATCGTCCTCGAACTCCCCCCCAGCGCGCGCCCTCGCTCTGCCCGAGGCGCCCGACGGACCAACATAATTCTACGACCATGATCCTGCTGCTGCTCACCCTGCGGAGGGAAGCGTGAGAGGAGAAGGAGGAGGACGAGGGGATGGAGGAAGCGGAGAGAGGAGGAACGAGTAAGGAAGAATGAGGAAGGAAGAAAGCGGAAGGAGGAAGGAGGAAGGGGGAACAAGGAAGGAAGAAAAGGAACAAGGAGGAACGAGAGGAGCGGTCAATACTGAGGATGGGCCCGAAATCTAAGATAGGTCGGCACACCCCAAATATTGACCCGCTGTCTACTCCTGGCGCCGACCAGGGGGGACAAAGATTTCCTTTTTTGGCGTCTACAAGCGTCGCCACATGAATGACCGCACGCGCCATATGCGGGAGAATGATGGGTGACAACTCAAGCAAGCTCCACCTGCAGGAGCGAGGCAACGCGGGAAGCTTCCTGGGGCGCGAAGCCGTCGCCACCGAGCTAGACGCTGCTAGGCAGCACCGAGCGCGCAACCGACCAGCACCGAGGTCAAGGAAATAAAGCACGGCCGAAAAAACAAACGACGCGCCCGCCTCGCCAGGCCTACTGGGGAAGAACTTCGACCCGGCAGGCAGCCATGCGGACGAGCGCCAAGCTGGAAAGCAATCAGAAGGACGGCTCGAGACCCCAGATCGAACCTGCCGACCAGCTCGGTGCACCCGCTGTGCAACGGTCACCGCAGGGGGGGGACTTGCCTCCATCGCCCCACGGCCGCGCAACAGGGGGGAAGGGTGGACGCGCGCACAGCAGTGAAAAGGACGGCCAGTGACCCCAGATCGAACCTGCCACGCGGGCCCAGGAAGGAGCCTGCGCGCTGGCACCGCAGGCTGTTCGCAGGGGCAATGCCCCCGTGGCCTCGCGACGCAGGAGCCAGGAGGCTGGGCCCATCAACGGTCATGAAAATAATGAGCACGAGCGGCTTCGCCTCGGCGAAAAACGCTTTGAGGCGAGGCTTTCGCGAATTCCTTTCGGAGCGCCCGCTATGGCCCCCGCCCCTTCACGGATCAGCCCCCGGCTCGGCCGCCAGGGAAGAGCGCCGAGTTGCTGGCGCAGGCGAGCGTCTAGCCTGGCCGACAAGCGACTGCTACCGGCCAGGACAAGACGCTGAAGGCCAATCCGGTCCCGACTCCGACCCCACTTCTAACTCGACCCAACCAGCTCTAGAAGCTGTCGCCTCTCCTCGAAGGCCGACAGCAATTCCCCCCAAGCATGCGCGAGTGGCGGCAGGCAGCGCTGGCACCGCGTCAGCTACAGGACCTCGCGCTGTCTCCTGAGGCCCGCCGTTGCTATGCTCGGCGGAGGACGAGGCTGCGTCGCCCGCAGTGCCAGGCCCTGCCTGAGCGGGGGCCGAGAAGGCTGGATCCGCGGCAATAAAACTGTTGAAACAACACACCAGAACGGCATCATCGACCGTCACTCCTTTGCTGGCGCGCGAGTAGTGAGGATAAATATCCTTGCGCAAAGCAGAACGCCCACGTCTGCCAGCTCGCGGGGGAGGCTTACACTCTTCGGCCAGCCCGCGGATTTGACCTCCCGTGAAATGGCACTTACATACAAGGCAAATATACAGAACCGAATGATCTGAGCAATCGAATGCCACCGTTTTGTCCTAACGAGTCCTGGCGGGCAGCGTGAGGCTTGGAATCCGGGGGCATCTGCCTGGCGGGGGGCGCGACTGACCCTCGCTGCCGCGCAGGCGCACGGCGCGCCGCCAGACACCAGCACGGCGCCCGACCTTCTGAGGCTTGGCAGAACAAAGAGAATGAAGGGGGAGGGATTAGAAGAACGCCATGGCAGAGGTTAGGCCAAAGCGGAAGCAGGTCGGCAACAAGGACGCAATGCCCTCTGGCTGCTTCAACGAGCTTGTCCATATTAGCGAGCTCGACTGGGTCGGATGGGTGAAGCTGCAAAGCATGTTCAGCACCAGCATCACCATCCGCATTTCCACGCTAGAAAAAAACGCCCCGAGGAAATTCCATCCTCCTGAACGTCCAACTGCGCCTTTACTTTCGCCGGCGATTCTACCAGCCAATCGTCGAAGCCGTTTGCTTGCAAAGACATGCCAGAATATGCGCTCTTGCCTGAATGCCTTCTTGGCAGAGGCAGCGCGCAATGCTACGCTACACTGGCGCAGCCCGAGTAGATAGTGAACGGCAGCGCCAGGAATTGAGCAGCTACACAACGGACGGATCATTCAGCAGTCTGAAGTGTTTTGGGCAAGTGAGCCCAAACTGGGCGCCTTGCCTCTCCGAAACGAGCGCCGCCATCGGCATTCATGCTGACGGCGCAGGCAGCCCTAGACAACTCCTTAACGGGGCGACGCTGGCAGGCACCATCTATGATAATGTGGCCCCACATCCGCCCATTGACTGGGGCCCTGGGGACTTCTGGGTTTTCGAGCACATTGCATCGCCAAAAACACTGCAAAGCATCGGGCCCTTCCACGCTTAGACGCGGCAGAACATCGTCGGGGCGATTGACAGCTCCTCTAGTGTATAAGGCTCGCAGGTCAGGTTCGGCCTGGGCTGTCCACGCGGCGATGGCATCACAAACTACTGAGGCAGGGGCCAACTGAGCCCGCAGCGCTTTGGCTTCCGTCGAAATGCACCGCCAGAGCCCGTGAAGAACCATATCGGGCGCTGCAGAATACGAAAGGCGCAGGGGGCGCACTTGGCAACCGCGCGCCAGCGCCTTGCCTGCCAACCAGATGGCATTACAAGCACAAGATCTGATCCAGCTTCACTGGGCCGGCATGAACATCTTGATCGTGCAGGCCACCTTGGGGAAGCCAGGGCAAACTTTGCAATCGGGGCCCTGCGTGCCCCCGAGGCCCCTCTGGAGCCCACGGCGGCGCGCTTCTTTGCGTTGGGTTTCGAGAAGCTTAGGGGGGTCGGTGATCGTGGGATAATCTTTCGCGACCTTACCGCGCCCGAGGAGGGCAAGGCGAAGGGCGGAAATGGGCCCTTATTAGAGGGCGCGGTCACTCGAGGCAAATCGAAAACGCTCCTGAAGCCATCTCGGGGCTCTCTGCGCTGGATAGATCACCGATGGACTCCAGTCCAGACCAAGCACGCATCTTTGCCCCGACGCGCGAGCGGCGCACGCGCAGCGCGCCAGCGCGAGTCTTCCGAGAGAGTGCTAACTGAGGTGAAAGATGCACCATTGGCAAACGGGCTCACCGTGGAGAAAGCCTGTCGTCGCATGGTCAGCAAGACCTGGTTGCCGACCCCTAGATTGCACGCTCCGCAAGCCCGTCCAGGGAAGGGGGCCAGTGGAGGACGCTCTGAGGGGCTGGTGGCCCAGCGTGCCTGACTGACGCTTGAAACGACGTGCCTGCCGACGCACAGGCGAAACTCTGCTCTTAAACTTCGAGCGTCGACCTGAACCTCCGATCGAGGCTCCAGCGCAAAAATCAACACCCGGTTTGACTGTCGACTGTGATTATCTCGCCCCCCACTTGGCCAAGGGCGGCAGAAAGGTCGCCGGCCGGGCCCCTGCAAGCAGCAACAGCGCGAACCTCGTCGAATGCAAGTTAGCAATGAAATCCATCATCGCCCGCCATGGCGCGTTGAGGAGAAGTCGAAAACGAAGAGATACAGTCGACGACGTACTTGCGAGAGCCTGTGCATGATATGCTGGCGTCACCGACGCAGATATCGAACTCCTGGGGCGGGTGGCAGGGGGGCGAAAGAGGACATGCCATAGATGCGAGTGCGAGTAGTCGCCAGGCTGCATCCTGCCACGACCCCTTTCGCAATGAAGTATGGACCATCGAGCGCGCCAGCTAGAGACGCGAACCTTCCGCAGCGATCAGCGCGCAGAGAGAGACGGGTCAAACAAAAACTGGGCACTGATGAAGATGGCAGCGCTCATCGAGCACATTCAAATCGACCGCCTCATAATATCTGGGCACATCGTAGAACGCACCGGCACTCTCTTCGCGCCTAGAGGCGCCAGCTTCAGCGCGGCGAGCCCGGCGCCACACTACGTCGGAAGCTCCTCGAAACGCGCCGGCGGCCCAGCGCCGACGGGGGCGCCGCTGCTCCATGGATAAGGACCGGGGGCGCCGAAGGTGCCCCCGGACCGCGCGCCGATGGCAGAGCGCCCCCTTCGGTCTGCGGCCGCCGCTGGGTTCCGACGCCATCGCGCGGGGGGCGGCAGATCTGGCAAGGGCGCTGGCCAACCGACTCCATCAGTTGAACAGGGCATGCCTTGAGCGACGAGGCGCGCGTCGCAGAGCGGGCGGAAGCGACGGCAGTCGAATCCATCGCAGGCGACAGCAAAGGCCCCCACGCACTTCTTGCCGACCGATCTAAGCTCGGAAGGCCACGCTCAAGGCAGCGTTGCCGCCAGGGCGCGCGGACAGCGACGACCGCGGACGCCCTTCCACAGGCAAGCAAACTCGGAGCATAAACTGGCTGAGAAAGAGAAGAGGGAAAGAGAGAGAGAGAGAGAGAGAGAGGAGGGAGAGAGAGAGAGAGGGAGAGAGAGAGAGAGAGAGGGAGAGAGAGAGAGAGAGAGAAAGAGAGAGAGAGGAGGAAGAAAGAAAGAAAGAAAAGAAAGACAGGAGAGAGAGAGAGAGAGAAGAGAAGAGAGAGAGAGAGAGAGAATATACATATATATATATATAATGAAACAATGAGAGAGAAAGAGAGAGAGAGAGGAGAGAAGACAAAAGAGAGAGAGAGATAGAGAGAGAGAGAGAGAGGAATAAAGAAAGAAAGAAAGAGAGAAAGAGAAAGAGAGGGAGAGAGAGAGAGAGAGAGAGAGAGAGAGAGAGAGAGAGAGAGAGAGAGATAGAGAGAGAGAAAAAAAAAAACAAAAAGAGAGAGAGAGAGAGAGAGAGAGAGAGAGAGAGAGAGAGAGAAGGGAGAATACAAGAGAGAGAGAGAGAGAGAGAGAGAGAGAGAGAGAGAGAGAGAGAGAAATAGAGAGAGAGGCAGGAAAAAAAGAGAGGGAGAACGAGAAAGACAAAGAGACAGAGAAAGACAATAGGGGTCTGCCACCGCAGGGCCGTCTTTAGCCAAGGCGTTCGCGGGGGCCCAGAGGGAGCGGCCTCCGACAATAGCGCGGGCCCCGCGAGCCCCATTGTCGATGCCGCGGGCGAGCCGCGCCCTCCGATCAGGCTGCCCCCGAAACCGACCTAAACTCCCCATCAGCTTCCCCCAATGCCGCGGCAAGGATGCGCAGCGGCCCCTCGCCGCGAGCAGGAGTATCTGGCGAGGCAACGCTGCTGACGTAATCCTTAGCCCGATTGAGCGGGGAGGTGCGACGGGCAGAATGGCGAGAGACAGAAGCAGGAGGCGCTGAAAGCAGAGCGCGCAAGCTGGCGGTCTGACCGCCGCCACCCTGGCCGGCCCGCTGCAGCCTCATATACTCATATAAACTCGATACTGAGCCACCAGCCACTGAATGGCGCGGTGCTCTGGAAACCTAGGTTGGCAGCCCCGCCCCGCTAAGCACCGCCCCCTCTTCACCAAGTCCGCCCCCAGAATGCGGGCCAGCTCCACCTCGGCCTTGCCGGCCCAGGCCCCGCAAGCCGGCGACGGATGACCGAGTGCGGCATCGGCGTCGACGGCAGCGACAGCATCCAAGCCCGCCTGAGCCCCGGCGATCATGCGACCCCATGAGGGAGGCGCATGCATTGGCCCAGTCACGCGACCCCAGGGAAGGGGGGGGGGCCCTGGAGCTGGAAACTTCCAGAACAGCACAAGATTCATGCAAAACCAAGTCGGCGGACCGCTGGGGACTGAGCTCCGCGCCCAGACCGAGCCAGCACAAGTCCACCGCCCTGCCCAAGCCGCCGCTGCAAACAAAGAAGTCGAAGGTGGAAGTGGCCCCCGATCCAAAGTGCGCCCCCTGCAACTCGCCGACGAACTGGCAGCTGGCAAAAACGCCTGGGGAGACGTTACAGTCCCCTCCCACATTCAACCTGGAACGACAAACAGACGCTCGCTCACCTGTCTGGTTCACAAGCTCGAGATGGCGCTCCGCCAGGCCTTCCACGTCATGAAAGTAAGCCAAGAAAACAAGAAAGCTGACCCCCCCGGGAACCCGGGCCACCCCCTGAGCGGCACGGCCTGGGGAAACGGCGGGGCCCAGTTGGGCGGGGAAGAGGCCGAACGAGTTAGTGGCTGGCACGGGAGCGCCCCCCGAGGTGCCTCTGGGCGTCGAAACTGACGGGCCCCACGCAGATTTCCAACCATTGCGAGCACGCCAGGACAACCCGGCATCGATCGCTTCAGCATCGGCCATCGAGAAGAAGGAGGAGGAGCCTGGGATATCCGCACCAATTCAACTGGGCATTCGGCGCCAGGAGCCGCTAACACAGGGTAAGCGACGGCTGGCTTTGCAACATCGGCAGGCTTATAAGGGGAACGTGCAGAGATTCATGACCTAGGCACCCACCTGACAAAATTCGTTGAGGCCCCCAGAGAGCGCGACGCACAGCCGCCCTCCAGCCTACTCGACGCGAGGCTCGAGCATCGCGGGCAGAACGGGAAGAGGGCGACGGAGGTGAGGCCGAAAGGCCGAGAGGTGAAACTTAGACTTGCTGGAGTAAGCCCCCCTGTTCAACGCCTCGCTCGCCAGCGGGGGGGTAACGCCTTGCAACAGAGCATCGACGCGCGATTTGAGAGCGGCGCGCGCCTCGAGCTCAGCAGCGGCTTCAGAGGCATCGGCATCGCCGGCCTGGAGCCCGCCCTCGGCCCCCACGGCCCCGGGCCCGGCCGCCGAGCCAGCGCCGCCTCCAGGCGCGCGAGCAGCAGCACCATCGTCGGCAGCTTCCTCGGAGTCGCGCTCCTCGATCCTCCGCCTTTTCGCTGCGATTCGCTTGACGCGCTCGCCGTGGCCATATCGAATGCGATCGACCGTCTGCTTCGCCTGGGCGAGAAGCTCCGCGCACAACTTCTGGATGCCCTCGTCGAGCAGCTTGGAGCGGAGCGGACCTCGATCTCGCACCGATCCTCCTTCGACAACTCATGTTCCTTCTCGTCGTGCGTGAAGAAGCCCACGTCCGCCGCCAGCGCGTTGAATTAGTTTCCCGTCGGGGATGTCCTTGACAGAGAGAACACCGGGCCCTGGCGGCATAACCTGCACATGATCTGAATAGCTCTTGACCAGCTCCTTGTGACTGGCCTCTGCTGTCTGAAGTTTAGCACGCAGCTCGCCCACCAGCTCCCTCTGCTTGGCGACCGCGGACTGTTGCTCATCCAACCTCGCGACTGCCATCTCCAACCACTTTTTCCGTAGCTCGAAGTTTCGACTGAGCCAAATTGACACGAGTCAGCAGCGGACCTTCTAAAACTGGCGCCCTCCTCGCTGCAACCTCGTTGCGATACATGGCCGCCGCAGCCACGTTACCGCGCTGTTACGTGAGAGCCGCCAACTGGTCGATCTCGCTGGGCGCAAGCGCCGTGATACCACGGCGTCCACCTGGAGACCAGCACCTGCTCCTCCTGCAGAAGTCGAACGGTGCGCAGCAGTGTGGCAACTCAACCGCTTGCAGCCACAATTGCCGCAGGTCCAATTGGACTGCTGCTGGGCTGGCTTGCAACCTCCGCCACCTCCTGGAGCAGAACATGCGGGAGGAACGATCCGTGGGAGAAGCGGCAGGTGGAGAAGCTGAGCACGCTGGGAACGACGCCGGCGCACAGCCAGCCCACTGGTACCAGCAGCCTCGCCAGAAGCCTGCTGGCCCGCCATGGCAGCACCTGAAAAAAGAGGCCGAGAGAACAGGGGCTGCTTAAGCGGGACATGCTTGCTCGACAGCGGCTCGCAATTGCGCGGCCGTTCTGAAGAGCTCGCGATCGCAAAAGCCCTTGGGCCTCAGAACGGCTAGGAGAGAAATCCCCCCCCCACGAAACACAGAGGCAACCATGCTCTGGCTGCTCCCCCTGCGCCTCCTCTGAATAGCAATACGAGGACCCCCAATCATCTGGGAGGCGACCTAAGTTAGGAGGCCAAAAACAATAGGGTTAGAAGGTTTTTTTGTTCTGCAGATGTATCAAACCACACCCCTAATGCAAAGACGGGGACATCAGTGAGGCCACTCAATTAGTTATTCGGTTTAAGGGTTCTATTAGCCTCGATGATCCCCCCCTCCCCCCATCCTGCCCTCGTTGCCTGACTAGGCTTATGTCGGGCGTGTCCTCCTACAGGCGGAGTTTGAGCGAAATTTGAAAAATGAGCAGACATCAATAATAGTCAAGAAATAATTGGAAATTCGTTCCCCTTCAATTTTGTTACTATTTTTGAATGTTCCTCTTGTAGAGGGACGTGCCCGATTTACGACTAGGCCTGTTCTTCTGGCTGACCGAAAGCCCCGCTCCCCCAAGGAGCCCCGGGGGCGCCTCCTCGAGGAGGAACGGGGGCGAGGAGGGGGGAGGGGAAGGGAGGAGGAAGGAGAGGGAAGAGGAGAGGAGGAGGGGGCGAGGAGGAGCGAGGAAGGAGGAGGAGGAGGAGGGAGGAGGGAGGAGGAGGAGTGGGCGAGGGGAGGGGGGAGGGAAGAGTGGAGGAGGGGGGAGGGCGGGCCGGGGAGGAGGCGCGAGGGGAGAGAGGGACAAAGGGGGGGGGGGAGGCCC
Source organism: Prorocentrum cordatum (assembly GCA_963575745.1). Classification (NCBI taxonomy): domain Eukaryota; class Dinophyceae; order Prorocentrales; family Prorocentraceae; genus Prorocentrum; species Prorocentrum cordatum. The sequence continues at coordinate 358,332 of CAUYUJ010004714.1, read as the reverse complement.
GCGGATTCGGAGCCACAGGTGGCAAGTCGGGCGTCGCCGAGCAACTGGAAGCCAGCGAGAGAGAGAGAGAGAGAGAGAGAGAGGGCATGCACTGCAAACCCCTCCTGCGCAGCTTTGGCGGCACGGAGCCCGAGGCTGCCGCCACGCTGCGCTGCGCGGGCCGCCCCTGCCACGGCGAGGGAGCAGCGGGAGCGCCGAAGCATGGGCACCGCTGGGCCGCAGCCCTCGGACTGCCCGTACAGTCGGGGCGCCGACCTAAGGAGCCCTAACGAAGGAACGAGGCCCCTTTGTCTCCAGAAGTTGAGCTTCGGTTTCCCTTCGACAGCCTCAGGAACACGTGGGGTAACCCGTGAAACCATTCGGGAACACGGAGCCCCAGTCCAACGAAAAGAGTTCCTTCTTCAGCGCCCCGACTGTGCGCCTGCAGGAACACGCTGTTGAAGCCGGGGTGGATGAGGAATCCAGGGTCTGGAAGCCAGCGGAGCTTCAACTGAGGCTTGGCCACGGACGCCACCGCCGCCCTCATCGGAGAAGGGACCCTCCGGGGCCCGAAGCCTCCTTGGCACATTCCTTCACCAACGCCCCCACCGCATGCAGGACGCAGGGTGGGATGCAAAACCCCCGGGCGTCCCTGGGGGTCACGCGGGGGTACCCCCCGACAGTCCTCTCAAAAAACCTTCAGGTCGGGAGACAACTCCTGGGGGAGGTCGCCGTGTGAACTGCTCGAGGCCACCGAGCCCGATTCGGGGTCACCCGATCTGAATGGAGCCAGATTGAACAAAGGATTAAGGCACGTTATGCTGGCTGGCTTCAGCCTCCCAGGACACTAGTCCCGCGGTCGCCTCGGAACCCATGATCCCCCCGCCCCCGTCTCCTTGCACTCGGCGCGGAATACCAGCGTCTGCACGATGCGCTCGGCGGCGGTGTCCACGTTCAGCTCCTGGGCATGGACCGCGAAGCGGAAACCAAGGAGAGAGAGAGAGAGAGAGAGGACACACATAGAAAGAGAAAAAGAGAGATAGAGACGTAGAGAGAGAGGGAGAAAGCGAGAGAAAGAGAGAGAGAGAGAGAAAGAGACAAACACAGAGAGAGAGACAGAGAGAGGGAGCAGAAAAGACACATAAACGAAGGCAGAAAGGAGCAGACTCGCACAGTGCAGCATTTTCTCCAGCATCGTGTCAGGCTTTCCTTTTGCTCAGTACATACACATATACATATATCTATATATATATATATATATATATACAGATGCGTGCAAAGACCGCAAAAACGTACGCATCCTCGCCGTGTGTACGTGTTCCGCTGGCTGACTTCTACCAGAAAGCTGGAAACATAAAAGGTTGGACTCACACGTGGATCACTTGGAAGCGTGGCGCTGGATACACGTGCGAAGGGCATGCGCACCCGGCCGCATGCGCATCCAGCTCTCGCCCATGCCAGCCACGTCATGTCTGCCCAAGGGAGGAGGAGGAGGACGAGGAGGAGAGGGAAGAGGAGGAGGAGGAGGAGCAGAATGAGCAGGAGGAGGGAGAGGGGGAGCATGGGGAGGAGGAGGAGGAGGAGGAGGAGGAGGAGGAGGAGGGGATGCTGGCGTTTGCCTGTGAGGCGCTGCGCGTACAGGACGGAGAAGGAGGCGATACGGAGAGAGCGCAAGCCACCGACGGCGGGCACACACGCCAGTCTCACTAGACATAGCACGCTCGCGTGCTCAATTGAGTGGCTGAGTGGGCAACTTGCCTGCTCGCTTGGTTACTTCTGCCAGGCCCCTTCTGGTGGCCGTTGCTGCCTTGTTGTTGTATGTTGTCTCTTCTCTCAGTCTTTCCTGGCTCCATATGCTTCTGCTGTCTGCCACCAGGCGACCAAGAGGACCTCAATAACCTTGAGGAGGACTGGAGAGACCTCAGAGGCGTTTGTGTTAACCAACGCGTGATCTCAATTAACTTGCATGTTTGGGTGGTTGATTGACTAGTCGACTGGTTCTGGTACGGAAGCGACTCGGGCGACTGACTTTGCTTATTTGATTGATTCCCTGGGTGCTTGTTTGATTACATGCTTGTTTGGCTGTTTTTCGACGGGCATGTTCCCGACGGCTTCGGTCGGCGGTCGTCCAGAAGCTGCGCTTAGCGACGAGCGGCTCGGTCGCGCGCGGCAGCTGAAGATATGATGGGCATCCCCAGATAAACTCCAAATGCATAGAGGCCACAACAGCAGGGTCGGAGTAAATGTGGTCGGAGTATATGGGGTCGGGGGATCGCGCCGCGTTGCCGATGCATCGGCGACGGCGGGGTGGAGAACGTCGGGTTTCGCCTCGAGCCGCATCGCAGATGCATCGGCGACGCGGCGCGATTCTCCGACCTATAGGAGGGGGTCCGAGTGCAGTCGGGCCTGGGCCAGAAGGCCATCCTTCAGGGACGCGAGAGACCCTGCGGCGGCCAAGGCAGACAGAACATCCAAGGGTGCCCTCCCCGGGATGCACAAGAACATCCAACACACACACACACACACACACACACACACACACACACGCCCGCGCACACACACACACACACACGAAGAACTCGAGGGCACCCTCCCCGAACCGACCGCGATCTAACACCTCGGTCTGGCCGTAATAAATGGGGTCGGGAGATCGCGCCGCATTCCCGGCGCATCGGCGATGCATTGGTCACGTCGGCGATGTATCCGCATGGAGAAGATCTGGCCCCACATCATGCGACGCCCTGATTTGTTGAGACCGGCGCCCCTGGAAGCCCCGACCCTTTCCCAGGGACCGGTCTTTCGTCCTGAGTCGACTCTGCTGCCGGCCCCCGGGCCCAGCGAGGGCCCCTTATGGGGCCGTAGAGAGCCAAAAACCCCCCCGCTGGAGGAGGAGGAGGAGGAGGAGGAGGAGGAGGAGGAGAAGAAGGTGGAGGGAGCAGGGAGGAGGGAGGAGGTGGATGAGAAAGGAGGAGGAGGAGGAGGAGGAGGATTCTTGTTTCACGACGCGCTCCTGCCTGCGGCACGCTCCGATCCGGTCCGCTCCGCTCCGAGCCCACCCGGGAGGCCTGGCACAGCCCGCGCCCCCCGCTCGCAGGGCCTCCTCCTCCTCCCCCTCCTCCTCCTCCTCCTCCTCCTCCTCCTCCTCTCCTCCTGCTCCTCCTCCTCTCCTCCTCCTCCTCCTCCTCCTCCTCCTCTCCTCCTCCTGCTCCTGCTCTTCCTCCTCGTGCTCCTCCTCCTCCTCCTCCTCCTCCTCCTCCTCCTCCTCCTGCTCTTCCTCCTCCCGCTCCTCCTCATCCTCCTTGTCCTCCTCCCCCCCCCCCCGGCGGCGCGCTGCCTCCTTCCCGCTGCGGGGAGGCCGCAGGCCCTGCCCCCTCTGGCAGGAGCCCCTCTCCCGTCGGGCAGCGGGCCCCACGGCGGGAGGAGGGCGGGGAGGAGCCAGGGCGGGGGAGGGCGGGGAGGATGGGCCCAGGCATGGTCGCGTCGTGAAAGAATCGGGACGGGAGCTGTTTGGGCTACTTTCGGCCCCGGGGGGCCCTCGCCAGGCCTCGGCACCGTCAACAAAAACGGCTCAGAACGGAACGCCGGCCCCTGGGAAACGGTCCGGACTTCCGGGGACGCCGTCCTGAAAAGATCAGGACGTCGCATGTCTGGGGAGGGGTGTGGTGGGTGGTCGCTGCGGAAGTGAGACAAGTCCCGAGCAGAGCAACACGCACCACAACCACGACGACGCCGAAAGCGACGACGGAGACGAGGCGCACAGACGATCCGCACCGACGCACGGCTTAGGGAAAAGGCCTACCGTGAAGGTTCGGTTAAACAGCACATCGTTAAGCGGTGCTGCAGCCAGACAAGATGGGTTTGCACCCTCATGCCTCAGGGGTGGGACATGGTGTGGAGAAAAGGGAGGAGGAGGAGGAGGAGGAGGAGGAAGAGATGGAGGCAGGAGGAGAGGAAGGGACGGAGGAGGAGGAGGAGGAGGAGGAGGAGGAGGTGGAGGAAGGAAGACGAGCTCCTCGGCCCGGATGAACTTGAGCAGCATCATGTTGGTCCCGTCGCCGTCGCCCTCAACGTCCTCGCGTACGCATCCTCCTCGCTCGCCCTCCTCCCGCCTCGAAGGAGAAGGACGACGAGAGAAGATGACAAATTCTTCAGGTGCAGTGTTTGCCATCTAGGCCTGCGCCAGTCTCTAAATATTTCTGGGGACCTAAGGATATCTCCAAGGACCTTCATACTCCTCACCTTCAGTATCTCTCCGTGTGCCTCTCCTCGTCGTCGTCCTCCTCTGTGTGGCGCCGGCGCTACCCAGCGTTACCCTCGACGTCCTGGCCGAAAGTCCCGAGCCATGGCTAGGGTGGTCGGTCCTACATCCGCAGTCTGAGTGGTATTGACTTCGGGTAAACGCAGGTACGTAGAGGATCTCGAAAGGCGCAAGGAGGTGGAAACTTAGATTGCTTCTATGCTATGATCACCTGCTCCTCCTACAAGCGAAACGCTGTCATAAGAAACCCTGAATAAGGAACGAGGCCCATTTTTGCTATACGTTAAACTCCGATTAGTCATAGAAGACCTACGGACAACGGAAGACAAGCTGTAACATCATCCTGGCGAAGGGCCCAACCATGTGCAGCTGTGAATGCCGTCGTTGCGGGTACCGCCTTCGGGGAATCTCCTCACGGGCCATGAAGCATGCGAAGGGTGTGCCGACATGGGGCGGAGCCGCCATGTGGACGCTGCCACTGGGGTTTCAAGTGGGACCCACTATGGGGCCACGAAGCGTGTGAAGGGTGCGCCGGAATGGGGCGGGGCCGCCCTTGGGACCTTCGGTGGAGCTCCTTACAGGGCCACGGAATGCTGTACTGGGCGGGGGCGACGCATGCGAACACCGCCACTGGGGCCTTCGGTGGAGTTCCCTATGGGGCCACGAGGTGCTGCACTGGGTTGGGGAAACGCATGCTAGAGCAGCCGCTGGGGCCTTCGGTGGAGCTCCCTAAGGGGCAACGAAAAGCTGTACTGGGAGGGGGAACCGCATGTGAGAGCAGCCAAAAAGTCCTTCGGTGGAGCTCCCTGCGGGGCCACGAAGTGCCGTACTGGGTTGGGGAAACGCATGCTAGAGCAGTCACTGGGACCTTCGGTGGAACTCCCATACGGGGCCACGAAACAGTACACGGGATGGGAGCACCACATGCGAGAGCAGCCACTGGGGCCTTCGGTGGAGTTCTCTGTGTGGCCACGGAACAATGTGCTGGGCGGGGAGTCACGCGTGCAAGAGCAGCCACTGGGGCCTGCGGGTGGAGCTCCCTACGGGGCCACGAAACGTTGTACGGGGTGGGGGAACCGCATGTGAGAGCAGCCGCTGGGTCCTTCGGTGGAGCTCCTTATGGGGCCACGAACCACTGCACTGGGCGTGCCGGGACACAGCCATGAACGGATGGCAGGGGCACGGTCAGGAGGAGGGAGGAGGGCGGGAGGCGACGATGGGGCGCTGTCTCTTCAAAACGGGGACCCGAACACAACAGGATGGCTGGGAAGAAGCAAGGAACGCTGAGCCCCTCCCCCACGAAAAAGGGCTCCTTCTTCAGCACCCCGGCTCTGCACGGGCGCTCCGCGCCCCGCGCCGCTGGCCTTCCTCGCCCCCCCCCCTCCATCGGGGGCCACGCGCCAGAGGAGCGGCCTGGCCTCTCCCTCGTGGCCGTTTGAGGTAGCACAATAGACGCCCTCAGGACCCGCACTACGAAACACGCCGCGTCGGAAATTCAAGCTCTCCCGGCCTAGAGTCGGGGCGTTGACCTAAGGGACCCTAAATAAGAAACGAGGTCCTTTTTTTCCATGAGTGAACCTTCGATTTCCTGTCGAAGACATAAGGAAAGCCTGAGGCAAGCTGTGAAACACACTTAAGGAACGCGGAGCCCCTCCCCAACCAAAAAGGGTTCCTTCTTCAGGGCCCCGACTGTAGAGGGGGGAGGCCACGCGCGAAAGAGTCGCGGGGAGGATGCGGAATGATGGGAAAAAGAGGAAATCATGCAGGGGAGAGGGAGGGAGACCCAGAGGATGGGAAGAACAAGAAGAGCACCACCCGTCCTCTGGGCAGGGGTGTCTCGATGGGCTCTCTCGTCCTCTCCGCTGGCCGCGCTGCATGGATCCGAGCGCTCTTGGCACGGATGGGCCCGCAACCTGCAAAATCTGTACTGGGCCAAAACACGGGTCTGTATCAGCAGAATCGGACGACCCGCTTCGCCGGGTTCGCGGGAGTCTGCGCGAAGATCGCCACATTCCCGGAGGATGTGGACTCTGCTGCAGCCGGCCGGGGCGGCAATATCTGCTAGCAAACAAGAAGATGCAGAGATTGAATTATCTACCGAGGCAGTGCCGCAGGGATCTGGCATCATCTGTAGCAGGACAGCGTTAAAGGGTCGTCCACGCAGACCTTCGTCCAAGGGTCATGAGTGGCGTCCTTGAGAACACAACGCTGGCCTCCAGGGCATTCGGTGCAACCTGTCCATTGCTGGCCTCCACACTGAGAGCATATTGTACAAACGCTGCCGGGTCCCATGCTGGTGAGCTCCTTGGTGTAAGGATCCACGCACACCTTGGTCCACGGATCTATGCCGTTCGACTCGCAAACTTGGTCTCCAGGACACTCAGAGCAACCAGTCCAGTTCTGGCCCCCACACTGCGAATGGGCTGTGCAAATATCGCCTTCACTCTTGATGTTGAGCTCCAGGGCTTGACGATCTACGCAGACTTTCGTCCAAGGGTCCAAGCCGTTGGCCTCACAGACTTGGTCTCCAGGGCAGCGGGTGCAGCCTGTCCAATGCTGGCCCCCGCACTGCGAATAGCTGGTGCAGATTCCGCCGAAGCCCCCGCGCAGAGAACTTCCATTGTGAGCCGACGCCGCCATGAATCCGCCAGCCCTCTTGGGGGCTAACAGGCTGCAAGGGCTAGATGTCCTGCCCCCGGCGCCAGTTCCAGCGCGCAGGCCCCATTCTTATAGCTAATTCCAGATCTGCTGGCTCCAGCGCTGGCAATTGTTGAGAGGGACAGGCGAAGACCCCGGACAGAAAAATGGCCCCATGACCACGTCGGGATCGCGTCCTGAAGAGTCATAGGGGGCCCTGGGGACACGCGAGGATGATGCAGCTGGGCGCTCTCGGGGCCACCGCACCAAGCAACTGGCGACAGGTTTGCGCTTCCGAAATCACCGCCCATGGAACACGCCTTGGGTCTCGCGCTCCCGAGGCTGCAGTCCCTCGCTTTGTGGGCCCCGGACACGGCAGGGCCGTTTTTTCACCGTTTCCACAAAAAATGTCCCTTGAAAATGGAAACGGCAAAAAAAAAACGGCGACCGGAAACGGCAACAAAAACGGCTCCAGGATTGGCACCGGAGCCGGAACCGGTCAAAAAATAGCGACGGAGCCGGTAAACAAACGGCGTCGGAATCGGCAAAAAAACGGCAGAACGGAACCGGTAAAAAACTGGCCCTGTCGTTTCCAGGGCCCAGTAAGGTCCCTCGCAAAGTGCACGCGGAACCATCGTGCTCCCGAGGCCCCGATCCGTTGTGTGAATTGCAGTGCACGCGGGGCCTCTGGTCCATCTCTAGTCCACAACTCCTCGTGTAACTAATCACGGCGCGTGCGCACTCCTGCAGCCACAGCTCCAGACACGATGACACATCACGTTCGCGTTGCCGAAACCACATTGCCTTGAAAACGCACTCGCGATCTCGAGACGACAACCCGTAGTAAATCACAGGAAGAGGGCGAATGCGGCGCCAGGAAGTTGAGGTGGAGGAAGAGGAGGGAGGAGACAGGAAATGAGGAGGGAAAGAACGGACAATGACGAGGAGGACGAGACGTCGGGCTTTTGAGATATACTGTTGTGAGAGGCTCTTAAAAGACGACTCAGGCCATGGAAGGGGTTCTGAGAACCCCTTCCACGGGGACCACAAGAGAACTTCTCTTGCGGTCCCCGTGGGACCTCTTGGGGCATTGTCGGGACCCTCTTGGGGCTCGTTTTGGGGTCTTGGGACTCTCTTAGGGTTCATTGGAGGGGTCTGGGAGGCCTCTTGGGCCCCATGGCTCAAAAAGAAAAGGGTTTGTCAATTCGGGCCCCACCCCTGTGCGCCGCGCGGCGACCCCGCCACGAGGGATCTCCCCTGGATGATCTCCCTACTCAGCCACTTCCTCTCCTTCAAGAAGCGGGGCGTCAGGGACATCTGCAGCTCCATGCACGACACTATCGCGGGGCTGACTCAGCGCGCGTCGGAAGAACACTGGCATGTTGGTGCTGCCGGAGGACTTGGTACGGTCTAACAGCAGCGTCGCGCGAGCCACTCTTGAGCAGGGGCCGACCGTCCCGGCATTTCTATAGCCCTACCACGATATTTTCTTAGAACCCCCAAATGTTCTGAGAACAATAGAGCATAAACCCGATGTGACAAAACAAGACAGACTCCGCCAGAAATGTTCTAACAACATTGCGTGGAACCCACAAAAGGCTCTTAGAACATTGTTTGGTAGGGCTATTGGCGAGCCAGGACGCTTCGCCACTGCTTCACACTCCCAGTGTCCTCGCCGCCCCTGGCAACGGGGGGGCCGGCGGCAGAGGCGAAGAGGCCCTTGCCGATGACGCACCGAGGCACAGCAGAGCCTGGTTCCCGCGCACGAGCAGGGGCATTGCGGGTCCGCCCTCTGTCGGGATCTGCGCGGGCCCCGGTGGCTTCGCGGAGGGATGCAAGCCGGGCGCTCCCGGACAATCACCAGCAAGGCTCGCAACCAAAACAAATGACTGCGGATGCCCCTTTCGAGGAGGGGCCGACCCATCTCTCCTGACCGCGCCACAACACCCTCCCCCCAGTCGAGCCACGCGCAGAGGGTGTTCGAATGCCATGCGGAATGGAGTTGTTGCCGATCTTAAACCTATCAAGAGCCTCTGCAAATATTCAAGGGAGGCCTCTTGGGAACATCTTGGGGGCCTCTTGGGGCCTTCGGTGGAGTTCTTTACGGGGCCACGGAACAATGTACTGGGCGGGAGTGACGCATGCAAGAGCAGCCAGTGGGGCTTTCGGTGGAGCTCCCTATGGAGCCACGAAGTGCTGCACTGGGTAGGGGAACCGCATGTGAGAGCAGCCACTGGGACCTTCGGTGGAGTTCCCTATGAAGCCACGAAGTGCTGTACTGGGTTAGGGAAACACATGCTAGAGCAGCCGCTGGGGCCTTCGGTGGAGCTCCCTACGGGGCCACGGAAAGCTGTGCTGGGAGGGAGAACCACATGTGAGAACAGCCAAAATGTCCTTCGGTGGAGCTCCCTACGGCGCCACGAAGTGCCGTACTGAGTTGGGTAAACGCATGCTAGAGCAGCCACTGGGACCTTCGGTGGAGCTCCCATATGGGGCCACGAAATAGTACACTGGATAGGAGCACCACGTGCGAGAGCAGCCACTGGGGCATTCGGTGGAGTTCTCTCTGTGGCCACGAAACAATGCACTGGGTGGGAGTCACTCGTGCAAGAGCAGCCACTGGGGCCTTCGGTGAAGCTCCCTACGGGCCACGAAACGCTGTACTGGGTGGGGGAACCGCATGTGAGAGCAGCCACTGGGTTCTTCGGTGGAGCTCCTCATAGGGCCACGAACCACTGCACTTGGTGTGCCGGAACACAGTCATGCGGGTGGCAGGGGCACGGACAGGAGGGAGGAGGGCGGGAGGCGATGCGGGGCGCTGTCTCTTCAATACGAGGACCCAAAACCACGGGATGGTTGGGAAGAAGCAAGGAAGGCTGAGCCCCTCCCCCACGAAAAGGGTCCCTTCTTCGGCACCCCGGCTCTGCACGGGCGTTCCGCGCCCCACACCGCTGGCCTTCCTCGCCCCCCCTCCATCGGGGGCCACGCGCTAGAGGAGCGGCCTCTCCCTCGTGGCTACGGCTCCGAGGCAGCGCAGGAAACGCCCTCAGGACCCACACTGCGAAACACGCCGCGTCGGACATTAAGATCTCCCGGCCTACAGTCGGGGCGTTGACCTAAGGAACCCTAAATAAGGAACGAGGCCCTTTTTTTCCATAAGTGAACCTTCGATTTCCTGTCGAAGACATAAGGAAAGCCTGAGGCAAGCTGTGAACACTTAAGGAACGCGGAGCCCCTCCCCAACCAAAAGGGTTCCTTCTTCAGGGCCCCGACTGTAGAGGGGGGAGGTCGCGCGCGAAAGGGTCGCGGAGAGGATACGGAATGATGGGAAGGAGGAAATCATGCAGGGGCGAGGGAGGGAGACCCAGAGGATGGGAAGAACAAGAAGAGCACCATCCGTCCTCTGGGCAGGGGTGTCTCGATGGGCTCTCTCTTCCTCTCCGCTGGCCGCGCGGCATGGATCCGAGCGCTCTTGGCACGGATGGGCCCGCGACCTGCAAGGTCTGTACTGGGCCAAAACACGGGTCTGTATCAGCAGAATCGGTAGACCCGCTTCGCTGGGTTCACTTCGGACATTTCTTCGAAATCCGTCCGTTGCAGACCATAGCTGCCCGAGACAGGCCCAAGACACCGCTTGAGAAGCTCAAAAGCGCTTCGACATTGCACCAAGAGCGCCCAAAACCCTTACCCGGGAGGTCGACAAGCCCGTCGAAATCCGGGCAAGACCCCTGGCCGCCCAAGACATGCCTAAGACGCCGCCTGTGAGGCTCCAGGAGGGCCCCGACCACGGCCCAAGAGCGCGCCCAAACCTTGCCCGAATTTTCGTCATTTTTGACGAAGCCCGGGCACGACCCCCGCTCGCCCAAGACAGGCCCAAGATACCCCCTGAGAGGACCCAAGCGCGCCACGACAGCGCCCCGAGAGCGCTCCTAAACCTTGCAACGGATTTTGGCAGGCCCAAAAACACCGCCTGAGGAGCTCAAGAGCGCTCCGCCAGTGACAATTCCGTCGACATCGAGGCGAGAGCCCCGGCCGCTGGCCGCCCGAGACATGCATGCCCACCGCCTGTGAGGCTCTAGGAGCGCCCCGACCGCGGCCCACGAGCGCGCCCAAACCTCGCCCGCATTTCGACATTTCCGACGAAGTCCGGGCGAGACCCCCGCTCGCCCAAGACAGGCCCAAGACGCCGCCTGACACCTAAGAGCGCCACGACAACACCCCGAGAGCGCCCCAAAACCTTACAACGGATTTCGCCTATTTCGTCGGAGTCCTGTGCCGATCCCTAGCTGCCCGAGCCAGGCCCAAAACACCGCCTGAGGAGCTCAGAAGCGCTCCGACAGTGCTCCAAGAGCGCCCCAAACCTCGCCCGGATTTCGACAACTTTGTCGAAGTCCGGGCAAGACCTCCTGCCGCCCAAGACATGCCCAAGACGCCGCCTGAGAGGCCCCAAGAGCGCCCCGACAACGTCCCAAGAGCGCGCCAAACCCTTGCCCGGATTTCGACAGTTCCGACGAAATCTGGGCAAGACCCCCGCTCGCCCACGACGACCCGAGACACCGCCTGAGAGGACCCAAGAGCGCCCTGACAGCGCCCCGAGGGCAGCAGCCGAACTCGGCCAGGATCAACTCGGCCAGCGCTCAACTCGGCCAAGATCGACTCGGCCAAACTCGACTCGGACCGGCTTAACTCGACCAGGCCCAACTCGGCCGGATCAATTCGGTCGGGGTCCACGCTGCAGTGGGGCGCTCGGATCAACTCGGCCGGATCATCTCGGCCAGATTAACTCGGCCAGGCTCAACCTGGCCGGGGCCCTGGATGGCTGGGGTTTTCTGTGGGAGCCATATTCGTTGTTTTGCCGCAGCTTCTGATAATGATACCCAACATTTTGCAGAAGCCGACGCGCCAAATGCGCGCCAACCGCGAGCCGCGACAAACGTGCGCTCAGCATGCAAATGCAAGTGCGTTCCACTTAACCGATCATGGGTCCATGTGACCCCACACGAACGGAACTGGTATGAATCTACATACATGCATGCATGCATGCATGCATGCATACATGCATGCATGCATGCATGCATGCATGCACGCATGCATATATGCATACATACATTGTTACATACATGCACACACGCACGCACGCACGCACGCACGCACGCATGCATGCGTGCGTGCGTGCGTGCATGCATGCATGCATGCATACATACATACATACATACATACACACATAAATGTATACATACATACATACATACATACATACATACATACATACATACATACATACATACATACATACATACATACATACATACATACATACGTACATACATACATACATACATACATACGTACATACACACATGCATACATATATACATACATACATACATACATGCATACATGTATACATACATACATACATACATGCATACGTACATACATACATACGTACATACATACATACACATACACATACAAACACACATACATACATACATACATGCATGCATGCATACAGACATACATACATACATACATACATACATATACATACATACACACATACATACATACATACACACATACATACATGCATTCACATATACATACATACATGCATACATACATACATACATACATACGTACGTACATGCATGCATGCATGCATGCATACATACATACATACATGCACACATACGTACATACACGCATACATGCATATGTGCATACATGCATATATGCATACATGCATGCATGCATGCATACATGCATACATACATACATATCGTCAAAACAAGGACCAAGCATCACAGGTTGGATGGGAACTATCCTCCTATTCATCTCACCGCGGCTCCGCGAGTCACATCCCGCCACCCCGCCGATCGATGCCCGCCTTCAAGAAGGTCGATTGGATGTATGAGGTATTGATGCGCTACGGAACTGCGCACATGTACGCACTGCGCCCATGGCCTCAGCAGCACCGTCGCTCTCGCCAAGGCTCCACCGCGAAGCTCCGCCCCAGCCCAGAAGGTGACGTGCTGCCCTAATCACAGACCAAGTGGCTGGAGAGTACTTGTGGTCGACTGCATGCCAGCGACGCTGTCCAACAAATCCACAGCAGAGCATCTCTCTCGACATATAGATATATACACACACACACACACACACACACATCTGGGCGCTGGGGGGCTTGAGGCCTTTTTTTAGAAGCCTTCGGCCCATCTTCCGCCTCTCTCGGGGTTCTTTGGTGGCCATCTCTGTTGCGCTGCATGTTTCTACACTGCATGCCCCTATTCAGCCCTGATTACGGCATCTCGCCTAGGCACCTTGTCTCGATGGGCTTGTGGGCATACGCGAAGCGTCAAGAATTAAGCCGAGTCAAGGGCCTCACGTGGAGCTCTGTTAGGGCCCTCCCGGGGCTCGTTTGGGCTTCCCGCAGCGCCCTGAGACGGGCCCAAGGGGCCCAAAGACAATCCCAAGAGGGCCCCAAGACGGCTTGAAGAGGGCTCTAAGACGGGTTCAAGAAGTCCTCCTTGCGCGCAAAGCCTAACTGTGTGCATAGAGTTGGGGCCGTTAGGCTTTCTGGAGGTTTCGGGGCTGACGTGAAGCTCTCTTGGGGTCTTCTTGGGGACCTTTTGGCCAGGATCAACTTGCCTAAATGAACTCGGCCGGCTCAACTAGGACCCGGACGAACTCGGCCGGATTATCTCGGCCAGGTCTCAATTCAGCCCGGATCAACTCGGCCAAGCGTCAACTCGGCTGGGCTCAACCAGGCCGGGGTTCAACTCGGCCCTGCTCAACTCGGCCAGATCAACTCGGCCGGGCCTCTGGCTGCAGCGGGTTGCCGAGATCAACTCGGTCGGCTCAATTGGGCCTGGCCGAGTTGAGCCTGGCCGAGTTAAGCTGAATTGGGCCTGGCCGAGTTGAGCCTGGCCGAGTTCGATCGACCCGTCTCCGAGAGCGTCCCTCAACCTTGCAACCCACCGCCTGAGAAGTTCAAGAGCGCTCTGGCAATGCCCCAAGAGCGCCCCAAAACCTTACCCGGAGTTCGACACCTTTGTCGAAGTCCGGGCAAGACCCCCGGCCGCCCAACACAGGCCTAAGACGCCGCCTGAGAAGTCCCAAGAGCGCCCCGACAGCGACCCAAGAGCGCGCCAAAACCTTGCCCAGATTTCGACGGAATTGTCAGTGCAGAGAGGGCTCGAGATACAACAAAAACGCCGACTCAGGCCCATGGGAGCAACTGAAGGCAGCTGCAAGTGCGGAGGCAAGAGGTGCAAGTGGAAGTGGCAGAAGAGGAGGTACCCATGAGGGCGCAGAGTAACCAAATACACTTCCGTTGGGAGTAGGGAGAAATACACCCCCCTCCTCCTCCTCCTCCTCCCTCCTCCTCCTCCTCCTCCTCTCCTCCCCCTCCTCCTCCTCCTCCCCCTCCTCCTCCTCCCCCCCCCCCCCCTCCCACGCCTCGGTGCCAGGCGAGGGCGGCGCCCTCCTGCTTCCAGATCGTCATCCGCTCCAGCGCGGCGGCCTCCGCGGACTCCGCGCGGGCCCGCGCCACCAGCGCCGGCACGCGGGCGCGGAGCTCCCGGAGGAGCTCAGCCTGGGAAGGCCCCAGCCGCTGCGCAGGGGCCGACCGACGCGGCACTCCTAGCTAAGAGCAAAGAGCATACAGGGCAGGTGTTTTTATACATAGGATTTCTAAACATATAGGATCTGTGATACATGGTTAATGTACGAGTACATGTATGCCTGAACTCAACGTTGTTTTTGTGACTAAATCCCTGCATTCTAATGCATGGTCCGCACGCGGAACATGTATTAAAAACGGCACTGTAGAGCCGACGTGTTAAATTGGCGGCGCGCACAAGGGGGTGGAGGGAAGGGGGGTGGGCTTCTTAGACGGAGGGAGGCTGCTTCTTAGAAGGCGCCGGCCTCACATCTACAGAGAAGGCCCGCGCCTTCTAAGAAGCAGGGGTGCTTCTAAGAAGCCTTCCCCCCTCCCCCTACCCCCCTGTGCGCGTGGCCGACTAAGACAAGAAAGCCCCTTCCAGAAACAACACAAAAGGTTCCTCGAATACTCTTGGATGGGCCCATAGGCAAGCCAGGACGCCTCGCCACTGCTTGACATCAACTCGGGTGCGCGCCGACAGGAGCGCATGGAGGATCCGTGGACCTGGCGCGCGGGCGCCATGCGCTGCACGATTTGGCGAAGGAGCCTGTCGAATGCGCATGGGAGCGGGACCTATCGCTAGTGGACAAGCGCGTTCCATTACTCGAAAAGTAACTGCGCGCCAATGGCCTGCATCTGCAGCGGGGGACCTACGATCCACTGCATGGGGGCGAGCATGTGGTGTTCGGACGTGTGCGAGTACGCACTTTGCCAGTAGGGGCACGCGCTCGCGGAGCTGGTCCACGCGCCCTCATCCATGCCCTGCTTGCTGGCGCTGCCCGATTTGGCGAAGGAGCCCGTCGAATTCGCATGGGAGCGGGACCCATCGCCAGTCCACGCGCCCTCACACATGCCTGCGCTTCCTCGATCCAGGGGGGAAGCCGGCCCTGCCCCGGCGTGGCTTCGTGGTTCTCACCCTTGCCGCATGCAACTGACAGCTCGGCCCTCGGCGGGAGCCCCCGTCTTGTGCACGGGTCCGCCAGAGTGGAACATCATTATGCGCAGTGTCCCAGGTAGGTTGTTACCGTTGCCTGCAACCCACTGGCGCCCCTGAGGTTGGAGACAGAGAGAAGGAAGATTGAGCACGGGGCTGGCGGAGCACAAGGGGGCCCCAAGACGCAGGAGGAGGGAGACCCTAACCATACCAAGCAGGGGGGGGGAATCCAGCCAGGCCCAGGGCTTTTCCTCCTCGAGGGGGGGAAATCCCGAACCAACCCTGGTGAGCCTCCTCTTTTCCGGCATGGCTAAGGTCGGGAACTTCTGCAGCGTGTGTGTCCCAGCGACACGCTGTGTCCTGCGAGCGGATGGCGAAGTCGTTCCGCGCCGCCAGGCGGGAGCCTCGGGAAACCTTGGGACGTTGACGCCTCGGATGCGTGGAGTGGCTAGCGTGTCGCACCGAAGCGCGGTGGGCCAGAGCCGGCGGAGCGACACGCCGTCCAAAAGTTCCCGACTGTAGAGTTCGCTGTCCCCCAACGAGGTCGCAAAACATCCTCGACGTGATAAAGGACCGGGTAGTGAACGTTTTTTGATTCGGCGTTTCGACATTGGGCGGAAGAGGGGAGGGGGGGGGGTCTGGCTCTGGACCTCTGCTTAGTGCGACTGTTTGCAGCAAGGCGTCCTATGGGGGGAGAATCCACCTGCTCAAAACAGGCACCAAAAGCAGCCAAGATCTACTCGGTGGTGGGGGAGGGGGGGGGGGGGCGGGGCGACGGCCCGCGCCGATCGGCAGAACGATGAATAAGAGAACGATCACGTTGCGTCCTGATGTTTCTGCACGGAGGCCACCAAACTCCCGACCCTTTCCCAGGGATCACTTCTCGACCTGGACCGCTCTTGGCGACGGTCCCTGGGCCTGTGAACGGCCTCCAGCTCGAAAGCTACGAGCAACAACACCACCACCAACAACAACACTCATGTTGAGACTGTTTTCGTGCGTGGTTTTGTTAGCCAAATGATCAAGGATGCTCCTCGATGGTCCTCGCCGCAGGAAAAATGCACACGTCTGAGCGATGCCAAGATTCTTCAAGAGCAAGAGTTCACAAAAAAAGCGTCGTCGATACTCAAAACGTCGGGATCTTGGAATCAGCGAAGCTTCTGCAGTGCCAGGGCTAGGGGCGCCAAGGTTCCACACCGCGCCGCGTCGGCGAGAGGCGCGCGACCTGGGGCCCCTATGCACTCACTCGGGCCCGCCCTTCCTTCAGGGGGGGCGATAAACAAAGGGGGAGACCGGCTCAGGGGGAGAACCTCGGGCTGGTATCGGCGATACCTCGCCGATAAATCGGCGATGACCCCCCGAAAGCGAAGCCGCACGTTCCTGGGCGGGGTTGGCCATCAGGCCCTATCGGCAACGAGTGGGCCGCTGGAGGTCGATGCGTCCCTCATGGTCCTATCCCCTCCGACGTTGCCTCCGAATGTCGGGAGGCCCGAGCGCCTCCTTCTCACCAAGGTTGTGAAGGTAGCACTTCGACAGGTCCACCATGGCTGCGAGGCTTGACGGTCCCCGCCCTGCTGCGTGCCAGCGTCAGTGTCCTCAGCCTCTTCATCCTGCTCCGCCTCCTCCATCCCAAAGTCACTTACCCTCGCGCCCCGCGCTCCTGATGTGCAGCAAGAATCGTTTCCTTGCGCCTGAGGAGGGGCACGCTTCCATTGAAGCTGAGAGATGCGAAGCGCGATTATGCTCGGGCCCCCGAAGGTGACCTGGTCCTCGTCCTTTCCTCCGTCGTCCTCCTCCTACTCCCCCTGCCCCCGCCAACATGCAGATAACTCCCCCTCACCCCCACTTCTCTTTCTCAATATGTCTGTCTGTCTGTTTGTTTCTGTCTATCTGTCTGTCTGTCTATCTGTATGTCTGTCTGCCTGTCTGTCTGCCTGCCTGTCTGTCTGCCTGTCTGTCTGTCTGTCTGCCTGTCTATCTGTCCCTGTCAATATCTCTCTCTCTCTCTCTTTCTGCCCGTCTCGTTATTTGTTGTTGTTGTTTTTTTTCTCTCTCTCTCTCTCTCTCTCTTTCTGTCTGACTGTCCGTCGCGAGGAACCAGTCGGCCTTCAGGCAGCCGCGGTCCCCCGCCGGTTGGTCGCTGAACATGCACGCGCAACTCGTCAGGGTCCCCACCCTGCCCGCATCCCCGCCCTGGGCTGCGCGGCGCAGCTCCGCGCCGAGCCACGCTAAAAGGCGTGAGCATCTCGCGCGCCGCCGCGCAGGCCCCCGACGGGCTGTGCTTGCGGGGGTACAGTCGGGGCGTTGACCTAAGGAACCCTATATAAGGAACGAGGCCCCTCTTCTCCATAAGTTGAACTTCGATTTCCCGCCGAAAACCTAAGGAAAACCTGAGGCAAGCTGTGAAACCATCAAGGAACACCGAGCCCCTCCCCAACGAAAAGCGTTCCTTCTCCAGGGCCCCGACTGTACTGCAGCACTGCCGTGGGAGGGACCGCAGAGAGCTCCACTTCCAGAGCCCTCAGAATAGACCGAACCTGGGGCCCGTGCTGCTCCGGTGCTCGCCGCCACTCCCTGCGCCGCGCGACGCCGCCCATCGAGGCTCCAGCACCTGCCCCCTTCGGCTCGCACCCGGGCGGCCGAGTGCAGAGGGCTGCTGTGCGCTCCCAGGCCGAGGCTGCGTCGACGCCCGCGCTGCGGCCCCGCGCGCCGGAGAGACTCCCGCGGGCGCAGCAACGCCGGCTCCAAAGTGAACCCCGGGGTGCTGCTCACACGGGGCTCGCCTCCCACGGCGTCCCCTTCGGCGAAGCCGCCGAGCCTTGCGGGCCCGGCGGGCCCGGGAGGAGCGGGGGGCGGTGGCGGGGCCCAGGGCGGCGGGCGGATGCTGCGGGCGTGCGCTCCCAGGCCCTCTCTTTCCCCCGGGATGCCACCGACGCTGGGGAGGGGGGGAGGCGACAGAGCCAGCATCGCCTGGAGATCCTCCTGAGGGATGCCTTACGCGCGTCGCCTCGTCGGCGAGCAACTGGGATGCCTCGAGACGGGCCCCCTGCAGATCTGCAGATTGGTGCGAGCCAGCCATCAGCCCCTGGATCTCCAGTTGCACCTCCGCGCGGGTCGTCGGCGCCCCGTCGCACAGGGCCGCGGCGATGGCCCCCGCCGCCCGAGGGCGGGCCATGCCTGACCAGGGCTTCGGCTGCGCGCCGAGGCGGCTCCGCGCTGGCACGGGAGGCACCTCTGGCAGTGGCGCGGTCCTCCGCGTCGGCGTCGTCCTGTGGGCCGCCGCCCCTCGACGACGACGACGACGACGACGACGACGACGACGACGACGACGACGACGACGACGACGACGACGACGACGACGACGACGACGACGACGACCCCCCCCCCGCGACCCGGGGTGGCAGACTCGTCTCCCTCGACGGGCGCCGCGCCGCGAGTGGCCACGAGGCCAGCGCGGAAGGCCGGAGACGCCCGCAGGGTGTGGCCAGCACGCGCACGCCCGCGAGCCGATCCGGCCGGGACCAGCCCGTCGGTGTCTCCCGCGCCCAGCGGGGCGAGAGCCTCCAGATCCGTCTCGGAAATCTCTAGATCGACCACCAAAGCAGGAGCGGCCGTGCTCAGCGGGCGCGGAGCCGTGGCGCGCAAGGGCACGCTGACCACCTGGAAGGGGCCGACTAGCCCTGAGAATCCGTCCGCCTCCGCCACGTTGAGCCTGTCGGCGGTACGGAAGGACCCGGGCAACGCCAGCAGGATCCCCCTCGGCCGTGAGGCTGGAGGAGATCGCGGCACAGCTCGCCTCGCCCTCGTCCAACCGCCAGCGATCGTAGCGAGTGGCTGACGGAGGTCCCCCAGGAGCACCTGGGGCCCTTCGTCGCTGGAGTCCTCCAGGAGCACCTCTCTCGGGCGGCGCGCGCCAGAGGGGGAGGCGGAGGGGGAGGAGGAGGAGGAGGAGGAGGAGGAGGAGGAGGAGGAGGAGGAGGAGGAGGAGGAGGAGGAGGAGAGAACGGGTGGAGGTCGGGCCAGACTGGCCCATCGGGGATGGCGAGGCCCCCCCGACGCCGGAGCAGCGGCTGCCATGGCTGGCGGCGCACGCGCGGCCCGTGGGATGGAAGAGCAGCGGGCGGGCCCTGCCAAAAAAGGCCCGTGCGCGCGCTCCACTGCCCGCGCGCTCCTGGGCCGCAGGACGGGGCGCGCCGCGCACCGCGACCGCGCCCGGCGGCGGCTCCGATCGCGGCCCGCGCGCGAGGGGGGCCCGCGAGGCCCCACCCAGAGGGCCGCGAGAGCCCCGACGCAGCAGCCCCCGCAGAGGCTGCAGCCGGAAGTGTCCCCGAGCAGGGCCACGACCGTCGAGAGCAGCACGGGGATCACCCCGCTGCTCAGATCCACCGCAGGCCACACCCCGAGCGGCAGAAGGCACAACCCCCCGCCGCCCGAGCCGGCCTGAGCGAACCACGGGGCCCCCGCGGAGGGAACGCCGAGGTCCGCAAGTGGGGGAAGCGGTTGGCCCACGAACCGCTCGTAGAGCGCGGCTCGTTAGCCCTGAAAGAGCAACGCCCCCGCCCCCTCGATGGCGGCCCGGGCGAGCGCCTGCGAAAAGCGCCCGCCCCAGAAGCCACGCGAGGGTTTGGGCCGAGAAGCTACAGAAGCCCAGACGCGCACGATGGAGCAGAATAAGAGAAAACGCATCGTGCAAGAGGGCTGAGGGGGCCTTGCTTGCTACGCGGGGCGCCACTGCTGTTGCGTGTCGAAACGGGCGCATCGAAGCAGCTTCCTCCTCCTCCTCCATACAACTCGGTGCCTCTGTGCAGCTTCCGTGCCTCGATATCGTCGGGAAGAAGAAAAGGGAGGGGAATGCCAGGGCGGCAGGGAGGAGATGAGGACTGAGGTGGAGGAGGGAGGACGGCAGCGAGGAGTGCACAGTGGAGGACGAGGAGGACGAGGAGGCGGGCGGGGGGAACAGGTCGGTAGAGAATGAGGCAGGGAGGGCGGCCCAAATCTCCGGCGCCATGCTTTTGTTTCGCAGCGCGGGGCCCCAGGAGTCTGGGCCCATTACCTGGGACTGGCTCTTCGTCCCGAGCCGCCTCTTGACGGGTCCCAGGGCCCGGCGAGGGCCCCCGGATGCCGAAACCCGACCAATAAGACCTCCCGCCGCGCCTTCTTTCGCGACGGGAGGGGATCGGGGGAGAAGCGACTGGCACGCCCGAAAGACGTGCGGAGCAACCGGGCATGATGCCCAACAGCATGCCTCACGAAGCCGGCAGCGGCAGCGGCTGGGCAGGCACCCTTGCGCCTCGAGTGAGCAGCGCCCGCGGCGACACAGACAGCGGACCCTCTTCAAAACGGACGATGGATGCTGCTGGTCCTCGGCCACGTTCTTCTCGTGCCCACTCCGAGTACCCGCCTCTCAGAGAGGGTGGCCTGCCGAGAGCCCTCCGCAACGCCCGCGGCAACACCGCGACAGCGAACCCTGTTCAAGACGAGCAGGAACTGCCGTTGGCCTTCGCCCCCAGTCTTGGAGGAGGAGGAGGAGGAAGAGGAGGGAGGAGGAAAGAGGAGGAGGAGGAGGAGGAGGGGGAGGAGAAGGAGAAGGAGGAGGGTTTAAGGTTTAGGGTTCAGGGATCGTCGGTCTGGTGGCACACTCCGATCCGTTGGCGGAAACCATATCCGCATCCACGGCCTCGCTAGCCTGGGCCATGGGCAGTGGCCCAACGGATACGGGGCTTTGTTGCAGAAGATGCCCCCGCACGAAACGTGTCCGTACGACCGCGTATCCGCGAGGATCGTGCCCCAGAATCCACACCGCGAGGGCGTGGATGTGGATACGTTCGCCGCTCGTGGGGGGCCTGAGAGGTTCAAAACGGGCTCTCCCAAGAATTGGCTGAAAGGGGGTTGGGAAACATCTGTGCACCCATCCCCCTCTTCTTCCAGTACGAGCCCAGGGGGGAAATCAGAGGGGGCTGGCATTCTCAGAGGGCGGCGGGGCTTCTCAGAAACCCTCGCGCTTCCTCGCAAGTTTTCTCAGCCTCCTCCGGAGCCTCAGACGGCTTCTAAGCAGGCGCGAGAACCTCTGAGAACCCCCGCCGCCCTCCGAGAAGGCCTGCTCCTTGTCACCTCACGCCACGAAGACGTAGACACAAACACGCGCCGACGAGTTTTCCCCGTGCCTTCCAGGGAGGGTGGCGGTGTACAGCATCGCTGTCTCTTCATGTTACTCCACAGAGCTGAACCTAAACAATGTTTTTCGTCTTCGTGTTGGTGCCGTTGTCCCTCGCTGTTGTGTCGAATCCGCCGTTCCCTCAAGACGACGTCGACACGGAAACGGCCCACGAAGTCGCCAGAAACATCGTGGAGGTCCAGCCCTCTCCACGAAACCCAGAAAACGCTCTGCTCGAGGGTGTCCGTGCCTCTTTTTTTTTTCTCTTTCTCTCTCTCTCTCTCTCTCTCTCTCTCTCTCTCTGTGGTGCACACTGCCTCTCCGGGGCCCGCCGCCGCAGTCCACGTCGATGGCACCAAAGGGGGGGTCGGCAACGCCCGGCTTGGTGGGCCCGCTTCCCACCACCGCCGCCGCCAGAAGCAGGGGGGGGCACCTCCCCCATCCCCACCTCCTGCTCCTCCTCCTCCTCCTGCTCCTGCTCCTGCTCCTCCTCCTCCTCCTCCTCCTCCTCCTCCTCCTCCTCCTCCTCCTCCTCCTCCTCCTCCTCCTCCTCCTCTCCCTCCTCCCCCTCCTGCTCCTGCTCCTGCTCCTCCTCCTCCTCCTCCTCCTCATCCTCCTCCTTCTCGTCCTCCCTCCCTTCCCCCCTCCAACTTATGGTGGTGGTGGTGGAAGACAGGCCCACGACGGGGCTCTCTCACAGAAGGGGGGGGGGCGGGCCGAGACGCCTCTCGGGGCGCGGTGGACCCTGCTCGCAGGAGCCCGTGCTCGCGGAGCGGGGCGCCAGAGGGCGGCCTCCCCCGAGCCCCGCGGGCTGCGGGAGGCAGAGGGGTTCCTCGGACGAGGGGCAGCAGAGAAGGGAGGAGAGGGGAGGAGGGTTGGGGCGCGGAGGAGAGGCGCGGGGGCCGCGGGGGAACGGGGGGGAGAGGGGCGCCTCGCACACGGAGGGGGGAGGGAGGGAGGGAGGCAGAGGTGGAGGGAGGGGGGAGGGAGAGAGGGAGGGAGATAGGGAGATACACATATATACACACACTCATAAATAACCATAGCCATAAACATACACACCCACACATATACCTACCTATACATGAATGCATGTGTGTACACATGTACACACACAGGGTAATGATGACAACCAGACAAATGGGCGGAAACTGAACAATAGACACACGCACACATCTACAAAAACATTGATCGATATGCACACACTAGTGTGAACTCGTGGGTTAAATCCACGGAGTTGAGCGGATCGAGGTTTGGTGGCGCGCGCTGAGTAGTAGTGCGTCGCTGTCAGCTGCTGCCTCTGACCCCTTCCAGCCCTCGGGGGCCTCTTGGGGCGTCATTGAGCTTCTCGGGGGCCTCTTGGGGGCGCCTCGGAGGCAGGAGGTCTTGGGGCCAGCATGGGGCGGAGGGCTCGGAATGTCAGGTTCCACCTCTGCTCCCCCTCTCGGGCTCCTCTTGGAGCTGTCTAGGAGGCCTCTTGGGCTCGCCCCGAGGCCTCTGGGGCCCTCTTGGTGGCCTCTTGGGCCATCGTGGGCCCTCTTGCCGGTCTGTTGGGCCGTCTTCGGGTGATCTGGGCAGCGTCTCGGGCCGTCTGGGACGTCCTGAAGACGAAGAGGTCACTGAAATCGCACACAAGCGCACAAAAGACTTGGACTATGTTTTCCTCTTGGGGGGTCGTCCGGGGGCCCCTTCGGGCGTCTTCGGGGCCTCTTGGGTCGCTTTGAGGCGTCCTGGGGCCTTCGGGGGCTCTCTTCGGGGCAGCTTTTGCTGTCTCCAGGCGTCCTGGGGCAGCTCTGGGGCTCTCTGGCGCCCGGAGGGCTGGGGGCCTCCCCAGACACACAAGGCATCTGGTCGATGCATATCACTGGATCCGCATGCTTGCAAACACGCTCGTCCGTACCTGCACAGATACATGTAGCTTTAGGGACAGAGATGGCCGACTTCAGAAGACCTGGGGTCAAAACGTGTTGATGCATCCCCTTTAATTCCGCCGCCGTCCGCCGAGCTTCCGCAGAGGGCGAGACGAGCCAAAGGCGAGACCCTTTCTGGAACGCCCTGTGTATACATCAAGAGGGGGCGAGCTAGCGAGCGCGAGAGCGGGATATCGGGATCCGCAAACAAAGGGAAAGACGGCGAGAGAAAGAGAGAGAGGGAGACAATGAGAGAGAGAGAACCACAGAAATGACGGAGGGTTAGATACGTGGAGAAACATCTCGCTTCCAGGTAGAAAACAAGCGCACACACACATACACTGGCATATATACATGTATATACGTAGACGTGTAAATATACACGTGCACATATATATATATATATATATATATATATATTCGATCTACAGATGTACCAGCGCAACGACAACATAAGGCACGACTAAACATATAAGCGTGGGAATACGTAGAGGTCTGCGGCAAGGTGGAGAAGCAAGGCGACAGAGATAATACGAGAACAACAATGCCGAGACGGAGAGAGAGAAAGAGAGAAAGAGATGCGCGGCGTGCACAATATGTACGCAATAATCGGCTTTGGGACGCTCCCACCATACATCTCCGCCAGCCTCCTCACTCCCAATCGCTCGCTCGCTCGCTGATCCCCCTCCTCTTCTCTTCATGATCACCATACTCATCTTCCTCCGACCTCCTCGTGTTCACTCTTCGCCCCTCCCCAGCCCCTCCCTCCTCCCCCTCGTCGTCCTGGCGCTGCTCGTCCTCTTCCTTCTCATCCTCCCCGTCCTTCCTGGAGGCCTTCGGAGGCCCCTGGATGCCCCGAGCACGTCACAAGATCTCGATCCTCCTCCTCCTTCCCCCGCCCGCTCCCCCTTAACCTCCTCCAACTGCTCCCCCCTGACGCCTGACGCTGGTGGCGGGTTCGTCTGGTGACTGGCGCCGTCGACCTCCCACCACACCCACAGGGATCTGGCGGTGCGGTGGAGGGCCTTCCTCTGAAAATGGGCCGGTCGAGTCCTTCTCCTCAGCTCCAGACCTACATGGTGGTTCATGGGTTGGGTTAGGACGCCTTCCATACCGCGCATGTTGCCCGTGAAGTGTAACTCTTGAGGCCGACCTTAAGGCCGTGTAGGCCGACAGTATCATGCTTCATCCTCCTCCTCCTCCTCCTCCTCCTCCTCCTCCTCCTCCTCCTCCTCCGTCCTCCGTCCTCATGCTCAATCCCGTGCTCTCTCACCCATCCTCCCCCACACTCCCATCCTCCTCCTCATCCTTCGCCATCCTCGACCATCCGTCCTCCTCCTCCTCTTCCTCCTCCTCCTCCTCTATCCTCTGTCCTCCTCGGTCCATTCTCCCTCCTCCTCCTCCTCCTCCCCTCCTCCTCTCCTCCTCCTCCGCCTCCTCCTCCTCCTCCTCCTCCTCATCCCACCTTTCCTCACCCATACCCCCTCCTCCTCCTCCTCCTCCTCCTCTCCTCCTTCTCCTCCTCCTCCTCCTCTTGTTCCTCTCTCCATCCTCCTCCCCCTCCTCCTCCTCCTCCTCCTCCTCCTCCTCCTCCTCCTCCTCCTCCTCCTCCTCCTCCTCCTCCCCCTCCCACCGTTCCTCCTCCCCCTCCTCCTCCGCGCGGGCCCAGGCGGCGCGCGATGGGCTGCTTCTGGCCGCCGGCGCCGCGGCCGCCCCGCCGCGCGCCCGCCCGCCCCCGAGGGCGCGCGCCGAGGCCGGGCGCGCCGAGGCGCCTCGGCAGCGCCAGCGGCGGCCGCTGACGCGCCGAGGCGCGTCGGCCGCGCGCGCCGAGGCGGCCGGGGGGGAACCGCTGCTGAAAGACGTGGACGCCCGAAGTGGGTACGGAAAGAATGGGTACAGTCGGGGCGTTGACCTAAGGAACGATAAATAAGGAACGAGGCCCCTTTTTTCCATAAGTTAACCTTCGATTTCCTATCGAAAACATAAGGAAAACCTGAGGCAAGCTGTGAAACACTTAAGGAACGCGGAGCCCCTCCCCAACGAAAAGGGTTCCTTCTTCAAGACCCCTACTGTACGGAAAGAATGGGTACAATGCCCAACAGCGGTTCCTGTTCATTCTGAACAGGACTCGCTGTCGGTGTCGCCGCGGCCTGTGTACATCTGAGACGGGAGGCCGCCTGCCCAACAGCGGCCGCTGTTGGTTTGGGACAACGTTTATGTTGGGCATTGTACCCATTCTTTCCGTACCCACTTCGGGCGTCCAAAAGTGAGGCCAGGGCCAGGTCTCGGGGCTCCCGCCGCACGAGCAGGGGGAGAAGTGGGAGGGACGAGCTGGCAGACCACCCCAACCCAGCCCTAAGGCCTGGATTTCGGGGTGTATATATATATATATATATATATATACACACACGGGCTTCATGTGCGTCTTTGCTTGTGTTCCACGACGCCCCCGTCACTGGGAATGGGGGGCAAATTGGGGCCTTCGGGTCGGGATGGGGTGTTTGGGAGGGTGGTGAGGGAGGGAGGGAGGGAACGTGTAATTCTGAGTTGTGGTGCTTCCCATCCGAGGGGGGTAGTAGGCGTCTTAAGGTGTAGGGATGTGTGTCACGACTGGGATCCCCTTGGACAAAAAATCCACCAACAAAGAGCGAAATACAAGCACGAGCGCACAAACACAAAACGCGAAACAAAAAGGCATGCCCAGTTGTGTGTCTGGGGGAATACTTTGTGTTGCACGATGTGTCGGCACAAACTCCGTTGTGATTCTATCGGAAAACGTGAAACAATATGTGTGTTGCACTTGTGTTACGCTTTTTGTTGTGGGCGTTCTGGATTGTTTGTTGTGCTGGTTGCACCACTTTCTGTTTTCCCATAAACTGGTTGACGAGCTAGTTTTTGTTTTTGTTCAGGAGACCGCAGCTTTCAGTTGTCGCTGAAGGAAGGAAGGAGGACAGCTTACTGAGTTCGCTTGCTTGATCAATACGCTGACGCGAAAATCGCACACACCTGCGAGTGATGGTTCAACCCTGAGCGACCGTAGCTTCCTGACAACCGAGATCGCTCAACGCAGGCGGAGTCCAGGCCGCCGGGGGCCTTCCGCCCAGACCCGCGCTGGCATCGCCGCCGCGCCGACAGGACACGAGCCTGACGTGGGCAAACGCCCTCTCGCGAGCGGCGAACCTGTCCGTGTCCACGCCCTCGTGGAGGCGGAGGAGGAGGCGGGGGAGGAGGAGGACCAGTGGAAACCCAAGAGTCATCAACGGTGCTGGGATTAACCCTCCCTCCAAGCTCCCTCTTCATAGGCGCCTGCAACGGGTCATTTCCATTGAGTCAACTGCGTCGCTGGAAGACAACAGTTTGAAGATCCTGAAGCGTGCCAAAATCGGGATTTCAACGCCACGTATCAACCTGCCTGCTGCGTCTTGACGATCCAGAATCGTGCCAGAACGCCGTTTTTGGGACTCCAGCACAGCGGAACAACAGAACTGCTGTGCCCGCATAATCCTGAATCCTTCCGAAACACCATTTCTGGTATGTTGATCGTGGCAAACCGTGAAACTATTGCACATTGAAACAACGAGTACGCGCGGCGCTAAGGCGAGAACTACATGTTGAAAAGGAACCGCCCTCAATCCATGACATTCTTGCTAATTAAAAACGAATAGAATATGCGCGGCGCTAAAGCGAGAACCACAGTTTGAAAACCACCCGCCCTCAATCCGCGAAACTCTTGCAAAATTCAAAAACGAATGTGCGCGGCGCTAAGGCGAGAGCCACATTTTGAAAACCACCCACCCTCAATCCGTGAAGCTCTTGCAAATGCTGAATACGAATGTGCGCCGCGCCAAGGCGAGAACCACATTTGAAAAGGAACCGCCCTCAATCCGTGAAACTCTTGCAAATGTTGAAAACGAACGTGCGCGGCGCTAAAGCCACATTTTGAAAACCACCCGCCTTCAATCCGTGAAACTCTTGCAAATGTTGAAAACGAATGTGCGCGGCGCTAAGTTGAGAGGCACATTTTGCAAACCACCCGCCCTCCATCTGTCAAAACTGTTGTCGCTTTTTAAACTTCAGAATTGAAAATGGTGAGAAACTCTCAGGCGGAGCGCCCGGCCTGCCCGAAAAACTGGCCTCGGGGTGCGTCGGGGAGGAGTTGTCTCTAAGGAGAAGGAGTGGAGGAGGTGCAAGAGGAGGAAGTGCAGGAGGAGGAGGAGGAGGAGGAGGAGGAGGAGGAGGAGGATGGAGGAGGAGGAGGAGGAGGAGGAGGAGGGAGGAGGAGGATGGAGGAGGAGGATGGAGGAGGAGGAGGAGGATGGAGGAGGAGGAGGAGGAGGATGGAGGAGGAGGAGGAGGAGGATGGAGGAGGAGGATGGAGTAGGAGGAGGAGGAGGATGGAGGAGGAGGAGGAGGAGGATGGAAGGAGGAGGGAGGGAGGAGGAGGATGGAGGAGGAGGGAGGAGGAGGAGGAGGGGAGGAGGAGGGAGGAGGAGGAGGAGGATGGAGGAGGAGAAGGAGGAGGAGGAGAAATTCTGGGGCACAGTCTCGCGGGTAATGACACGGTCGGATGCACTCCGCGCTGGGGGGGACATCTCCGACAACAGCGCCCTATACGTCTGCGGGGTCGCGGCCCCCGGAGCCGCCCGACCCGCCGGGCCTCAGATGCGGTCTGCTCCAGTCGCACTCGAGGACCACATCCCAGAAATCAATTTCGAGCACCCAGAAGAGTGTCGAAAAAGTGTCGAGGAAGTCTCGAACTGGTGTCGTACGAGTGCCTCCCAGGGCCCGACGCGTGAAGACCCTCACGTTTCGGTACTTTCTTGGTGCTCAACATTATTTCTGGTGCTCAAGGCTGAAGCAGGTTGGAACATCATGAATCATAAGGATACAGATGTGTCTCGCCCGCGAGGATGATGCTGCTTCCATCTCGGGGGCGCGCAAACATGGATTAGCGATCCATGGATTTGGCGCGCGGTCGCCAAATCCATGGATCGGGGGAGGTGCCCTCCCCAAAATGCGATCTTTGCCGCCTCGCTCGGCGGCGGAAATCCTCGATGTCCCATGGAAACGGGAAGTGTCGCTAATCCACGCCCCCTTAATCCATGTTTGCGATCGCCTGACCATCGTAGTTGAGGACCATACCCCAGAAACCAGTTCGCGCGCACCCCAAGCAACATCGAAACAATGTCGAGCGAGCATCGCCTCCCCGGGGCCCGACACGCGACAGCCTTCCAGTTTCGGCACTTCCTTGGTGCTCGACATATTCTCTCTGGTGCTCAAGGCTAAAAGTAGGTTGGAGCATCCTAACGCGAGGGGGGAGTGGAGGGATAGAAGGAGTAAGGAAAAGCTTTCCTTGCCCCTTCACAGCATCGAACGCTCCGTCGACCGTCACACCAGCATCGTCCGAAAGCGTGCCCTCGAAAACGCTGAGCGGGGAGGGCAGCACCGAAGACCACACCGCACGTTGGCCCTCGGGCAGCGCCTCGTGGGGCACACGCCGGGCCTGGACGGCCAACGCCTGCAACGAGCAGCGGAGCTGCGAAAGTCTATGCTTTGAATATTGACTGCCCTGCACCGCGCTTGACCACTCCACTGCTCGCGCAAACATCCCACCCACCCACCCGCAACTTGGTTTGCAAAATCTCTTAAGACCGTGACGGTAGGTACCACATGGCACTTGGGAACAACAGCGACGCCGACGACGACAGCGACAACGACGATGACGAGCAGCGGAGCTGCGAAAGTCTATGTTTTGAATACAAGCGCTCGCGGCTCCGCTCGGACTTCCCAGATCTGAGGATCGTTGATCCGACCCCCATCCCCAGCGGTGTGGCCTGGGCCCCACTGGCCGATTTGCCCCCCTGGATGGGGATATAGGCCGTTCCCTTCGGGTTTCGAGGGGTGCATCCCCAACTGGGGAGGTAATTTGGTGGGGGTCTTGAAGGGGATGGGGATGGGGATGGGGATTGGATAAACGATACCGCAGAAAAGAAAACGACACAGATGTTCGCAGTCCGCTCGGACTTCCCAGCTCTGCGCCAGGCCCCCTTCGCAGCGCCACTGGCGCCGCCCCCGGCGCGCCCCGCGCGCTGGGGACGGGGAAAGGGCCCAGCGCCGATGCAGAAAATCCGCGCGGAGCTCCGGAATCGTATATGTTTATGCTGATTTTTCTCCTCGGGGGAGGGAGATAGAAGGGAGGGAGGGAGGGAGGGAGGGAGGGAGCGAGGAGGGGGAGAGGATTCACGTCTGGGCAAGCCCCCTGCGGTGCGTTGACCCAGCCGGGGCATTCCACGCATGACCAGCCTCCCGGTGCTGATGCACTGGGAGCCCTGCGCACTGCACACGAAAAACGTATGCTTGCCGGCGGAAGCCGCCAAACAAATACGAGGCGCCACGGATCAATACGCTGGCGCGAAAATCGCCCACACGTGCGAGGGCTTTCCGGTGAGAGGGCAGGCCGTGCCCTCTGGGATGGGCTCGTTCTCCAGCTCGAACGGGTAACATCTCAGGGTGGCGCCCGTCTCATCCTGCATGGCTCCAGAAGCCCTGGGCACGGCAGCTTCGCCTCGTGACGCCCTGCGCGCTGCTTCCTGACGCCGCGCGGAGCCCTCCGCCGGAGCAGACCGCGGCTGCCCGACGGTCCGAGGCGTTCAACACTGGCGGCGCCCAGGCCGCCGAAGGCCTCAACCTCGCATGCCCGCTCCGCGAGGGGCATCCGCGGCAGAAGCGCCCCTTGTCCGCGGGGTCGCGGCCCAGGGGCCGGGCCCGCGAGGCCGCGGATACGGATATGCTTTTCGCCCACGACCTCCGCCCCTCCTCGGGATCCACCACCCAGGGGGGGGGACCCTGAGGCGGAGCATGAGCTCGACCCGTCGGTGCACCGAACTGCTGCGAACAGATGCCCCCCGCATGCCCCACCCACTGGCAACTATCTGGGGCTGCCGGCGGCTGGGGGGCACCTGTTCTGGGCGGTCCAGTGCAAAAACCGATCGAAGTCACACACACACACACACACACACACCCTGGCGGGATCCCGACCTTCTTACTTCCCATGCTTCCGCCGAGCTTCCTTCAGAATCGGGGATCTTCCGACCCGGGTCATATCCAGACACGGGCCAGTCAGGCCTCGCAGGATCCTGCAGGATCCGGCAGGATCCTCCACCCGAGCCGGGGTCAATGCGCCCCTGGCTCTGCAGGATCCTGCAGGATCCGGCGCTCGGGCTGACCCCCGTTTGCATTGGCCCCCGCCTCTTGAGCTCCGGCAGAAGACGTTGCTTCGATCCGCCTCCCGCGCCACGCTCTGCGGGCCTC
Source organism: Prorocentrum cordatum (assembly GCA_963575745.1). Taxonomy (NCBI): domain Eukaryota; class Dinophyceae; order Prorocentrales; family Prorocentraceae; genus Prorocentrum; species Prorocentrum cordatum. The sequence goes on along the minus strand of CAUYUJ010004714.1, from coordinate 327,480 downwards.
CTGCCCGACGGGGGCGCGGGGGCACGGCTCTCTGAGTGCTCGGAGGCGGTACAGAAAACAATTGCGGAGCGCCCGTCCTGAAGTCTCTCCTCGTCCTCGCTGTCGCCGCCCCACGGCACTATCAGCATGCCCGGGGTCGGCTCCTTCAGCCTGGCGCCGAGTTGCGATTGCTTGCGGCGGGTCCCCCAGCAGTTTTCCTGTTAAATCCGTCTGCAGGGGGACACGCCCGACCTAAACGGAAGCATGACCCTTCTGAAGGGGCCCCAGGACACACAAATCAACACACACAAATAAAAATATTCCCCATATTTGTCCATATGCTTGGGGCTTGTGTCTTCCCCCCCACTTCCCGTATTCTCCCATATTTTCTGGGGAATCGACGATGAATTGTGTCTGTGTGCTTCTTTCCCTCCTGACCTTCGCCGGAGTGACCTTCTGGTGCAGGCCCCGTGGGCCCCCCCCCTCCCCTCCCCGATCGCCGGGTGCGCGCCAGGGTTGGGTCCCCTCGCGCCGCGCAGAGGCCGCGCACCGAAGGTGTTCCACTGAGGTGCCCTGCTGGAGTTCTGCTGAAGGGCGCCCCGTGGCCGCCGCGCGCGCTGGCCGGGGCTTCCGAAGGTTCGGCTGGCAAGCGGGCGCCCCCCTGGGGCTTTTCACTTCTCATTGCCGATTGCATCACATACGTCGAAAATCATATATTCTCTGGTCTAAAAACAGAATAGGATCTCCCCCCCCCCCCTTGGCGTTATCGTTTCCCTTTTCGGGTGTGTAAATTACATAGGACTCTGACCACAGGTCCATCCTAAATATGAAATCACCATGTCCCAGGCCAACCAGTATCCCCCCCGAGGTTCCCTTATAAAAACACTATGCGGTGACAGTTGTGGTTCTAACATAACACTTGTTCACGAATCCCTTGCAAAAAACTGGGACGAAGTGCAAACGCGCGCGCCGTCGCGCGCGCATGCCGAAATCAATGAAACCTTTGGTTCCGGAGAGATTTGAAAATTGATTTTCAAAAAAACAATCAAAAACACATGGTTTCGCAACACTGATTTGCTTAAAAAAATTACGCGCGAGCTCTTGCTAAATCTTAAGAAAACCATGGTTTTCAATATTTTCACAAAATGCTACCAAGCGGGCTTCGCGCGCGCGCATGTCGAAATCTGTCGAGCGCCCTTGCGCGTGTGCCGTCGCGAGAATCCTCTGCAACAAGTAACACGAAATGCAGACGCGCGCGTCGTCGCGCGCGTATGACAAAATCCTTCAAAAACCTTCGGTTTCGGAAAGATTTCAAAATCGTGTGTCCAAAAAACTTACAAAAACACAAGGTTTCGCAACACGGATTTTCAACAAAAGCATGCGCGCGCACTCTTGCGTCGTCGTCGTCGTCCTCCCTCCTCCTTCGTCGTCGTCGTCGTCGCCGTCGTCGTGTTCTGTCTTTCCTCGTCGTCGTCGTCGTCGTGTTGGCGTCGTCGTCGCTTCCGTCGTCGTTGTCGCCGTGGTCGTCCTTCCTCCCTCGTCGTGTTCGTCGGCGTTTCGTCGTTGTCCCTCCGATTTCGTCGCCGTCGTCGTCGTTGTCGTCGTCGTCGTCGTCGTCGTCGTCGTCGTCGTCGTCTTGACTCCTCCCTCGTCGTTTTCCTCCTCCCTCGTCGTCGTCATCGTCCGTCGTCGGCGTCTCGTCGTCGTCCCTCCTATTTCGTCGCCGTCGTCGTCGTCTTCGTCGTCGTTGTCGTCGTCGTCCCTCCTCCCTCGTCGTCGCCGTCGGCGTCGCCGTCCTTCCTCCTTCGTCGTTCGCGTCGTCGCCGTCTTCCCTCCTCCATCGTCGTTGTCGTCGTTGTCGCCGTCGTCGTCCTCCCTCCTCCCTCGTCGTCGTCTTCGTTGGCGACGTCGTCGTCGTCTTGGTCGTCGTCGTCGGCGTCGGCGTCGTCAACGTCTTCGTCGACGTCGGCGGTGTCGTCGAAGTCGGTGTCGGCGGCGCCGTCGTCGTCGTTGTCGCTGTCGTCGTCGGCGCCGGTGTCGTGGCCAAGTGGCATGTGGTACCTACCGTCACGGTCTTGTCTTAAGAAGTCTTGCGACCAAGTTGCGGGTGGGAGGGTGGGATGTTTGCACGAGCAGTAGAGAGGACAGCTTCAAGACGGTCAAAGTGAACTGCATCCATAGGATGCACCCCACACATTGAAATTGATGCGTGGCACTGCGTAGCACGCAGGTTGCACCACACGAAAACTGCACCACGGAGATGATCCGCTCTTTTAAGAAAATGGGATCGATGACCCCCCCGAGGCAGAGTTACCCGTTCGACCTAGGGATGTGCAAACAACATACGGTTCTGCCCGATCGCCATCCCAGCCAAACCAGGTCGACCGCGCGCTCTTGCTAATTCTCGACGACAACACATGTTGTTTACATTTCCCAATACATGCAATAAGAAAAACCACTCGCGCGCGGAGGTCGAACTCATTCGAACGCCCTTGCGCACATGCTGGGGGGGGCACGGCTCTTGTCAAATTCGCCGGCCCAACGGGCCAGAGGCGTGCTAAGATCTCCGGTAACTTGTTAACAATATTTCTAGTTCGCGCGCGCGGAGCGGCCCCGGGGGGCCCCCGGACGAAAAGTACCCCGGCAAGGTCCCGAGAGAAGCCCGGGAGAAGCCACCAGACCACTCCAGGGGAGGGTATTTTTCGACACCCCTCACGAGGATCGTGGCCTCCGAGGGGGGAGCCGCAATCGACTACCCCCAAGAGCCCCCCAAGAGGCCCTGGGGGCCTCCAAAACGCCGCCAAGGAGCCCCAAGAGACTCCCAAGAGGTCCCCAAGAGGCCCCCAAGAGGCCCTAAAGAGGGCTCCAGGGCCGGCGGCATGAGCGAAGCGATTAAATAACACCATGCGGGCCACTCGCGCCCGTCGGCTGCGCGCGCATGTCGAATTTCTCACACACCTTTGCATTCACCACCCTTGCAGTCGCCGACGCGTGTACACCGCCATCGTCACCGTCGTGATCAGCAACGGCGCCGTCATTGGCCTTGCTGTCGTAATCGTCGTCGTTACCAACGTCCCGCCAGAATGACTGACTCGCACTGAAGTGCCCGCGCGTCAGCGCGGCCTGCGAGACGCGCTGGGGAGTGCCCAACGGTCAGCGCCACCGCGGCCGCGTCGGTCGCGCGCAGACTATCTGGACGCTCGTCGCGCGGACCTGCGCGCGCAGAGCGCGACCGCAGCGACGCGCCAGCGCCGATCAGTCACGGCCATCGCCGACGCATCAGTTTTGCAAGCCAAGTTGGGGGTGGGTGGGTGTGAGGATTGCGCGAGCAGTGGAGTTGACACCTAAAGGTTCGGCAAAGTGAATTCCCCCTTTTACCAAAAAACTCTACCCCCACCAGGCGATATCCGCCCCCCTTTCGGGAATGTAAATCATAAGTGATTCTGACCACATGTCCATCCAAAATATGAATTTACAGTATTCCAGGAGGGCCGGTATGGCTCCCCCCGAGGTTCCCTTGTAACAAACAATACGCGGGGACGTGATTTGCTCTAACATAAGACTTTGTCACGAATCCCTTACAACAAATGGGACGAAATACACACGCGCGCGTCGTCGCGCGCATGCCGAAATCCTTCAAGAACCTTCGGTACCGGAAGGGTTTCGCAATCGAGCTTCCAAAACAAAACATACAAAAACACAGGGTTTCGTAACACTGATGCGCTAAAAAAGCTTACGCGCGAGCTCTTGCGAAATCTTGAGCAAACCAGAAAGGTTTTGCAAGATTTTCACAACATGCTGAGAAACGGGCTTCGCGCGCGCGCATGTCGAAGTCTGTCGACCGCCCGTGCGCGTGTGCCGTCGCGAGAATCCTCTGCAAAAAACAAGACGAAGTGCAAACGCGCGCGTCGTCGCGCGCATGCCGAAATCCTTCAAAATCCATCGGTTTCGAAAGGATTTCAAAATCGTGTGTCCAAACAACCTACAAACACCCAAGGTTTCGCAACACGGATTTTCAACAAAAGCGTGCGCGCGCGCTCTTGCGTCGCCTTCGTCGTCGTCGTCGTCGCCGTCCTCCCTCATCCCGCGTCGTCTTCGTCGTCGTCGTCGCCTACGTCTTCCTCTGTCTTCCCTCGTGTTCGTCGTCATCGTCCTCTTTGGCGTCGTGGTCGTTTCCGTCGTCGTTGTCGCCGTGGTCGTCCTTCCTCCTCCTCCCTCGTCGTCGTCGTCGTCCGTCGTCGGCGTCTCGTCGTCGTCCCTCCTATTTCGTCGCCGTAGTCGTCGCCGTCGTCGTTGTCGTCATCGTCGTCTTCCCTCCTCCCTCGTCGTCGTCGTCGTCGGCGTCGCCGTCCTTCCTCCTTCTTCGTCGTTCGCGTCGTCGCCGTCCTCCCTCCTCCCTCGTCGTTGTCGTCGTTGTCGTCGTTGTCGCCGTCGTCGTCCTCCCTCCGCCCTCGTCGTCGTCTTCGTTGGCAACGTCGTCGTCGTCTTCGTCGTCATCGTCGGCGTCGGCGTCGTCGTCGTCTTCGTCGTCGTCGACGTCGGCGTCGTCGTCGTCGCCGCCGTCGTCGTCGTCGTCGTCGTCGGCGTCGGTGACGTCGTCGTCGTCGGTGTCGTCGTTGTCGTCGTCGTCGGCGTCGTCATCGTCGTCGTCGTTGTCATCGTCGTCGTCGTCGTCGGCGTCGGCGTCGTCGTCATCGTCGTCGGCGTCGTCGTAGTCGTTGTCGGCGGCGTCGTCGTCGTCGTTGTCGCTGTCGTCGTCGGCGTCGCTTGTCGTTGCCAAGTGCCATTAGGTACCCGCCGTCACGGTCTTAAGAGATTTTGCAGACCAAGTTGCGGGTGGGTGGGTGGGATGTTTGCGCGAGCAGTGGAGTGGACAATGCGCTGCGAATAGAAATTAATCCTCATTTCTAAAAAGAGAATAGACTTTACCCCCCCTGGCGTTCGCCGCCCCCCTTCTGGGTATGTAAATCATAAATTATTATAACCACATGTCCATCCAAAATATGAATTTACACGATTCCAGGGGAACCGGTACCGGTCCCCCTGAGGTTCCCTTGCAAAAAAAAACGATACGCGGGGACATCGTTTGTTCTAACATATCACTTTTCCACGAATCCCTTACAAAAAAAGGGACGAAGTGCGCGCGCGCGTCGTCGCGCGCGCATGCCGAAATCCTTCAAAAACCTTCGGTGTCGGAAGGATTTCGCAATCGAATTTCCAAAACAAAATACAAAAACGCAGGGTTTCGTAACACTGATGCGCTAAAAAAGCTTGTGCGCGAGCTCTTGCGAAATCTTGAGCAAACCAACAAAAAAAAGTTGCAAGGTTTTCGCCAAATGCTACCAAACGGGCTTCGCGCGCGCGCGTCGAAATCTGTCGAAAGCCCTTGCGCGTGTGCCGTCGCGAGAATCCTCTGCACAAAACAAGACGAAGTGCAAACGCGCGCGTCGTCGCGCGCGTACGCCGAAATCCTTCAACATCCATCGGTTTCGGAAGGATTTCAAAATCGCGTGTCCAAAAAACCTATAAAAACACAAGGTTTCGCAAGACGGATTTTCAACAGAAGCGTGCGCGCGCGCTCTTGCGTCGTCGTCGTCGTCGTCGCCGTCCTCCCTCCTCCCGCGGCCTCGTCGTCGTCGCCGTCGTCGTCGCCTACGTCGTTGTCGCCGTGGTCGTCCTTCCTCCTCCTCCCTCGTCGTCGTCGTCGTCCGTCGTCGGCGTCTCGTCGTCGTCCCTCCTATTTCGTCGCCGTCGTCGTCGTCGTCGTCGTTGTCGTCGTCGTCGTCTTCCCTCCTCCCTCGTCGTTGTCGTCGTCGGCGTCGCCGTCCTTCCTCCTTCTTCGTCGTTCGCGTCGTCGCCGTCCTCCCTCCTCCCTCGTCGTTGTCGTCGTTGTCGTCGTTGTCGCCGTCGTCGTCCTCCCTCCTCACTCGCCGTCGTCTTCGTTGGCGACGTCGTTGTCGTCCTCGTCGTCATCGTCGGCGTCGGCGTCGTCGTCGGCGTCGTCGTCGACGTCGGTCGCCGTCGTCGTCGGCGTCGTCCGTCGTCGTCGTCGTCGTCGTCGTCGTCGTCGTCGTCGTCGTCGGCGTCGTCATCGTCGTCGGGTTTTTGCAAACCAAGTTGCGGGTGGGTGGGTGGGATGTTTGCAAGAGCGCGGGATGTGTCAACTCGTTTGTTAAAATCAGTTCTCCTTTCTAAAAAGAGAATAGACTCTACCCTCCCCCCCCCCTCCCCGGCGTTATCGCTACCCCTTTCGGGTATGTAAACCATAAATGACTATGACCACATGTCCATCCAAATTATGAAATCACAATGTCCCAGGCCAGCCGGGCTCCCCCCCTGAGGTTCCCTTGCAAAACAAAAAAAATGCGGTGACATTTTCTGTTCTAACATAACACTTTTGTGCAAATCCCTTGCAAAAAAAAATCAAAAAAACACGACGAAATGCACACGCGCGCGTCGTCGCGCGCGCATGCCTAAATCCTTCAAAAACCTTCGGTGCTGGAAGGATTTCGCAATCGAGTTCCCAAAAAACATACAACAATACAAGGTTTCGCAACACTGATTTGCTAAAAAAGCTTCCGCGCGAGCTCTTGCGAAATCTTATGAAAACCATAGGTTTTCAAGATTTTCACAAAATGCTATTAAACAGGTTTCGCGCGCGCGCATGTCGAAATCTGTCGAACGCCCTTGCGCGTGTGCCGTCGAGAGAATCCTCTGCAAAAAATTGGACGAAGTGCAGACGCGCGCGTCGTCGCGCGCGCACGCCGAAATCCTTCAAAACCCATCGGTTCCGGAAGGATTTCAAAATCGTGTCCAAACAACCTACAAGAACCCAAGGTTTCGCAACACGGATTTTCAACAAAAGCGTGCGAGCGCGCTCTTGCGTCGTCGTCGTCGTCGTCGTCGCCGTCCTCCCTCCTCCCGCGTCGTCGTCGTCGTCGCCTACGTCGTCCTCTGTCTTTTCTCGTGTTCATCATCGTCGTCCTCCGTTGGCGTCGTGGTCGTTTCCGTCGTCGTTGTCGCCGTGGTCGTCCTTCCTCCTCCTCTCTCGTCGTCGTCGTCGTCCGTTGTCGGCGTCTCGTCGTCGTCCCTCCTATTTCGTCGCCGTCGTCGTAGTCGTCGTCGTTGTCGTCGTCGTCTTCCTTCCTCCCTCGTCGTTGTCGTCGTCGGCGTCGCCGTCCTTCCCCCATCTTCGTCGTTCGCGTCGTCGCCGTCCTCCCTCCTCCCTCGTCGTTTTCGTCGTTGTCGTCGTTGTCGGCGTCGTCGTCCTCCCTCCTCCCTCGTCGTCGTCCTCGTTGGCGACGTCGTTGTCGTCGTCGTCGTCGTTGTCTTGGTCGTCGTCGTCGGCGTCGTCGTCGTCGGCGTCGTCGTCGTCGTTGTCATCGTCGTGGTCGTCTGCGTCGTCGTCGTCGTCGGTGTCGTCGTCGTCGTGGTCGCTGTCGTCGTCGAAGTCGTTGGAGACGTCGTCGGTGTCGTCGTCGTCGGTGTCGGCGGCGCCGTCGTCGTCGTCGTCGCTGTCGTCGTCGGCGTCGGTGTCGTGGCCAAGTGCCACCTGGTACCCACCGTCACGGTCTTGTCTTAAGAGGTCTTGCGACAAGTTGCGGGTGGGAGAGTGGGATGTTTGCACGAGTAGTGGAGAGGACAGCTTCAAGACGGTCAAAGTGAGCTGCACCCCATAGGTCATCCCATAGCCATAACACCACATAGCTTGCACAGCATACATCGCATCCCGTATATGATGGTGCAACATACATTGCATCGAATAGGTCACGTCACATCTGCAAATGCACACGACGCATATTGCACATCGAGACTGAGAGAACCCACAGGTCGGGGTCCACGCTGGCACACATATCAATGTTCAGTGGTGTTCATTGATTTGTCCGTCAGCCTGGCTTCGAACTCCTCGCGGCTCTTCGGGCGGAAGCTCAGCTTCTCCTCCAGGGAGAAGGAGGGGGCGGTGGAGGAGGAGTAGGAAGAGGAGGAGGAGGAGGAGGCGATGGAGAGGGAGGAGGAGCAGGATGAACAGGAAGGGGAAAGGGAGGAGGAGCGGGAAGGAAGGGGAGGGAAAGGTGGGAGCAGAAGGTGGGAAAGATTTGGAAGTAGTGGGGGGAAGGAGAAGGAGGATGAGGAGCGGGCGAGGAGGACGAGGAAGAGGAGAAGGGGGAAGAGAGGACTGGGCGGAGTAGGAGGAGCAGGAGGAAGAGGATGACCATGAGAAGAAGAAGGAGGGAGCGGGAGGAGGATGACGACGAGTAAAAGGACGAGGACGAAAAGGGGGCTGGAGAAGGACGACCACGAAAACGATGGGGGCAAGGAGGGCCAGGAAAATGAGGTAAAAGGAAACGGGGGTTATGGGATAATGAGGACAAGGGGGAGGGAGGACGAGGAGGATGAGAGGAGACATAGAGGAGAAAGATAGAGGCCTCCCAGTCTGGATCCGAGTTGATGAGGCCGAAGGATCGCGCCGCATCGCCGATGCGTCGCAGACGTAGGCGTGTAGAAAATCGGGCCCCACATCGAGCCGCATCGCCGATACATCGACGAGGCGGAGGCGATCCACTTGGGAGGCCTGGACAGTGGGAGGATACAGGAGTTGGAGGATACCGGAAGAGGAAAAGGAGGCCAGCCTCTCCTTCAGCGCGTCTGAGCGTGCCCGGAGCTCCATCTTGACCTGGGGAGCCAAGACAAGGCGTCCACCCCATCCCCCCAGGCAGTGGAATAGAAAGATGAGGATGAAGACGACGACGACAAGAACAAGGACGACAAGGAGGAAGCAGGAGAACGGAGAAGGGTGATCAAGAGTGGGCGCCGACGATCAGGAGCGAGGAGGGGAATGCGGTCGAGTAGCATAGAAGAGGACGGACGGGGAGATCAAGGCTTTTGGGGGGAAGAACGAAGGTGCTTACAGTGAGGAGCTCTTGCTCAGCGTGTCGCGGCGGCGGCCCCTTCAGCACGCGACGCAGTGCAACTTGACAGCGTGTCGCTCTGTTTCGCAGGACGGGAGGCCAGCAGAAGCTCGGCACACTAATTGGGGGTCAGGACCGGGACGCACAAAGACATACTGGTACTATATGTCTTCCTCGGATGATCGCGTCAGGCCCGAACACATAGAATACAGCATACCCATCTTGTAGTATACCGCTTTCCGAGCGGTGTGGCCAGCAAGCGCCGGCCACGACGCACCTACTGTAAGATTGCTCGGTGCGCGCGTCGCCCGCGGGGGGGGCGACGCACATGCAGTATTAGCATGCTGGGGTGACGCCGAAGGACGTGCTAAGCGCGTCGCGCCACAAAGCGTGCTTGGCACGACACGCAAAGCAAACGCTCCTCCTCCTCGTTCCTCCTCCTCGCTCCTCCTCCTCCTCCTCCTCCTCCTCCTCCTCCTCCTCCTCCTCCTCCTCCTCCTCCTCCTCCTCCTCCTCCTCCTCCTCCTCCTCCTCCTCCTCCTCCTCCGCGAGCGCGGTGGGGTATTGCTGGCAGGAGGAAGGCGGACCCTGAGGGCAACGAGCCCTGGAGCCGGAGCTCCTCTGTGCCGCTCCAGGGGCCCGGAGCGGCAACGGGAGAAAGAGTCAGGCCCAGTTCCCAGAGGACCCCTCTCCTGCACCGGGAGCGCAGGCTCTGGCGCTTCACTCCCTCAAGCGACCCTCTCCAGCGCGGCCGGCACCTCCTCCGTGGCGCTCGCGAGGGACACCGTGAACTTGTCCCCGCCCGTGCGCAGCTTCGCCTTGGCGTCCCCCGCCGCCGTCCACCATGGCGCATGTGAGGACGAAGGCAACATGTATGTATATATATATATATATATATATATATATAGATATATGGGTGTGTAAAAATCACGATAATATTCGATGGAGAGAGAAACAGTTGTATATATATATATATATATATGATACCTCTAAATTCAGATGTATCGATCTCAATATATTTCCATGTATCGGAACGGGGCAACTCGGTGATCTCAGAGAGATGGCTGGCGGCTGGGTGGCTTGGAGGATGCATCATTCGCTGCGGCCG
>CAUYUJ010004714.1:267484-312484 GCA_963575745.1 Prorocentrum cordatum | reverse complement strand
TCTTGCGAGAAGAGCGGCAATGAGCGACGTATCAGCTGCAACGCTGAGAGAAGTTCGTACGAGAAGGGCAGCTGTGAGCAACATATCAGCTACAACGCTGGGAACAACTCGTGCGAGAAGGGCGGCACAGAGCGGCACATCAGCTATAACGCTGGGAGCAGCTCGTGCGAGAAGGGCGGAAGTGAGTGGCACATCAGCTACAACACTGGCGTGCAGTGCATGCGAGAAGAGCAGAAGTGACCGGCGTGTTAGCTACGAGCTTGGAGCAGATCATGCGAGAAGGGGAGCAATGGGAGACCTATCAGCTACCCCGCTGGCAGTAGCGAGAAGAGCAGGGGCCGCAGGCGAAACCATTAACCTCAGTACCCGCCAGAGGGAGGGGCAGCGGCCGAGCATCATCAGCTTCAGTGCTGCGAGTAGGTGGTGCGAGAAGGCAGGCAGTGCCAGCACGGTCTGTAGACCATGCGAGAAGGGCGGCAATGAGCGACACATCAGCTACAACGCTGGGAGTAGGTCACCCGAGACGGGAGTGAAGGACGCATCAGCTACAACGCCGGGAGTAGTGCGTGCGAGAAGGGCGAGAGTGGGGTGGGCGGCACATCAGCGAAAACGCTGAGAAGTCTTGAGAGAATGGCGGCATTGAACGAAAAACAACGACAACGCTGGAGACAGCTCGCACGAGAATGGCGGCACTGACCGGCATATCAGCTACAAAGGCTGACGCAGTTCATGAGAGAAGGGCTGCAGTGACCGACATATGAGCTACAGCGCTGGGGGGAGGTCGTACTAGAAGGGCGGCGAACTGGCAGGGGGTGCGAGCGTGCACGGCAGGTTCGCAAGGAAGCTGGAGCGGCGTCGTCAGCTTTAGCAAGGAAATTTGACTTGTCGCCCCGCCTCATCACCCAGGGAAGGCCTGGGGGAAGGTGGTACGTCCATGCCTGCGCTTTAGTCGGCTCGCTGGCTCCTGACTCGTCGGAGTGCTAGATCGATGCTAGATCCTCCTCCTCCTCCTCATCATCATCTTCATGGGTAGCAGCATTCCTTGCCTGCAGCCATCACGCGTTCCCGCGCACGCGCTGAAAGAGGAGGATGAGGAAGACCAACGTAAACCCAAGACGCATCAACGATATAGCGATCAACCCGGCCTTCAAGTTCCCACATGTGGGTCCCTACACACACTTACAATCATTGCACGAAGTGCCCAATTAGAAGACAACCGTTTGAGAGCCCTCAAGCGTGCCACTACACGATTCCTAGGGCTTCAACGCCGCGACTCAGCGTGACCGTAGCGCCTTGGCAGTCCTAGACCGTACCAGGATACCATCCCCGCGCCTTCGGCAGAGCGAATCAACGTGACTCTTGCGCCCGGACAGTGGTAGACCGCGCAAGAACACCATTCCTGGCACTTCAACCCAACGAATTCTGAAAGCTAGCGCATCATGCCAAATACGATCGTGCGCGGCGCTGAGGCGAGAGCAACACTCTAAAACAGAGCGGGCTTCCACCCTTGAAACTGCTGCATGGTTTAACACGAATGGAGGCGAAACGAAGGCTAGAGCCACATAAACAAAACGAGATGCTCTTGCAGAAGTGTTGGACAAGTCTGCGCGGCGCTAGAGTGAGGGCCGCCTTCCTCAAGCAGTGTTGGCACTCAGGGGCTCTTAATTCGTGTAAAAAAGAACTTGGCCTGGGCGTCGGTCTAGCCAGCGTGTTGCCGCCGTTGCCGCCGTCCGTCGCTGCTGCTGCTGGGCCTGGGTGTCGGTGGACGACCTTGGCGTCGCCGTCGCCGCCCATCGGCGCGCCCGTCGCCGCAGCTCCGCTGCACCCGCGCAACCCGTCGCATTGCAACAGATGGCAAGCGATTGCAATATATTCTCCTTTTTTCTAAAAACGGAATAGACTCTACCCCCCTTCTGATATCATCCCACCCCTTTTTCGCATTGCAATGTATACAAGGATGTTGCTTCATAGCCCATCCTTAACATGAGCTCGTACCATCCCAGACGAGCCGGCATCGCCCCCCCGCCATCCTCCGCAAAATAATTTTTGCGCGCGCACTCGTTTATAAAAAACATCCGTTCAATAATCCCTTGCTGAAAACGGAACAACGTGCACACGCGCGCGTCGTCGCGTGCGAATGGTGTCGGCATGCGGCACGAGAGGCCCGCTTGGAAGAATTCCATGAACATGTTGGGAAAACCATGTTTCTGCAAGACTTCACAAGAGCGCGAACGCCCGCTCTTTTGAAATTTGACGTTGCGGAACCATGTGTGTTTTGTATGTTTTGTCGACACTCCTTTTTCAATTCGTTATACGAAACCGAAATATGTTGACGGATTCAGGCATGCGCGCGACGACGCGCGCGTGCATTGCGTCCCGTTCTTTGCAAAGGATTCCTCTCGCGACGGCACGCGCGCAACGGCTTCCGAACGATTTTGGCATGCGCGCGCGAAGCCCGTTGAGTAACTGTTCAGAACATGTTGAAACAATTGTTTTCTTCAGGATTCGCAAGAGCGCGCGCACAAGCTTTTTGTGTTTGAAAAACTGTGTTCCGAAACCCTGAAAGTTACATGTTTGAGGGGCGCTCGATCGTGAAACCTCTGCGAAAACAGTGGTTTTCGAATGATTCCGGCATGCGCGCGCCCTTGCGCGCGAGCTGGGGGGGGGCACGATACGCGCCAAAGAATACCATGCGGGCCACTCTCGCGCGTCGGCCGCGCGCGCACGTCGAACTCTTTCCCAAACTTCCATCACCAACGCGAGGACGACGTCATCGTCGTCGGCGTGATCAGCATCGGCGCCTGCACTGGCCGCGCCTTCGTCGTTATCAACATCACCACCAGCACCGCTACTATCATCATCGTGTCTGCCGTTGTCGACGTTGCCATCATACCGCGTCCGCTCAAGCCGCAGACTCGCAGTGAAGTGCCCTCTGGGATGTACCCAGCGGTCAACGCCAAGGCGGCCGCGTCTGTCGCGCCGAACTAGCTGGCCGATGCGCGAGCGTGCTTGGGTTGGCGCGGTGCAGAGATGCACCGGCCAACGCCAAACATGCATCGCAATCGCCCCCGCATGGGTTTTGCAAACCAAGTTGCGGGTGGGTGGGTGGGATGGTTGCAAGAGCATGGGATGTGTAAGCTTGTTTTTTCTTTCTGTTTTATCACTTGCGCCACATAGATTGCACCACCTAGCTTACACACCATGGATTGCACCACAACCATTGCACCGTATAGCTTGCATTACGTAGCACTACATAGCTTACACCGCGTAGCTCACGCTGCGTAGATTCTCCTTTCTAAAAAGAGAATATCTACTCCCCAGGACTTATCGGTTCCCCCTGGGATAATATGATTTCATCAACATTCTGCACACTCGTCCATCCTAAATATGAAATCGTACCATCCCAGCCAAACCGATGTTCCCCCCCCTGAGGTTCCCTTGTGAAAAAACAGTATGCGGTGACATTTTTGGTTCGAACTTAGCACTTTTCACGAATCTCTTGCAAAAAATGAAACGAAGTGCACACGCGCGCGTCGTCGCGCGCGCATGCCGAAAACCTTCAAAAACCTTCGGTGCGGGAAGGATTTCGCAATCGAGTTTCCAAGACACATACAAAAACACATGGTTTCGCAGTTGCTAAAAAAGCTTCCGCGAAAGCTCTTGCGAAATCTTCAGAAAACCATAGGTCTTTCAAGATTTACACAACATGCTACCAAACGGGCGTCGCGCGCGCTCATGTCGAAATCTGTCGAACGCCCTTGCGCGTGTGCCGTCGCGACAATCCCTTGCAAAAAATGAGACGAAGTGCAGACGCGCGCGTCGTCGCGCGCGTATGCCGAAGACCTTCAAAACCCATAGGTTTCGGAAGGATTTCAAAATCACGCGTCCAAAAACCTACAAAAACACAAGGTTTCGCAACACGGATTGTCAACAAAAGCGTGCGCGCGCGCTATTGCGTCGTCGTCGTCGTCGTCGCCGTCCTCCCTCCTCCCGCGTCGTTGTCGTCGTCGTCGTCGCCTACGTCGTCCTCTGTTTTTCCTCGTGTTCGTCGTCGTCGTCCTATTTGGCGTCGTGGTCGTTTCCGTCGTCGTTGTCGCCGTGGTCGTCCTTCCTCCTCCTCCCTCGTCGTCGTCGTCGTCCGTCGTCGGCGTCTCGTCGTCGTCCCTCCTATTTCGTCGCCGTCGTCGTCGTCGTCGTTGTCGTCGTCGTCGTTTGCTCTCCTCCCTCGTCGTTGCCGTCGTCGGCGTCGCCGTCCTTCCTCCTTCTTCGTCGTTGCCGTCGTCGGCGTCCTCCCTCCTCCCTCGTCGTTGTCGTCGTTGTCGCCGTCGTCGTCCTCCCTCCTGCCTCGTCGTCGTCCTCGTTGGCGACGTCGTCGTCGTCGGCGTCGGCGTCGGCGTCGTCGTCCTCGTCGTCGACGTCGGCGTCGTCGTCGTCGTCGTCGCCGCCGTCGTCGTCGTCGTCGGCGTCGTTGACGTCGTCGTCGTGGTCGTCGGTGTCGTCGTTGTCGTCGTTGCGGCGTCGTCGGCGTCGTCGTCGTTGTCATCGTCGTCGTCGTCGTCGGCGTCGCCGTCGTCGTCGTCGTCGGTGTCGTCGTCGTCGTCGTCGTCGTCGTCGTCGTTGTCGGTGTCGTCGAAGTCGTTGGAGACGTCGTCGGTGTCGTCGTACTCGTTGTCGGCGTCGTCGTCGTCGTTGTCGCTGTCGTCGTCGGCGGCACTGTCGTTGCCAAGTGCAAGTTGGTACCAACCGTCACGGTCTTGAGAGATTGTGCAAACCAAGTTGCGGGTGGGTGGGTGGGATGTCTGCGCGAGCAGTGGCGTGGACAACTCACGGCGAACAGAAATTAACTGCACCACATAGCTCGCGCAGCCTAGATTGCACGCCAGAGATTGCATCAAATTAATTACACAACCTATGCATGCGTATACCTATCTGTATTCTCCTTTCTAAAAGATTAATAGATTCTCCCCCCTCCCCCCCGGGACATATCGGCTCCCCCTGGGATAGTATGATTTCATATATATATATATATATACATAGATATATATACATATATATACACATGTATCTATATATATATATATATATATATATATATATGTATATATGTATATGTATATATTATGCACACTCGTCCAACCTGAATATGAAATCATACTATCCCAGCCAAACCGGGCTCCCCCCCGCGAGGTTCCCTGGTAAAAAACACTATGCGGTGACATTGTTGGTTCTAACATAACACTTTTTCCATGAATGCCTTGCAAAAAATGTGACGAAATGCGCACGCGCGCGCCGTCGCGCGCGCATGCCTGAATCCTTCAAAAACCTTCGGTGCGGGAAGGATTTCGCAATCGAGCTTCCAAAAAAACATGCAAAAACACAAGGTTTCGCAACACAGAGTTGCTAAAAGTTTCCGCGGAAGCTCTTGCGAAAGCTTAAGAAAACCATGGGTGTTTCAAGATTTTCACAAAATGCTACCAAACGGGCTTCGCGCGCGTTCATGTCGAAATCTGTCGAACGCCCTTGCGCGTGTGCCGTCGCGAGAACCCCCTGCAACAAATGGGACGACGTGCAGACGCGCGCGTCGTCGCGCGCGTATGCCGAAGACCTTCAAAACCCATAGGTTTCGGAAGGATTTCAAAATCACGCGTCCAAAAAACATACAAAAAACCCAAGGTTTCGCAACACGTATTTTCAACAAAAGCGTGCGCGCGCGATCTTGCGTCGTCGTCGTCGTCGCCGTCCTCCCTCCTCCCGCGTCGTCGTCGTCGTCGTCGCCTACGCCGTCCTCTGTCTTTCCTCGTGTTCGTCGTCGTCGTCCTCTTTGGCGTCGTGGTCGTTTCCGTCGTCGTTGTCGCCGTGGTCGTCCTTCCTCCTCCTCCCTCGTCGTCGTCGTCGTCCGTCGTCGGCGTCTCGTCGTCGTCCCTCCTATTTCGTCGCCGTCGTCGTCGTCGTCGTCGTCGTCGTCGTCGTCTTCCCTCCTCCCTCGTCGTTGCCGTCGTCGGCGTCGCCGTCCTTCCTCCTTCATCGTCGTTCGCGTCGTCGCCGTCCTCCCTCCTCCCTCGTCGTTGTCGTCGTTGTCGCCGTCGTCGTCCTCCCTCCTTCCTCGTTGTCTTCGTTGGCGACGTCGTCGTCGTCTTCGTCGTCGTCGTCGGCGTCGGCTTCGTTGTCGTCTTCGTCGTCGTCGGCGTCGGCGTCGTCGTCGTCGCCGCCGTCGTCGTCGTCGTCGTCGTCGTCGTCGTCGTCGTCGGCGTCGTTATCGTCGTCGTCGTCGTCGTCGGTGTCGTCGTTATCGTCGTCGTCGGCGTCGTCATCGTCGTCATCGTCTTCGTCGTCGTCGTCGGCGTCGGTGTCGTCGTCGTCGGTGTCGTCGTCGTCGTCGTTGTCGGCGTCGTCGAAGTCGTTGGAGACTTCGTCGGTGTCGTCGTAGTCGTTATCGGCGGCGTCGTCATCGTCGTTGTCGCTGTCGTCGTCGGCGGCGCTGTTGTTGCAAGGTGCCATGTGGTACCCACCGTCACGGTCTTAAGAGATTTTGCAAACCAAGTTGCGGGTGGGTGGGCGGGATGTTTGCGCGAGCAGTGGAGTGGACAACTCACTGCGAACAGAAATTCAATGCAGCACATAAAATACACCAGATGAAATTCAACACAAAGCTTAGACCTCACAACATAGCCTGCACCACACGGACTGCTTCTAGATTTCACCACACAGCTTACACCACCTCTGTTCTCCTTTCTAAAAAGAGAATAGACTCTACCCCCCCTCCGGACTTATCGGTTCCCCCTGGGATAATATGATTTCATATATATATATATATATATATATATATATATATATGCACACTCGTCCATCCTAAATATGAAATCATACCATCCCAGCTAGGCAGGTTTCCCCCCCCTGAGGTTCCCTTGTAAAAAACACTATGCGGTGACATTGTTGGTTCTAACAAAACACTTTTTCACGAATCCCTTGCAAAAAATGTGACGAAATGCGCACGCGCGCGTCGTCGCGCGCGCATGCCGAAATCCTTCAAAAACCTTCGGTGCCGGAAGGATTTCGCAATCGAGTTCCCAAAAACATACAAAAAACACAGGGTTTCGCAACACAGAGTTGCTAAAAAAGCTTCCGCGCGAGCTCTTGCGAAAGCTTAAGAAAACCATGGGTGTTTCAAGATTTTCACAAAATGCTACCAAACGGGCTTCGCGCGCGCGCATGTCGAAATCTGTCGAACGCCGTTGCGCGTGTGCCGTAGCGAGAATCCCCTGCAAAAAACAGGACGAAGTGCAGACGCGCGCGTCGTCGCGCGCGTACGCCGAAAATCTTCAAAACCCATAGGTTTCGAAGGATTTCAAAATCACGCGTCCAAAAAACCTACAAAACCCAAGGTTTCGCAACACGTATTTTCAACAAAAGCGTGCGCGCGCGCTCTTGCGTCGTCGTCGTCGTCGCCGTCCTCCCTCCTCCCGCGTCGTCGTCGTCGTCGCCTACGTCGTCCTCTGTCTTTCCTCGTGTTCGTCGTCGTCGTCCTCTTTGGCGTCGTGGTCGTTTCCGTCGTCGTTGTCGCCGTGGTCGTCCTTCCTCCTCCTCCGACGTCGTCGTCGTCGTCCGTCGTCAGCGTCTCGTCGTCGTCCCTCCTATTTCGTCGCCGTCGTCGTCGTCGTTGTCGTCGTCGTCTTCCTCCTGCCTCGTCGTTGTCGTCGTCGGCGTCGCCGTCCTTCCTCCTTCGTCGTCGTCGTCGTCGCCGTCCTCCCTCCTCCCTCGTCGTTGTCGTCGTTGTCGCCGTCGTCGTCCTCCCTCCTTCCTCGTTGTCTTCGTTGTCGCCGTCGTCGTCCTTCCTCCTCCCTCGTCGTCGCCTTCGTTGGCGTCGTCGTCGTCGTCTTCGTCGTCGTCGGCGTCGGCGTCGTTGTCGTCGTCGAAGTTGTCGGAGACGTCGTCGTCGTCGTCCTAGTCGTTGTCGTCGGTGTCGTCGTAGTCGGTCTTAAGAGGTTTTGCCAACCAAGTTGCGGGTGGGTGGGTGGGATGTTTGCACGAGCAGTAGAGAGGACAGCTTCAAGACAGTCAAAGTGGATTGCAGCTCATAGACTGTACTAAATATATTACACCACATAGCTTACACCGCACAACATTGCTGGCGCAATCTAGGTTGCTTCACAACTATATTGCACCACGTAACTTGCACCGCATATATATATGGCACCGCATTGCTTACACCACAGATCGTGTACCAAATAGCTTACGCCCAAAGTATAGCACACCACACATTGCACCACATCGACTGCACTACATAATTAACTCACACCCTATAGATCCGACCACATGGATTGCGCCACGTAGCTTAGACGACATAGCTCACACCATATAGATGATCAGATTAGCTCCACATCGCTTGTACCACATAGCATACACCCCATATATTCCAGACTGCACCACTTAGATTGCGCACCACACCTAGCTTACACAACATAGAGTGCTTCCCATATTGCACCACGTAGTTTACACCACATAGGGTGCAACACACACAGAGTGCACGACATAGATTACACATCTTATGCGAGAACACTGTTTGGGGTCCACGCGGATGAACAGTTTGGAAACGAAGCACCCTCCATCTTTGAAGCTGTTGCAACGTTCAAGCCTCAAGGTTTTGGGCGAAATGCCCGGCCCGCCCAACCGACACGTCTGGGGGTGCGACACGGAGGAGGTACTGATATAGGAAGCGGGGTAGAGGAGGAGGAAGAGGAGATGGAGGAGGCTCGAGGGAGGAGGCTGGAAGAACGAGGTCCGAGGATGCTTTGTTTGGGCACTTTGTTTGTTTTTGTTGTTTGTGTTTCATTTGTTTGTATGCTTGGGCACCTTTTCTGGGCCCATGGCTGAACGTGGGTCCAGACGCACCCCTGGGGAGGCCAGCGAGTCGATCTGCTTTCGATAAGCGGGGTCACAGCGCCAATAAGATTAGACAGGATTGGCAAACGACAGCCCCGCTTTGAAGAGGGACGCCCTATATCCGCGCAGCGGTTCCACATCACACGTGTTAACAATAACTCTCAGGCGGAGGCCCCCGTCTGATACAAGAGTTACACCGCATCCATAAGACGGCTTCGTAGATGCACCACTGTGGCAGGATGTGGTGTGGAAGCCTCAGGCCACAGCTTCACAATGAGCCGCCCCCCACTGGGTAACTGCTGGGCTGCCTAAGACGAGAGAGTGCGCGGAACCACGGCGAGAACACCGCTTTGAGAAAACGAGCAGTCCTCCGTCCATGAAGCCGTGGGCGCTGCTCAAGACGAGCGCGCGCGCCGCCGATGCGAGAGCCCCAGTTTGAAAACGGCCCGCCCTCCATGCGTGCAGCTGTTTGGAATTTCGAGCTTCAGGGTCGGCATGGCCCGACCCGACCGGGCCCGGCTTGGCGCAATAGGGGGCAGCACAGTGGAAACGTAGAGTAAGGGCGCGTGGCAAGGACGCAAGACCCTTGGAGGCCGAAGCTGAAGTCTTCTGGCCTGCGAGAGCTGCTAGGGTCGGGCCGCAGAGGCCGAGGCAGGCAAGGACCCAAGGGCACCCTTGAAGAAGTCGTGTGTCCTTACTATGCGCGTTGACTGTAGTTCATTCAGGGGGGAGGGACGAAGGAGGGAGGGAGAGGAGGAGGGAGGCGCAGGAAAGGGGATGAGGAAGGACGAGGAGGAGGTTGTAAAGCTGCTGCGCGTTACGCTTCCTTCAGGGGTGAAGGTGCGTCGTATGGTGCCTGGGCACTGCAGGAGCAGCCACCCAAAACCATTGCGACTTGAACTAGGAGGAGAATTAGCCTGGCAAAAGACCCAACCATATATACACATGTGAGTACCGCAATTTGAATATCTTCTTCGATGGCGCACCCTATAAGGGGACCCGAAACGTGCGAGGGGTGTGCAGAAATGGGTGCGGCGGACGCATGTGGACGGTGGCACCGGGGCCTTCGGTGGAGCCCCCTTTATGGGGCCCCGAAACGGGTGAGGGGGACGCATGTGGACGGTGGCACCGGGGCCTTCGGTGGAGCTCCCTGTGAGGCCACGAAACGTGCGAGGGGTGTGCCGAAATGGGGGTGGGGGACTGCAGAAATGGGTGCGGCGGACGCATGTGGACGGTGGCATTGGGGCCTTCGGTGGAGCCCCCTATGGGGCCCCGAAACGTGTGAGGGGTGTGCCGAAATTGGTGTGGGGGACGCATGTGGACGGTGGCACTGGTGCCTTCGGTGGAGCTCCCTGTGAGGCTACGAAACGTGCGAGGGGTGCGCAGAAATAGGGGTGGGGGACACATGTGGACGGTGGCATTGGGGCCTTCGGTGGAGCTCCCTATGGGGGCCCCGAAACGTGTGAGAGGTGTGCCGAAATGGGTGTGGGGGACGCAAGTGGACGGTGGCACTGGGGCCTTCGGTGCAGCCCCCTATGGGGCCACGAAACGTGTGAGGGGTGTGCCAACATGTGTGATGGTGGCATCGGTGGAGCTCAGTATGGGGCCACAAAACGTGTGAGGGGGGTGTCGAAATTGGTGTGGGGGACGCATGTGGACGGTGGCACTGGGGCCTTCGGTGGAGCCCCCTATGGGGCCACGAAACGTGTGAGAGGGGTACCGAAATGGGTGTCGATGACGGTCACGATAACGGATGATGATGATGATGATGATGATGATGATGATGATGATGATGATGTTGATGATGATGACGATGCTGATAAGGATGGTAGTAATACTGATCATGATAATTGTAATGATAATGATAATGGTAATGATGAGGTTGCTGATAATGATACTGCTAATGATACTGAAACTGATGATGATGTTGATGCTGATGACGATGACGATGACGATGATGAGGATGGCGATGATAATGATGATGATGATGGTGATGATGGTGATGACAATGCTGACGATGGTGATGTTGATGTTGATGTTGATGATGTTGATGTTGATATTAATGTTGATGATGGTGATGATGCTGATGCTGATAGAGATGCTGATGATGCTGATGCTGATGCTGATGCTGATGCTGATGATGCTGATGATGCTGATGCTGATGCTGATGATGATGATGATGATGATGATGATGATGATGATGATGATGATGATGATGATGATGATGATGATGAGAGGATGGAAGGGGGCAGCGGGAGTAGTGAACGCGGGGACCGTCTCTTCAAAACGAAGACCCGACACCACAGGATGGTTAGGAAAATGAAGGAGTAGAGCAGGAGGCCATCAGGAGGAAAAGGCAAAGAGGGGAGGAGAAGGGAGGACGAGGAAGATCGAGGTCCTTGGCTGTTCTTGGTCCCCCGGAGGCCTCCAGAGACCGCTGAGCGCCGCCCACCCACCTACACCGGTCCTGGCGAGGCCTCGGGGGGGCCCTCGGGCAGCTGTCAGAGGAGGGGCAAGCAAGCGAGGGGCCATCGAGGGCCCAAGACGAAGCCAAAACGAAGGTAGATTCGGGTGCGGATAAATCGGGAAGCTCTGACATCCTACGGCTCTGGAGGATGTCCCGAGCGCCGCGGCCTTCTCAGAGCGTCCCGGAACGCTCTGCGAGCGTTCTGGCACGCTCTGGAGCGGATTGATCCTCATCCTAGCCCCGCCCGAGGGTTGCAGCAGTGGCCCTGAGGGGGACCCTGAAGGTTCCCTGCACGGCAGCCTCAAAACGAAGCGGAGAGGGGCGCTGCTTGGCGGCGCGCGCCAGGGGGCAGGGGGAGGGGAGAAGGCTTCTTAGAAGCACCCCTGCTTCTTAGAAGGCGCGGGCCTCGTCTGTCTGTCGACGCGAGGCCCGCGGCGGCTCCTAGGCAGCAGCCCCCTCTAAGCAGCCTTCCCCTCCTCCTCCTCCTCCTCCTCCTCCTCCTCCTCCTCCTCCTCGTCCTCCTCCTCCTCCTCCTCCTCCTCCTCCTCCTCCTCCTCCTCCTCCTCCTCCTCCTCCTCTTCCTCCCCCTCCCCCTTTTGCCCCGCTCCGCGCGTGGCCGGGCTGCACCGCTTCTGCTCCCGCTCTCCCCGCGGCGCGCCCGCCCAGGGCCCAAGGCTCGCTCTGACCGTGGCTGGCGCCCCCTCCAAGCAGCCTTCCCCCCTCCTCCTCCTCCTCCTCCTCCTCCTCCTCCTCGTCCTCCTCCTCCTCCTCCTCCTCCTCCTCCTCCTCCTCCTCCCCCTCCTCCTACGGGCGGCCCTTGGGAGAAAAATAAGCAGTAGTCCAAACATGCTCCCAACGGGCCAGCAAGATACTTTCGAAACATCGCCCCCCGACTGCTCTGTGGACTATTTTGGAGTATCCCTGCTGTAGAGGGACATGCCCGACTCGAGACTAAAGCTGTAGGGGGGTCGCGCGGATTTCTTGGGTCAGCGCTGGACCCCACTGTCTAGTGCCAGGCACGCAGAGAGCGCCAGGGGCGGCGCCGAACGTGCCGCCATGGGGGACCCAGCGCAAACCCAAGAAATCCGCGCGGACTTCCGCCGAGGTATACGGTAGGTTCGTACGGCGTCGGCGCGCGCAAAGGTTTCTGGCACCGCGTCGATCGTTCAACCTTGAATCGATCGCAGCCCCGATCGTTCAAGGTTGAATTCAATCGGGCCCAATGGCGTCACCGCGTCTCTCGGTGCTCCCGCGTCGCAGAAGTCAACCTTGAACGCCTTCGCAGGCGTCGCCGGCGCGCCATCGCCGCACGAACCTACCGTATTCATGATGCCTTCCCTGTCTGTCTCGGATACGAAGACCAGTCGGGCGCAGGACAGGCAGGTGACAGAAGCGAGCACAGAGCTGAGAAAGGATGCAAGGCACACAACATGTAGATCGTGGAAAGAGCGGCCTCCAATTCCTTGCCAAGTTTCTCGGCCGCGGCGATGACCTCCAACTGCTTCTCCGGGTCCTTCTTCACAAATAAAACACAAATCACAACCTGAATAGCCGCAATGGGTGGAGGGAGCACGAGGCCGTCGTCATCGGAGTGGACCATGATGATCGCGCCGATAAGACGAGTTGACACGCCCCATGATGTAGCCCACACGAGCTCCCTTGTCTGCTCCTCGGTCTGGAATGTGACGTCGAACGCCTTGGCGAAATTTTGGCCCAAGAAGTGGGACGTGCCAGCCTGGATGGCCATCCCGTTTTGCGTGAGGCACTCGATCGTGTATGTCCTTGGACCCGACCACCCCTCCCTTTCCAGTGTAGGCTTACGTCGGGCACGTCCCCCTACAGGCGGATTTGGTGCGAAAAGGAAACATAGTCAAAAAATACTACAAAACAAAAAAACAGCATGACAAAAGATCGTCCCCATATTATTTCTTACTATGTTTGAACAGTCCCCCTGTAGAGGGACAGGCCCGACTTAAGTAGGCGAATCCACGGCCCGATGCTGGACGACCGCGCCCACGGGAGGAGGGGGCGAGGGGCAGGGAAGTGACGGAAGAGGAGAGACAGGAGGAGGAGCACAGAGAAGGAGGACCAGCAGAAAGGAGGGAGGGAGGGAGGAAGGGAGAATAAGGAGGAGAGGATAAGAAGGAGGAGGCGGGAGGGAGGCAGGGAGGAAGGAGGGATGATAAGGAGGAGGATGGAGGGAGGGAGGAGAGGAAGAGTATCATAAGGAGGAGGGATGGAGGGAGAAAGAGCAGGGGGAGCCGATCCCGACCAACGCGCCGAGACCAACCCCGCCCCGACCAGCCGGGTCTGGCCCACGATCCACTCCCGATCCTCTCCCGGCGGATGCCCCTCACGGCGGGACGTGCCTTGTGCCGCTCTGTCGGGCTCAAGGGCGACCCCTCGCCGTGCCCCAGGACGGGCAAACAACAGCTCGGGAGGAAGAGCCAGCCCCCAGGCAGTGCCAGCGGGGGTCACCACAAGGGGGGGAGTCGCCAGCTGCCCAGGGACTCCCCCCCCCCGATCAAGCTGACCCCCCCAGGACTCTCAGGGGCGCCGGGGAACCCCCAAGAAACTCCTCGAGCCTCGATCCTTTCTGCTCCTCGGCCGCCGATCTCCCAGAGGATGTGGTGACTCCCCTACTGTCGGATGCTGCTAGAAGTGCCCCTGGCTCAAGGATTTCCAACAAGGCCCCCGCGGCCTCAATGAGCACCCCTCACGAGGCCCGGAGGGCCCGAGGGGCTCCGACATGGAGCGAAAAGCTGGTGGCACCCTGGGCCAGGGGCACCCCGAGAAAGCCCGGATGCTGGTGACCCGCCTAGGCACTGCCCGAAGGGAACTGGTCCCACGGGGCACACAAGGTCCCAGACGTGCGACGTCCTGACTCTG
Source organism: Prorocentrum cordatum (assembly GCA_963575745.1). Classification (NCBI taxonomy): domain Eukaryota; class Dinophyceae; order Prorocentrales; family Prorocentraceae; genus Prorocentrum; species Prorocentrum cordatum. The sequence goes on along the minus strand of CAUYUJ010004714.1, from coordinate 298,248 downwards.
TCAGGACGGCGTTCCTGGGACCACCGGCTTCTCCCCGGGACCACCAGCTTTTCGCCCCGAGCCACTTTCTGGACGGCCCCGAGGCCCGGCGAGGGCCCCCCGAGGGCCGAAGGTAGCCAAAAATCTCCCGTCCTGATTTTTGTCACGACGCGATCGTATTTGGGGCTGCGTCGGCAGTGCATCGTGAATGGGGCCCAGTGGACTCGTGCTGCCCAGGACCCACTGCAGCCAAGCTGCAGGGAGAGGAGGGAGGAGGAGGAGGAGGAGGAGGAGGAGGAGGAAGAGGAGGAGGAGGAGGAGGAGGAGGAGGAAAAGGAGGAGGAGGAGGAGGAGGATCAAGAGGGCGGTGTAAATGCTTCGGCACGCCTCGGCAGCATATGCTTTAGTAGCCGACCGCCCGGCGACTAAACATTCATAACAGAACAAAACAAAATAAAACAGAAGCCATGCGCCAGACCTTGGCACGGCGCTCGGGTACCACTGTCGTCACTGAGCCGGGTTTCCGGCAAGACGCGCGGGCAGAAAGAAAACAGCAAAGCGCCCGACTGCGAAGTTAAACTCGGGTCACGCGGGGAGGGAGGAGGGGGGGCGACGACGACGAACATGGGGGGAACAAGAGTCACGTGTGCCATAGCCCTCGCACAAAAAGGAAAGGGGAGGAGAAGGAGGAGGAGGAGGAGGAGGAGGAGGAGGAGGAGGTGGAGGAGGAGGAGGGGGGAAGAGGGGGCAAGGCATCGCCCTCTGGGCCCAGCAACGGGGCCCAAGCCCCAGGTGGGGAGGGTGGGGGAGGCGGCGTGCGTCGCGACGCGGAATAAAGTGCTCGGAGCGGAGGGAGCACGGGGCGGAGGTCCCACTGGGGCGCTGGGGGCGCGGAGAGGAGGGGTGGTGGTGTGTGCCGCGACGCGGAATAAACTGTCGGGGCGGAGGGGGCACTGGGCGGGGCTTGGGGCAGAGGGCCACGGGGCGGGGGTCCAACTGGGGCGCTGGGGAAAGGGGGGGAAGGGGGGGAGGTGGCGTGCGTCGCGACGCGGAATAAAATTGTCGGGGCGGAGGGGGCACGGGGCGGAGTCCCCACTGGGGCGCTGGGGACGCGGGGAGGGAGGTGGGGAGGTGGTGTGCGGCGCGACGCGGGATGAAGCGTTAGTGGCGGAAGGGGCAGTGGGCGGGGCCCCCGCTGGGGCGCTGGGGACGCGGGGGGGCTCGGGGCAGAGAACCACGGCGCGGGGGTCCCACTCTGGCGCTGGGGACGCGGAGGGGGGGGGTGCGACGTGTAATACAGCGTTCGTGTCGGAGGGGGCAGTGGGCGGGGGCCCCGCTGGGGCGCTGGGGACGCAGTGGGGCTTGGGGCAGAGAGCCACGGCGCAGGGGTCCCACACTGGCGCTGGAGACGCGGGGGAGGGGGGGGAGCTGCGACGCGGGAGAAACCGTTCGTGGCGGAGGGGGCAGTGGGCGGGGCCCCCGCTGGGGCGCTGGGGACGCGGTGGGCTCGGGGCAGAAAGCCACGGCGCGTGGGCCTCACACTGGCGCTGGGGACGCGGGGGGGCGGGGGGGGCGACGCGGGATAAAGCGTTCGTGGCGGAGGGGGCAGTGGGCGGGGCCCCCGCTGGGGCGCTGGGGACGCGGGGGGGCTTGGGGCAGAGAGCCACGGCGCGGGGGCCCCACTCTGGCGCTGAGGACGCGGGGGGGGGGGGAGCGACGCGAAATAAAATGGTCGGAGCTCTAGACACCCTGTGCAAGAGAATAAAGTGGTCGGGGCGGAGGGGGCGGTGCGCTGGGCTGGGCTGCTGGGAATGGGGAGGGGGGGGGGGGCGACGACGACGCCGAAATAAAGTGGTCGGGGCGAACGGGCGGGCGCGCTGGCTGCTCGGGAGAGGGGGACGGGGGGGGGGGCGGCGACGACGCCGAAATAAAGCGGTCGGGCGGAGAGGGCGGCGCGCTGGGGCTGCTGGGGAAAAGGACGGGGGGGGGGGGGGGGGCGACGACGACGCCGAAATAAAGTGGTCGGGGCGGAGGGGGCAGCGCGCTGGGCTGCTGAGGAGAGGGAGAGGGGGGGGGGGGCGACGACGACGCCGAAATAAAGCCGTCGGGGCGGAGGGGGCGGTGCGCTGGGGTGCTGGGGGGCGACACATAGCGACTCATGTCGACACAACGCCGAAATAGGTCGACGACGACGCCGAAAAAAAGTGGTCGGGGCGGAGAGGGCGGTCCGCTGGGCTGCTGGGGAAAGCGACACATGTCGACACAACGCCGAAATAGGGCGACGACGACGCCGAAATAAAGTGGTCGGGGCGGAGAGGGCGGCTCGTTGGGCTGCCGGGGAAAAGGACAGGGGGGGCGACGACGACGCCGAAATAAAGTGGTCGGGGCGGAGGGGGCAGCGCGCTGGGCTGCTGAGGAGAGGGAGAGGGGGGGGGGCGACGACGACGCCGAAATAAAGTCGTCGGGGCGGAGGGGGCGGTGCGCTGGGGTGCTGGGGAGCGACACATAGCGACACATGTCGACACAACGCCGAAATAAAGTGGTCGGGGCGGAGGGGGCAGCGCGCTGGGCTGCTGAGGAGAGGGAGAGGGGGGGGGGCGACGACGACGCCGAAATAAAGTCGTCGGGGCGGAGGGGGCGGTGCGCTGGGGTGCTGGGGAGCGACACATAGCGACACATGTCGACACAACGCCGAAATAAAGTGGTCGGGGCGGAGGGGGCAGCGCGCTGGGCTGCTGGGGAGAGGGAGAGGGGTGGGGGACGACGACGCCGAAATCAAGTCGTCGGGGCGGAGGGGGCGGTGCGCTGGGGTGCTGGGGAGCGACACATAGCGACACATGTCGACACATATCGACATATAGAGACATATATCGACACACCCATATCGACGCATAGCGACACACAGCGACACATAGCGACGCACACATGGAGGCGCATAGCGACACACAGCGACACATATAGCGGCACATGAAGGGCACAAGGCACACAGCGACACATATAGCGACACATGAAGGGCACAAGGCAGCTGGGGGGGAGCGACGGCGACGCCGAAATACAAGTGGTCGGAACTCTAGACCTCTGTGCAAAAGAATAATCCATGCAGCTACGAAGCCTGGCTGCAACAATGTGTACGCAGTGGTCCCATTGCAATTTTGGGCGGCCCCGTGTCTGGACCAGACGCCACTGCCGCGGTGCATTTGTTGCGGGCCCACACACAAGTGATCTCAGATAGCTGCCGTCGGGCAGCGAGCAAATTCTCTCATGCGATTGCTTTTGCCTGGTGCGCAGTGCCTCAGTCAGACTATCCGCCCGCGCTGTAATCAGAACTGTTGCGTTGGACACCCTGGAGCAGTGCGAATGTTGGATCCCAGAATCTTCCAAAAACAAGATGCTTGGAAACAGTCTAGCATGAGCCGGTCCGCCTGTAACAACCACAGAGACTCCAAATTGTACAATAATTTCGGCACAACTATGTCGTCAAATAATCGGAGCTTCCGCGACTTTGACATACCTGCGCGACCCCAACATCTCGTCAACGCTCTGAATGCACCTCGCGCTTCTACCAACCATCTCGCATCTCCTGGCTTACTGTCTGAAGTCTGAACTGCCGTGCTGGAGCCCTCCCAAAACACTGCTTGACGTACGTGTTTGAGCGGGAATAACGAAGGTTCCAACACCATGCCGTCGCTGTTGATCTTCATCACCACCGTCTTACTGAAATTCAGATCAAGCCCGTAACGCTTGCCCACTTTGATTGCGAGGTCCAAAAGAAGCCGAATGTGCACTGCACTTCCGCTCGCGAGCATAGCATCGTCCGCGTACAATACGTCATTGCATACAACGTACTCTGGCTCCACAGAATTATTGCCCAGCTCTTTGTACAGCTTGTGTATGTGATGAAACATGACTGTTTGGACGGCAGCGAACAAGGAAGGTGAAAGCGGGCACCCTCACGCGACTCCTGCCCGTTGCTGTATGATACTGGAATCGCCAGCCACATCTTTCAAAAGGAAAGTGCGGGCTCGATATATTGACGCAGTAAAAGCAAGCATGGGTTCTGGAATGCCGAACCGCGCCAGAGCTTCACTCATCGCACCGTGTTTTATCCGGTCGAACGCCTGCGCCCAATCGAATAAAAGTGCCACCAATCTGGGCCGCTTCGAAGATTCCGCTGCGTCGAACATGCGTCGCGCGATAGTGATCGCATCAATCGTACTGCGCCCTATACTGGACCCGAATTGCGTCGGTCTGAATCGTTCCTCTGCCCCTCCACGTCGCAACCGTTCTTGGGCCATCGAGGCGACCGCCTTGCAGCCCGCTGGCAGGAAAGCTAGTGGCGGGCAGTTCCCAGGTGGAGACGCGCCCCCCCCCTTTCGAATGATAGCACAACCGATGCAAGCCGCCGCGCTTCCGGCACGTTCTCTCGCCCCCAACGCTTCTGGCAAACATTTCAGCATATGCCTGCGCGCAGTTGCCGACGCGCGTAAACTCTTCCAGAATTGCGGTGATGCCCCGTCGCGGCCCGCGGCCTCCGCAACCGCGAGGTTCTCCAGAGCTGTCGCGAGCTCGCCCGCGGCGAAGGTGCGCGATGCAATTCGCAGAGGCGCCCCCAGTCGACAATCTCCCGGTGGATGTACATCTGCTCATGTCACATCCCATTGAACGCCTTCAAAATAATCTGCCAAAACATCCGCGCGCTGATCGCTCTCCGCTGGATCCCCGGCCGTATTTTGATCTCAATAGGCGCATTGTTGGTCGTTCTGTTCTCAATGCTCTCGCTGCTACCCATGGTCCCCCACGCAATTGCGCATCGAACCATTTTCGTTTGTCTCGCCACGCTGCCTTCTTGATCGTTGCGCAAAGCCATTGCCCATGCACTGTATCTCTGGATTGTCGCGCGCCGACCCTTTGAGTGAACAAGTCCTTCGTGCCGGGGGGGCACCCGACGCTTCGATGGCCCACGTTCAACGACATCTGCGGCTCCAGCTGCCGCGCGCACTGCGCCTGCGACTGCGCCCGCGCGCTCGTCCAGAGACAGCGACTCAGCATCGCAGTGAGGAGCGGTTGCGAAGGCCCCGCAATACCCCCAGCCAATGCTCGGCAATCTTAAGGCCTCCAGACAACATCGTCGACGTGGCGATTTAATATCCGGCCTCTCGACTCCAACCTGCAGCGCGACGTCCACGATGACATGGCGCGTCGGCAGGGCGGCTGCCCCGTCGGCCCAGATATCGGAAAACATAGGAAGAACATGAAAATCGACCAAACAATAATCCAATTGCGCGAAAGCTTGGTTCGCGACGACGCCGAGCGGCCCTGCCCGCCGGGCAGGGCCGTAGTAAGTGACCAAAAACTCAGACGGACAAGGAAAACATGCGTTATAGCTATGATTGATCTGGTCTCCCGGCACACTTCGACCAACAGTTCCCTGTTGGAATTAGGTTTCACTTTCACAACGTGCCCCCAATTGCATCATCTTCCCGTCTCTCCCCCAATATGGCGTCGAAGTCCCCCAAGGCAATCGCGCAGTTGCGGTCGTCGCATCGGGCCCATGCGATCGCCGCGCTGTCGAACATAAGTTGTCGTTCCTCGTAGCTTGTTGTTGTTTTCCCCTGCGCGCGGCGCGCGCGCGGACATGATGTTCAAGACGCCCCCCTTCACCTTGATTTCGAGAGATGCCAGTCGGTCTCCAAGCAGCCTGAAACTGATCGCCGAACACAGCGCACTTGCTGCGATCATCAAGCCAATGCCGGAATAGAGACACCTGGCCGTCGTTTCTAACGTCCCAGACAATCACCTAGTGCCCATCTGGTATAACACGCTGTGAATATTCAACGTGTGTCTCCTGCGTAAGTAGAATAAAAATACCATTCGCTTCCACGCGGCGCTGGGCCCCCGTCGACTTTTCGCATGCCCCCCCCCCAACCCCTGGACGTTCCATGTGCCAACGCGCTGGCTTCCCAATGACGGTATACAATACCGCCGGCAATATCCAAATGTATGATCTTGCGACTGGCGCCCTCGATCTGCGCGGACGCCCGCGTCGTTGCCCCAAGCGTGCTCGCGCGGCGTCGGAGAGGGGCCGGCCAAATAATGGGGTCGGTAACTTTGCCTGGGCCCCGAAAACTAATGACGGCACCACTTTCGGTGCCAGTGCATTTGCCCGCGCCAGGTCGGTCAGCACAAAAGCGATTTGGCATTGCAGCGGCATCGCGTGAACAGTAAGGCGGAAGAGGCGACAGGAGACATGCATCGCCCTCTTCCGACGCGACGTCGTCCACAGTAGGAGAGCCACTGAAGATGCTCATGCTGGATCACGATGCTAATGCGACGTTCCCCGGGGCGTCTGTCGCTGCTTGATCGGCCCCAGCACTGTCTGGAATCAACGCTTGCCGAGTTTCCTATTTCGCTATGCCATCGGAGCCACCCTTAGCTCATCCTTTCATTCCTTGCCTGCTCCGCTGCGCGACTCCCTCACATAACTGCACCATTGCCTTGAACTTTGGGCGGCCGCGCAACTCCCACCTCTTATCCCAATCATGAGGCCGCTCATCCTTGCTGGCGCCCCCGCTCACGGCCACTGTAAGTCCGAGCTCTCTCCGCCCACCTCCACTGGGGAAAGGTTATGGTCTGGAACGCGGATGGCGCACTGCATCCCCATGGCGCCCTTCGAACGCACTTCAGGCCAAAACGCAATTGGCGGGCCGCTCTGGCCAGATGTGGGCGATCAGGGGTAGACCAAACGGTGTTCGCATTCCTCCGGGGTCTGGCTGTTTGGATCTGCGTCGCAGCTGCATCCCGGGCATCCTGGCCTTCGAACTCGTTGAACATGATGATCTCGAAATCGCCCTTCACGTATCAATACGTCCATTCTGGGGTCCCAGAGATCTTCACATCCTCCTTGAGCCAGCGCGAGGCGGCATGAATGGCATCGAAGCCGTCGAGATCGCCGACGACCGCCGCGCAACTCCTCTTGCCGCCCGCGTTGGTGGGAGGGGTCGGCCCTTGAGCTCTCAAGGCTCAGATGCGGGGCCAACTTCGCGTGGACGAGCAACCTCGCGTTCAAGCTCCACCAGTCTAGCCTGAGCAGCGGCGTCGATGGATGCCCCGGACGCCGACCGTGCAGGAGCTGGGCGGGAGGAGCTATTCGATTCCCAATAGTCCAATGCGCTTCGCCAGGTCTCCGATCTCTCGATGAAACGGGTGCACTGCATCATGAAGGTCGGTCGGGGAAAATCCGTGGGCTTGATTGCAGTAGAGTCCTCGCGAATCGGTTCCAACTGCTCGTTCAAAATGAGCGCGCGAAAAACGACCCCCGCCCCCCCCCCATGAGGAACTATAGTCGAATGGGAACGTCAAACGACGCGCGACCTGCAGGCAGAAACAGCTCGACGGTCAGCCAACGATAACGCCGCGCAAACCAATTCGAACGGCGCGCTGCTGCTATGCTCATTAGCGTATGAACTTGGGGTTGCCCTGTGTTGGCACACGGTCAATGTCCACAATCATTGTTGATGTTTGCGCGCTCGTGCCATGGCAAGAACCAAGGGGCGCGTCGGCCCCGCGCGGGCGCGCATCGAAATGTTTAGATCCACCCCGAAAACAAAGTTTAGGCACCAGCCAAAAAAAGTGCACATAAACTCTATACGAAATCGATCTAAACTACTCCGGAGCGAAAAGTCTCCAGCGGGAGAGCCCCAAAAAGTTCATATGAAGAGTAAACGAGCAACAGAAAACAGTATATTGGAACAGTTGCCTCAAGAAACGATCCCGATCTAAACTTTTCGGTCGGCGGGCTACGAGAAGGCGACGGAGTCGGGGGCGGGGGCCCTCGGCTGTGCCAGCGGCGCTGCGGGGCGAAGGACAGCGCCGGCGTCGCCTCAACCTGCATGCCGCGGCCGTGGCACGCGCGGCCGTGGGAATGCCGGCGCGGGCACGGCCGCGTCGAGTGGGCCCTGGACGTCGCCGCGCGCGCGGGCGCCCCCCGCGGCAGCTGGCAATGGCCTCGCCGACAGGGCGCCTACACTTACGCACGTTCGCCATACATGCAAAACGCTGACACGACATATCCATAGTTGTTGGGGCTGGGGTCGGTTTCCCACCGCTCGCAAAATAGTCTCCAACATGGTCGCTGTCAAAGGCTCAACATTGTCACCAGCGATAGCCGCTTCATATTTTGTGTTGGCGCTAGCTGAAATAATCGTCGTCATCGAAACTGATCAGCGGGCTCTCATGCCGGGCGGTTTTCTGCTTGCCCTGCGATATAGGCGGCGATGGCGGATGCGACTGGTCCTGGAACAGCTGCCTGACAGGGGTACCTGGCACGCGCTTAGTAAGAGTCCGTAGAAGACATCGGCATCGACGTGGCGCGAGTCTTGAAAACAAGCGATAAACTTGTGAGAAGTGTTACCAGAGCGACAGAAGTACACTTGGAACGTACCTTGTACATTGTACCTTGCCTGGAGCCTGTACCTTGTACACACATAACTGCGGCTAGTATCACCCGAGACGTACCCAACGCCTCCTCCACGCCAAAAGAATATAATGCTTGTATAAGCGGTCCATACGAAATAACACATCGCCGAAGATGCACGACCTGCGCTGCCCAAATTCCGCCGTGCCTCTCCAGGAACCCACGAAAAAGGGCGACAATTGCGCACTTCGTAGCCCCCAAAGGAGCCAGCGAGATCACGGCCTCCCAGGGAACCGCGAGGTCACGGCTGGATCCGCGTGGCCCCCGACCCCGCTGGACCTCCCACAAAAGTGACCACGGTTGCGCAGTTCGTAGCTCACCCAGGGAGCAGCGAGGTCCCGTCTGGGTGCGTGTGGCCCACCGACTCCGCCGGACCTCCCGGGAGCCCACGAACGTGCAAGGGAGCCGCGAGGTCTCGGCTGGGTCCGCGTGTGCCTCCACTCCGCTGGCCCTCCCAGGAGCACACGAAGGTAGTGACGCTTGCGCAGTTCGCAGCCACCCAGGGAGCAGCGAGGGAACGTCCAGGCGTCCGTGCCCCCCGACTCCGCCCTACCTCCCAGGAGGCCACGAAAGTGGCGACAATTGCGCAGATCGTAGCCTCCCCAGGAGTCAGCGAGGTCCTCCTCCTCCTCCTCCTCCTCCTCCTCCTCCTCCTCCTCCTCCTCCTCCTCCTCCAGTCTGGGTGCGCGTGACCCCCGGCTCCGCTGGCCCTCTCAAGAGCCCGCGCACGTAGTGACGGCTGCACGGTGCGCAGCCTCCCAAGGAGCACAGAGGTCTCGTCTGGGTGCGCGTGGAGCCCGGCTCCGCTGGGCCTCCCCATGATCGCATGAGCACACGAAAGTGGCGTCAGCTGCGCAGGTCACAGCATACGAGTGAGCGGCGAGGTCTCGTCTGGGTGCGCGTGCCCCCCGACTCCGCTGGACCTCCTAGGAGCCCACAAAAGTGGCGACGATTGCACACTCCGCAGCCATCCAGGAAGCAGCAAGGTCTCGGCTGGGTCCGCTTGCCTCCACTCCGCTGGCCCTCCAAGGAGCCCGCGAACGTGGCGACGGTTGCGCACTTCGCAGCCACCCGTGAAGCAACAATGTCCCGTCTGGACCTCCCAGGAGCTCACGAAAGTGATAAGTGCGCAGTTCGCAGCCACCCAGGGATCAGTGATATTCCCGTCTGTGTGCGCGTGCACCCCCGACTCCGCTGGACCTCCCCAGGAGCCAGCGAACGTGGTGACGGTTGCGCAATTCGTAGCACACCCAGGGAGCAACAAGCTTCCCGTGTGAGTGCGCGTGGCCCCCGACTCCGCTGGACCTCCCAGAAGCCCACGAAAGATGTGAAAGTTGCGCAGGTTGCACCCTCCCAGGGAACAACGAGGTTCCCGTCTGCGTGCGCGCGTCCCCCGACTCCGCTAGACCTCCCAGGAGCCCAAGCAATTTGCGACAATCGCAGCCACCCATGGAGCAGAGCTCTCAGCTGGGTCCGCGTGCCCCCACGACCGACTCCGCTGGACTTGCGGATGCCATGCCAATGGACACGCTCACAACCCGATCACTTAATTAAGGACGTGCTTAACATGTTTTACAACATGCTCAACAAATGTTTGAAACAGGTTGCTTTACACTGTTTAGACATGTATAACATACATATTTTAGAAATCTGGAACTTATTTGGCAGCATGTGTCCCGTCTGGGTGCATGTGCCCCCCGACTCCGCTGGACCTCCCCAGGAGCACACGACAATGGTGACGGTTGCGCAATTCGCCGCCACCCAAGGAGCAACAAGCTTCCCGTTTGAGTGCGCGTGGCCCCCGACTCCGCTGGAACTCCCCATGAGCACACGAAAGTTGTGACAGTTGCTCACTTCACAGCCTTGCAGGGAGCACCGAGGTCCCGTTTAGGTGCGCTGCACCCCGACTACGCTGCACCTCCCAGGAGCTCACGAAAGTGGCGACGATTGCAACATTCGCAGCCACCCAGGGAGCAACAGTGTCCCGTCTGGGTGCGCGTGCCTCCGCTGGACCTCCCCAGGAGCACACGAAAGTGGTGACGGTTGCGCAATTCGTAGCACACCCAGGGAGCAACAAGCTTCCCGTGTGAGTGCGCGTGGCCCCCGACTCCGCTGGAACTCCCGGGAACCCACGAAAGTTGCGACAATTGCGCACTTCACAGCCTCGCAGGGAGCAGAGAGGTCCCGTTTACGTGCGCTGCACCCCGACTACGCCGGACCTCCCGGGAGCCAGCGAACGTGGTGACGGCTGCGAAGTTCGCAGCCACCCAGGCAGCAGCGAGGTCCCGTCGAGCTGCGCGTGCCCCCCGACTCCGCTGGACCTCCCCAGGAGCCAGCGAACGTGGTGACGGCTGCGCACTTCGTGACAGCCCAGGGAGCAGCCCAGGGGGCCGCAGTGTTTCCCCTGTGTGCGCGCCCCCCCCCCGACTCCCCTGGACTGACTACCTACCAGACCACCCCAACCCAACCCGAAGACCCGAATTTCGGGTTGGGGGGGGTGCGGGTTCCATATGTGTTTTCTCGATGTTCCCCGACCCCCCCCCACTGGAAATGCAGTGCAAATTGAGGCCTTCGGGTTGGGTTGGGGTGGTGTGGTAGGTGGTGATGGACCTCCAAGGGACCCGCAGGAGTGGTGAACGCTGCGCAGTTCGCGGACACCCCCGGAGTGGCGAGTCCTCGTCTGGGCGAGCGTGCCCCCCGCCTCCGCTGGACCTTCCGGGAGCCCACAAGGTGGCGACGGCTGCGCAGCTCACAGCCACGCCCAGGGAGCAGCGCCGAAGGCAGGAAAGAGGGGGGAGAGGGAGGAGAGGAGCAGAGGAGCGGAGACCACGGCGTACGAAAACCCAAACGGGAAGGCTGGGAGCACACAGCGATACGAAAGGAACATGACACCTATACAACAAAGGGGATATTGCAGCAACATGTTACACACATCAAGACAGTGCAGTCTACTGAAACCGATTTAAGTGTACTTTAAACGACAATAGCGAGTACCAATCATGAATGCGAAATGCTAAGCATAATTAAGGATGCTGGATATCAAAACAATAGCGGGTAGTCCAGCAATAATGGCAGTGATGTCTTATACACATCCCGATCACTGTGTGGTTCCCGATCACACGCCTCCCCCTCTCCCTCCTTTGCTGCCTGGAGGGGGATGATATTCCCCACCTCCGCCCTTCTGCTCCAGACACGCCACACCCAACTCCCAACCCTAGCACTGCGACTCCCGCACGCGCGGGACGATCAATCCGGCGGCGATCAGCCGGCCGGGCTCGTCTGAGCGCGGGTCTCTTCGGCGCCCGCGAACCGCTCGCGCGCCGACTTGCGCCCTGACGCGGAGCCACAAGCCTCGAGACGAGGAGGACTCGGAGGAGGCCCCTTTCCTCCAGCACGGCCAGGCCCGCTTCACCCCTCTCTGCTCCCTCCCCCCCCTTCGTGGAGTCACCGCTCGCCACCGTGCCGCGAGGCAGGAGCTGCAGAGCCTTCAGGTCCCTTGGAGTCCTCAGTCCGCAGCCCTCAGGATTGAAAAAGAAGGGGTTCAGGCCCCAGCTTCTCAAACTTCCCGGGGTGCACGGCGTGCGTCCCGCGGTCCCCTGGCGCTTCCCGCATGACTCGTTCGGAGACGCGAGCGCCCCCACAAAGGGCCGAGAGGACCCCGAGATGCCTCTGGCCTACAACCCAGGCGCGGTGGCGGGATGGACCGAAGACCAGTAGATCCGCCGTCCCCTGTGGTCTTGCCACACGGGTGCACGGCGTGCCAAACGTCTGGCGAGATCCGGCTCTTTTCTTACATAACTCCCCGTGGGGTCTCGGTCCACTCCGCCGGCCACCCAGAGAGCCACCGAAAATCCAGACCCCGTTGCCCATGTCGTCTTCAAGAAGGCCAAGATAGCCCCAAAGTGGCCTCCAAGATGGTCCCAAGACGCCTCCAAGGCGGCCGCAGAGGCCCATAGAGAGCCCAGGATGGCCGAACTATGTCTCCGAGACGGCCCAAGTTGCACGCAAGACTGCCTAAGATGGCCTCAAGACGGCCCAAGACGGCTCAAGAAGCCCCCAAGAGGCCTCCAAGACTGTCCAAGAGGCCTCCAAGAGAACCTACAGGAAGGCTCGAAGAGGTCAAACTCAGTGATGTTCCCTGAGTTAAGGCGGCCCAAGAGGTCATCCAAATTGCCCCAAGAGCGCCCAAAAGGCCTCCAAGATGGCCCCAGGACTGCCCAAGAGGTCCCCAAGACAACCCCAAGGGAGCCCAAAGAGCCTCCAAAACGCCAAAGATGGTCTCCAAGGCGGCTCTGGAGCGCCCAAAGAGGGCCCCGAGTCCGTTCAAAGAGGCCCCCAAGAAGGCTTCCGGCTGTGTCAGACGGGCCAGAAACGCCCTACGACTGCGAAAGAGTTCCCCAAGAAGCCACCAAAGGCCCCCAAGAGGCCCCCAAGAGGACCCCAAGAGGCCTCCAAGAGGCCCCCAGGAAACTCTCAGCAGGCCCCACAAGTATCCCAGGAAGCTCCCAAAAGGTCTCCTCCTCCTTTTCCTCATCATCCTTGTTCCTCCCATCTCCTCATCCTCCTCTTCATCCCCCACGTGTTCCCCGAATGGTTTCCACAACTGCTGCGGGAGCGCATGGTCCAGTAGCGTGGCCAAACTTTGCCCAAACGTTTGGCCACACAGGCGCATCCTAAAAAGCAGGGGGCGGCGGTGGTTCGCGTTAGGCCAGTAGAACCGCCGCCCCCTGGTGATTCATCACAGGGGTGCACGGCGTGCCAGACTTCTGAAGAGTTCTGGCTCTTTTCTAAAGACCTCCCATTGTGGTCTGGGCCCAACCCACGGACATCTGCACAACGCTACTTCGAAGAAGGCCTAGATGACCCAAGCTGGCCTCCAAGTTTGCCCAAGACGGCTAAGAGATGACTCCAAGAGAGCCAAAGATGGTCCCAAGATGGTCACGAAACGTTTCCAAGACGGCCCAAGATGCCCTCAAGCTGATCTAAGATGGCCTCAAGATGCCTGCAGGAAGGCCGGAGGAGGCCAAACCCATTGATTTGCGCTTGGTGTTTGAAGGATTTGGGCGTCTGCTCAGTTTCGGCTTTCCGACGGGACAAGACGACCCAGGAGGCCACCAAGATAGCCACAAGAGCTTCCAAGAGGAATTCAAGATGGCACCCTGGCGGCCAACGAGACCCCCAAAGACGGCCCCGAGAGGGCCCCAGGACGGCTCAGGAGACCTCCAAGACGCCCAAGATGGTCTCCAAGACGGCCCTGAAGATCCCATAGAGGGCCCAAAGCCGACCCTGAGAGGTCCGCAGGACGGCTCCCGACGGCGTCAAACGGGCCAGGGACGCCCAAGACGAGAGAAAATCTTACAACGCCCGCTCACAGAAGGCCCAAGGAGGCCCCCAAGAAACCTCCAAGAGGCCCCCAGGAGGCGCCCGGGAACCCCAAGAATGTACCCAAAGACCCAAAGAGACCTCCTCCTACTCCGTTTTTGTTCTCCCTCTGGTCCTCTGCCTTGTCCTCGCCAAAAATGTTTCCGGAAGGGCTTCCACAAGGGCTGGGGAGTACACAGTCCGACAGCGTGGCCGAGCTCTGGCTACAACGTTCGGCCACATAGGCGCTTCAACAAGGCAAGGGGCGGCGGTGGTTCGCCGTAGGCGTCTTAGGTGGTAGTAGTTGGTCCTTTTGAAGTGTCTAGGGGACCTTTGGCCAATGCGCTAGCAGGGAGTCCAGACGACCCCAAGATGGCCTCAAAGGAAGCCAAACTGGTCTCCAAGACCAAGAGGGCGCAAGATGGACCCAAAATGTCTCCAAGACGGGCGGAGATGCCCTACATATGGCCGAAGATGGCCTCATGATGGCTTGCCACAATGGTGTACGGCGTGCCGAATGTTAGGTCGTTTCTGGTCCTTTCTAAAGGCTACCAAGGGCATCCGGCACAACCTGCAGGCCACCAAAAAAGACGCGCAAACTTCCGTCTCCGTTGGTTCCTTCGCCCCATGAGGACCTGTAAATGTCCCAGGTCGTCGGTCTTCCCGCTCGAGGCGGCCCCTAAGTGGCCTCCAAGACGGCCAAGCTGGTTTCCAAGACGGCTGCGATGGCCCAAAGAGAGCCCCAAGATGGCCGCAAAATGTTTTCAAGACGGGCCGAGATGCCTCCAAGATGGCTCAAAAATGGCCTCAAGATCGCCCAAGAGGCCTCCAATACTGCCCAAGAGGCCTCCAAGAGGACCTCCAGGAAGGCCAAAACAGAAGCCAGACTCACTGGTGTTCCAAATGTTCTTGAAGGATGCTGGCGTCTGCTGTTTTTCGGCTTTCCGACGGCCCAAAACGAACCCAAGATCACCAAGATGGCCCCAAGAGCGTACAAGAAACCTCCGAGATGGCCCGCTGGCGGCCCAAGAGGCCCCCAAGAGGGCCCCAAGAGGGCCCCAAGCCAGCACAGGATCCCTCCCAAACACCCAACGTGGTCTCCAAGACGGCCCTGGAGGCCATGGGAGGACCACCACAAGACGGCTTCCGACGGCGTCAGACAGGCCAGGAAAGCCATCAGACGGCCAAAAAGCCTCCCAAGGCCTCCAAGAAGCCCAAGGAAGCCCCCCACAGGCCTCCAAGAGGCCCCCAGGAAGCTCCCAGGAGGCCGCAAGAGTGCCCCAAAAGGCTCCCAAGAGGCCTCCTCCTCCTCCTCCTCCTCCTCCTCCTCCTCCTCCTCCTCCTCCTCCTCCTCCTCCTCCTCCTCCTCCTCATCGTCCTCCCCCTCCTCCTCTCCTCATCATCCTCCTCACCCCGCGCTCTGAAACCCAATCCCGTTCATGTTGGCGGCGCGCACACGGTGGTGGCGCGAGGGGGGCGGCCTTCCAAGAAGGCGGCGCGCTTCTTAGAAGGCAGGAGCCTTTTTGGAAGGACATGGTAACTTTTAAGAAGGCTTCTTAGACGCAATGAGTGTTTCTAAGAAGGCCTCTGCCTTCTTAGAAGCTCCCCCGCCTTGAAAGAAGGCCGCCACCCACGCGCCATCCACTTGAGCGCGCCGCCAATCATGAAGTGCGGGACCCGCTCCTAACCTCGAATCTCCAAGCACGTGCCAGGCGCGTGCTGTATACCCTCTTTTAGCTCGGGCGTGCAACATACACACCCTTTGCTCACCGAGGCGCACCTTGGATATGAATGAACCTACACATGTCTACACATGTAGCAGTGTGTTGATAGTTCGTCGGAGACACATACATACAGATGCGTGCGTGTGTGTCCTGACCCCACTTCCTCCGCGCACGCATCTGCTGGTGTGAAGAGCCCGCTGGCCACTCCAGCGCGCCCAGCTTTGCACCCATCCAGCCAGTGGGGCCCACCAGGCCCGACGGCAGAAGGATGGCCCTGGGCCAGGAGTCCACACCAGGAAGACTCCGCCTCCTCCGCCTCCTCCTCCTCCTCCTCCTCCTCCTCCGCCTCCTCCTCCTCCTCCTCCTCCTCCTCCTCCTCCTCCTCCTCCTCCTCCCCCACCTCATGACGCCTGGGAGTCCCAGGACCGTGTGGCGACAGACCGTGCGATGACCTCGAAGGACCTCGCCGCACGGTCGGTCCCCGCAGAGTGTGGGGACCCTGGAGGCCCCAGCCGGCCGAGGCATCCTCGGAGAACGACCAAGTCTCAAAACCATGCGTTGACCCCGAATCCCTACTGACTCACCACACCAGACAAGCGCGCTCCACTACTCGCAAAGTATCTGCTCGCAAATGGCCTGGATCCGCCGCGGGTGGTTGACGAGTTGACGATACTTTACACAGAGGATGACATATTGTTCTGGACGTTTGCGAGCAGGCACTCTGCGAGCAGTGGAACGCGACCGGTGACACACGGCGTGGTCACCACACCGTCTGGTGGCCCCCAACATGTCGGCAGGGGCCTGGGGACGGACGCGCTCTGCTCTGGCCCGGGGACCTGGGAACAGGGGGAGCCCGAGCTGATCCTGCCCCAGCCACACGTACAGGTCCAGCACCTCGCGCGCCGTCGCGTCCGCGTCCTCCCTGGTGGCGTGCGCCGTGTGACCCTCCTGGGGGAGAGACATCCTGGATACCGCTAGACATCGAAGCCGTGACATGCCGCAGAGAAGAAGACCACATACACTGACAGTGGCAGGAGGAGGGGAGATTGAGGAGGAGGGGAGATGATGATGATGATGATGATGATGGTGATGATGATGATGATGATGATGATGATGATGATGATGATGATGATGATGATGATGATGATGATGATGATGATGATGATGATGATGATGATGATGATGATGATGATGATGATGATGATGATGATGATGAGATGGGAGGAGGAGGAGGAGGAGGCAGGGAGGGAGGGAGGGAGGGAGGGAGGGAGGGAGGGAGGAGGAGGAGGAGGGAGGGAGGGAGGAGGAGGGGGAAGGCGAGCCAGGTGCGGGGCAGGGAGGAGCGAAGCGGCGAGGACGTCTGCGGCCACCGTGCGGCACCGCGTGGCGAGCGCTGCGCGAGAGGACCGGCGGGGCCCTTTTTGGCCACGGAGCGCCTTGGCCACGACCGGGCTCTCCCCATGGCCTGGCTCTGGGGAACGGCCCCCAGGCCAGGGGGAAGGGGCCCCGGGACCCACGAAGAAATGCACACACAAGTAAAAGGATTCCCCAGATTCTCCCAGGTCTTCTGGGCTCCTGCCTTCCCCCCCACTGCCCATATTTTCCCATCTTCTCTGGGAGTCGAAGATTCATTGTGTCTGTGTGTGTTTTTCTCCTCCTGGCAGAGCCCCCTCCCGCGCCCCAGAAGCGACACTCACATTCAGTCGGGGGCGCGCGGGCACGGAGTGGCGATCCACGGACTTGGCGCGCGCGCGCGGTCGCCGAGTCCATGGATCGGGGGAGGTGCCCTTCTCAAGATGCGGCCGGTGCCGCCTCGCTCGGCGGCGGAGAGCTGCGATTTCCCCTGGGAACGGGGCCCTTCGCTAATCCCAGGCCCCCTGAGCCATGCTTGCGATCGCCTGATTCACGTCAGCGTCTTGACCGTGCTGAGGTCCTCAGGTGTCCCTGAGGTCCCAGGAAGCCTCCAGGAGCCTCGTCGGTGGCGCGAGAAAGAAGCCCAGATTGCCAAACAGCCACAATCCTCGAGAATCTCTGAAGGACCTTCCACCAAAGGTTCCGTCCGCCCCGCCAGGGGCATCCTTAGGAGAACGCATCTTCGCTCCCCCCACCAATAGGATCTGGTCTGGGAAGGGCTGGGCGGAATTCTCCCCGCCGCCCGAGCCTGCCACAGGAACTCCGCGCTGCGCAGGAAAGGGCGCGTCCTCATGGAGGATGAAGAAGATGAGGAGGAGGAGGAGGACGACGACGACGACTGCGGCGGCGGCGACGTCGACGAGGGCGACGACGAGAAGAGCCCGCTTGCCTCATCTCCCACCGCATGACGTTGACCCACTGATTCATCTTCAGCGGCAAATCTTGGTAGCTTTGGATCCACTTCCCGTACATGTGCCACACAACTGTCTCCGACGTTGGTCGGATCACGTACGGATCAGGCAGCTTGCTGTCAGGATCCACCGCCACTGCAGCCTCCCCGTTCTCGCCGATGACGCTCTTTAGCCGATGGTGCGTTACCACTGCGCACTCCTTCGCGAAACCGTCTACGTGCGTCGCCTCCTTCGACAGGAAGCTGACAGGGATCAGCAGCGGGAAGTAGGCGTTCTGCACACCGATTGACTTCAGCTTAGGGTCCAAGAGGCCCTGAATAGACTCCCAAATGGCAAAGCCAGCCGGCCGCAAAATCTTGCAGCCGCGGACGGGAGCGTCGTCGACAAGATCGGCGGCCGCGATGACGTCCAGGTACCACTGGGGGTAGTCCTCCGAGCGCTTCGAGATCTTGACCGAGGCCGGCGCCGAGCTGGCGCTGGCAGTCTCCTGCTGCTGCTGCTGCTTCTGCTTTTTCTGCTTCTTCGGCTTCTGAATCGGCTCCTCTGGGGGAACCCAGAAAATCCGATACCGCTGCTCCCCGAACCTCTCCCAGGGGGCGTTCTGCCTAAGAATGGCCAGGGTTCCAAGGCGAATCTAGCCTTGGCGACGAGGGCCCGCTAGGAAGCCTAAAAAGGCGACGACAGGGGACCCAAGCATCCGGCACTGCGATACGTTCGATGCGTGGACGGCGGACCTCGACCCCTTCCTCCCCGAGATGCTCTCGGCGGTCTCGAGAGCGGCCTCAAGAAGCCAAAAAGGGTGGCAAGCCGGCCGCCTCGATTACTCCAGGGGCGCTGGATCGGTGTCGGCGTGGCTTCCGTGAGGAGCCCGTTTTCCACCACCACCACCACCAGAAGTTGGAGGGGGGAAGGAGGAGGAGGAGGAGGAGGAGGAGGAGGAGGAGGAGGAGGAGGAGAAGAAGGAGGAGGAGGAGGAGGAGGACCCTCCAACTTATGGTGGTGGTGGTGGTGGTGGAGAACACGCCCCTCATTCCTCCTCCGGTCCTCCGTCTGCGCGGCCTTCGCCGCGGCAGCGGCGGCCAGCACCGCGGCGGCCGCGCCCACCCTCTGCCACGGCGGCCGCCCGGAGGGGCCCGCGGGGCCGGCGCGGCGGCCCCTGGCAGGAGGGCGCCGGCCGAGTGCGGGCAGTGCTTCTGTCTATACTCCAGATGTCGTAATAAAAAAGGGGGGGGGTCTGGACCCTCCCAGACAAGCCATGTCAGACCCCCCGTGGGAGAACCCTCCAAAACATCGTCCCCAGACGCCCCCAGGCCCTCCAAGATAGCCTGGAAGAGACCCCCCCCCCCGAAATGAGGCCCCCCTCCCTTTATTACGAGACCTGGGGTATCCATGTCTGGGCGACCCAAAAAGGGGTCCAGCTGCAAGAGGGGTGGTGCAGTAGATTTGGGGCAATTGTATTGCAGACGTACGGCGCTGGAGAAGTGTACTGCATTGTATTGCAACTAATGTATTGCACGCGAGAATCCAGCAATACATCTGGGCCCCGGAATGTATTGCACGCCCCAGATGTGTTGCAGCCCCACAAATCTATTGCACCAAATCTATTGCACCACCCCCTTGTCGCTGGACCCCCTTTTGGGTCAACCCGACCATTGCAGGATGGAGTTTCGGGGTCCCTTCCCCAGAAGCCCGAGGCGCGCTGAATATGGAAAAGGTTGTCCCCTTGAGGCTAGGCTTTTACCCATAGCCAGTGAGCCTCGGCCCTGAGGCGCCCCTTTCAAAAAAGTTCAAGACGCACTGGATATGGATATAAGTCTTGCCCGCACCAAAGGCCGAGCTCAACGAAACTGCAAACGTCATGGCACTTCGAACGGAAAACGTAACGAAATCCGGCGTTCACAACAAAGGCTGAAAACGAGACTGGTGCAGCACAGCGGACACAGGAAAGGGAAGGCACCGAAACGGACGCTATCTGTTGTTGGAGACAACGGAGCGGCACGACGCAAGAACGGCACGAGGCGGGAGAAGGCAAAGGCCCAGATCGAGCTACACAGCCTCGGCGTCGACGGCTCTCACCAGCGACGGCCATGCCCACAGCTGCGCCGCCTGACAGAGTATGCACCGCCCCTCCTGCAGAGACTCGCGGCTGCCCTCGGGGGCTGGAGTGGCCCGTGCGGCTCGGTGGGGACTCCTGGGGACGTCCGGACCCTGCAATCGAGGCTGACGGTAAGGACTCGCGGCAAGGATGCAGCAAGCCCTTGGACGCCCATGACGAGGCTCCTCGGGCGGGGCTGCACATACCATGAATTCCGGCTTGGGTCTTTGCGTGGTGCACTCTACGGGGCCTCCAATGGGCCGTAGCGCTACATGGAGGGCCGCAGCGTATGTGGGGCGGTGTCGCTTGCCAGTTGGTCGACAATCACAGAATTTCCCGAATCGATGGGCCCAGCGGTGTCGCTTTCCAGGAGCCCGTGCGGCCAGGAAAGGTGCACCCCGCCCGTGAAGCTCCAGCTCTGAGCATCGCTTCTCCGACCCGACCTCTATCCCCATGTGCGTGGCCTGGGCCCCATTGGCCGATGTGCCCCGTTTTCTTCGGGCTTCGAGGAGTGTATCCCCAACTGGGGTGCTGCGATGGTGGGGGCCTGGATGGTGGGGACGGGGGAGGGGATGGGGATGATGTGCCCAGTTCCCTTCGGGCTTCGAGGGGTGTATCCCCAACTGGGGTGCTGCGATGGTGGGGGCCTGGATGAGGTGGGCGACGGGGGAGGGGATGGAGATGATGTGCCCTGTTCCCTTCGGGATTTCAGGGGTGTATCCCCAACTGGGGTGCTGCGATGGTGGGGGCCTGGATGAGGTGGGGACGGGGGAGGGGATAGGGGGTGATGTGCCCCGTTCCCTTCGGGTTTCGAGGGGTGCATCCCCAACTGGGGTGCTGCGATGGTGGGTGCCTGGATGAGGTGGGGACGGGGGAAAGGATGGGGATGATGTGCCCCGTTCCCTTCGGGCTTCGAGAAGTGTATCCCCAACTGGGGTGCTGCGATGGTAAGGGCCTGGATGAGGTGGGGACGGGGGACGGGGATGGGGATGGTGTGCCCCGTTCCCTTCGGGATTCGAGGAGTGTATCCCCAAATGGGGTGCTGCGATGGTGGGGGCCTGGACGAGGTGGGGACGGGGGAGGGGATGGAGATGATGTCCCCCGTTCCCTTTGGGCTTCGAGGGGTGTATCCCCAACTGGGGTGCTGCGATGGTGGGGGCCTGGATGCGGATAGGGGATGGAGATAGGGGTCGTTCAAACGATGCTGACTTCCAGGAGCCCGTGCGGCCAAGAGAGGTGCCAACGCCGCCGAAGCTCCAGCTCACTTCGGGGATCTGCTGACCCGGGCCAATCCAAACCTGGGTCAGTCGGGCCTTGCAGGATCCTGCACCCAGACCCGGGTCTATTCACCCCTGGCCCTGCAGGATACTGCAAGATCCAGCTCTCTGGCTGACCCCCGTTTGTTTGCAGTGACCCCCGTCTCAAGGCTCCCGATCTCGGCGGTGGACAAACCTCCCTTTAGTAAACCTCCCCTTAGTGACATCGGCCTGGGACCGAAACCGACGGACCTGGACCCGCAAAAATGACGGCCGCGACGCCCTCTCGCGAACCGAAAACGGCCAATTCCTCAATCGACGTGTCCGGGTAGGAGGCCTGTCCACCCCCGACGATCACCAGCAGCTGCTGCCCTCTGGGTGCAGTACGGCCCCCCTCCGATGCCCGATGCAGCCGTGCCTTCGCGGCCCCGGGGTCCCGCGAGGCGCCATCCCACGGATACACGAAGATCCCTCGGAGGCGCTCCAACGCGGGGCGCCCGCGCGAGACATCCAATCGATGGGGTCGCCGCCGAGGAGTCGGGACGGCGAGGCCATGGGCATGCAGCCAGCTCATATCAGAAGGATGCACGGCAAGGATGCACGGGCCTTGGACGGCCATGTCAACATTATTCGAGCGAGGATGGCCAACGAAAGTGGCCAAGGATAGACCGAGTAGGCCAGGATGCAAGGGTACTATTGGAAAGGTTACCCATCCCACCATGCGGGTTGACTGTGGTACCCGCCCGACAACTCAGCCTGGCACGAAACCCGACTGCCGAGGATTGTTGTGGACGACGTGCAGCCAACTGTGTTTGCACCTCATGGGGCATCAGGAGACGTCCGCGGGGACCTCCGGAGACCTCCGAGACCTCCAGGGAGACCAGGGGGATTGGAAGGAGGGGAATGGATGTACCGCAGGGCCTTTGCAGTCGATGCGCGTCGGTCAGAAGAAGCAGGACTACGGCAGAAGCATGAAGCAGGTGGGTATTAAACGTACACCACGCTCGTGTCGTGGAGACTTCGGCGATGCTTTTCTCTGACACCGCGCGGATCGTCCAACTGTTCCAGATAAGGGAGGAAAGAGAGAGGCTCTCGAAGTAGGAATGCGGTCAAAGCAAAGAGCACACGAAGACATGATTCAAAAGGCGTGCTATGTCAACACATGGCGAGTACGACAAGCACCTTAATGATCGGCGCAGCTGTACGGTCTTACCTGGCAGCTCCGCCAGACAAGAACATGGCTGAGCACCGAGTCCGAGCCCTCGAGTTGGACCTGGCCAGGTCAGGCTCCAACGCACTAGCTCGCAACCCCGAATCTTGGGCAGCGCCACGACGAGAAGACAGGGGGGCGTGCCTGTAGAAGGCAGCAGATTCCGAAACGGGGCCCTCGAATCTTGGGCAGCGCCAAGAGGACGGCCTTCCAAGAAGACAGGGGGGCGTGCTTGCAGAAGGCAGCAGCTTCCGAAACTGGTTCCGGAGACTCCTGAATAGTTGAGGCCTTCTCCCACAAGGAGGGGCCGCCGGATCTGCCTAGGGACGCGCTCTGGCCAGAATGCCGAGGCGGATCCAGCGGTGGCGAACACAGCGCCCCTGGAGGCCCAAAGAGGGGCGAATAGCTGTCGCAGGCCTCGACCCTCGATCCTGGTTACGTATCATCCTTCGCCTGCCCGTCCTTCACCTTCCCCTCCTTCTCTTCCTCCCCCTGCTCCTCTTCCTCCTATTCCTGCAGGACCATCCATCCTCGATAGTTGATCCCTCTCCTTCTCCTTCTCCTTTTCCTCCTCCTGCTCCTGCTCCTGCTCCTCCTCCTCCTCCTCCTCCTCGTTCTCTTCCTTCCGTAACCATTTTGGCTCAAAATGCAAGGTTCCCAGGTGAACCAAGTGGATACCGCCATTCAGCGGCTTGCTTCTGTCTTTCGGCCAGTTCTCAGTTCTCCCCGACCTAAGCTGCTCCCTGGCCCACCCCGGGGCCCAGCATCCTCTCTCCTGCCACCCGCGGGCGTGCAAGCGCCTCTGTCTCGGTTGGGTCGCAACCGTGGCCACTAGGGAAACAACGGTCGCGCATGCGGTAAAGGCAAGGACAAGTCAAGCCAGCACATCGCGCGCCAGAGCTGCAGATAGGGGAGGGACTTCAAGGACAACTCCTGGTGCTACCTCTGACGTGCCCCGCTGGTGACCAGCCCCTCGGTTGAGAACCTCCCAGCTGGCCAGTGTGCTCCCGCCACATGGGGCACGTACTGTCGGGCCGCTGGAATAAGGAACGGTAAATAACGAACGAAGTCCGTTTTTGGCCCACACAGCGCCAGCGCCCACGAGGAGGGCTAGAGGAACAACCACATATTGACCTAAGGAACATCGAGCCCCTTTCGTGCCCAAACTGCTCCTTAGTTCAGCGTCTGGACCGTACACGACTTGGGCACCACAGGATTCAAGGATAACGCAGCACGATGAAGACGACATCGATTGTTCAGCCAAACATGCCGAACGTTTTGTCGGGCGTCATCCCTGGCCGACAGACAATTCCTACACCCTGGGCGAACGGTCGAGATCACCGTCGGAAAGAGCAGAGACGATGGGGAGAGGAAGGAGGGATAGGGGAACGAAGAATGACATAAACATAAAAACTCGGAGGTCCGCGCGGATTTCTTGGATCCGCGCTGGACCCCGCTCCCTGGCGCGCGGAGCGCGCCAGGGGCGGCGCCGGAGGCACCGCCAGGGGGACCTCCGACGTATTATGTTCATGTCATTGTTCGTCCCCCTAAGGGAGGAAGGAGGGGAGGAAGGGAGCAGGGAAGATGGAAGCGAGGCGGGGGGGGGGGGGAAGAGGGAGGAGGGGGGACGGAGGCCCAGACATGCGACGTCCTCAATTTTTCAGGACGGCGTACCTGGAAGTCCCGACCCTTCCCCAGAACCGGCTCTTCGTCCTGAGTTATTTTGTTGACGGTCCCGAGGCCCAGCGAGGGCCCCCAAGGGCCGACAATGACGGAAAACCGGTCGTTCCGATTTTTTTTTAACGACGAGATCATGTCTGGGAGAGGAGGGAGGGACCCCGGAGGAGGGATTGGAGGCCTTGAAATTGACACCAACACCAACACAGGGGGCTGCCTCCGAAGGGGGGAGATGATCCTAGATTTCGGGGTTGGTGGTAATATTTCGGCCGCCTTGGAGCCAGAATATTACCACCGTCTCCGAGACTGGGATCTCCTTCCCTCGGTGGAGTCGCGCCGCCGATATTGGTGTTGGTGTCAACCTCGAGGCCTGCGAAGGGAGGAGAAGCGGAGGGCCTGGCCGGCTGCGTGGGCTGCCAGCCCCGCCCAGCGGGGGCGCGCGCCAGCGCCGACGACCCCCGCGCCGGCTGCGCGAACCCCTCGCGGGGGTGAGGAGTGAGGGAGGGAGGGGGGGGGGGGGGGGGGGGGGAGGGAGGGAGAGGAGGAGGAGGGAGGAGGAGGAGGAGGAGGAGAGGAAGGAGGAGGAGGAGGAGGAGGAGGGGAGAGGAGGAGGAGGAGGAGGAGGAGGAGGAGGAGGAGAGGACCAGGGAGTCGAGGGAAACGCAGAGGAGAAAGAGAGAGAGAGCGAGAGAGAGAGAGAGAGAGCCAAGCACATGAGCACAAACGCCGTGGCCTCACGCGGCGACGCGCAAGACAGTTTCACGGCTGCGCGCCAGGCTGCGGCGGACGATGGTGAGGAGGACACGCACCAGGAAGGCGAGGGTAGCGAGGATGATGATAAACTGGGGGGTACGAGGAGGGGGGAGACGAAGCATGAGGAGAAGGACAATAATGAACAGCGCACGTAACATGAGGTGGACCGCCCCGCTCCCAGACGGCAGGCTATCGGCCCGCTTGGTCAGATAAGTAGTAGTCGCTGGAGATGCTAACCCCAGCGAAAACGAAGATAAAGATAAACTGCTTGGGGCTGGCGAGGTAAAGCTGTCGAAGGCTAGGAATAGCAGGAGGACGAGGGGAACGACACTGGAGGTAATGCCGTCGAAGGCTAGGAATAGCAGGAGGACGAGGGGAACGACTCTGATGGGAAACAGCAGGAGGACGACGAGGAGGATGAGGAGGAGGGGGAGAATGAGGAGGAGAAGGGCCAGCAGGAGAAGCAGAAGGAGAGGGAGAAACAAGGAGACAAGGAGCAGGAGGAGAAGCAGGAGAAAGACCTTCTACGTCAGCTGCCTACACCAGCCACGACACGATGCCGACTGCCGACCTCTGCACGCGAGGACTGGCCCTCACGATCGACAGCAGGGCTTCCAACTAGCAGGTGAAACAGCGCCTCCAACTAGCAGGGCTTCCAACTAGCAGGGCTTCCAACTAGCAGGGCTTCCAACTAGCACAGTACACCGTCCTGGCATCAGCACTCGAGGGAATGCCACTGCCACGACGGCCAGCAACGAAAGTCATGAGAACAGACAGCCCTACGCCCAGTAACGTGGTCTACGGTTCCGGCACGAGATGCCCCTGTACTGCGCTCCGACTCGACTGCCATCAAGTCCGGGCTGTGACAGAATGGACTACATCAAGACGGACTCTGCACAACAGACAAGTACAACCAACGGCCACACTAGCCTCCAGCCCACGGAGCCGCATTGCACGCCGACAGCGCGATCGGTGACAACACATCGCCCACCCCAGTGTGGCTCTACCCTCCAGGTCAGAGCGGCACCACCTACACCTCCTCTCCTCTCCTGACAACCAACGGCTGAAAAGGCGAACGACACCCTCATTCCGAGACGGGACCTCAGAGGCCCGTCAGTGCGTCACTACTCCCGACAAGCCAATTCTGCTACCAATAACCGCCGGTTCCGACTCATGTTTGTCCAGGCAGCGCCGCGCGCCACTAGCTGTCCCATTGATTACCGACTCCTGACCTCTGCGCTGTCCTTTACCCAAGCCGCCTCACTCACCGTTACGGCAGCAGCGGCAGCTGGACTCGTTCCTCCTACGGCACACGGCGCGCGACCACTCCTACTCCCAGATGGCGGCAGCACCAGCAAACGGCGACAGCGGCAACCTCATGTGGCGCGCAGATAGTGGGTCCACGGTAACATAGGGCTTCAAAAACCAACCGCGGCTTTCACACCCACACTCATCCAACGTGCCACATGCACCTACGGCGGCTACTATCTGCGACGGGCAATGCTATGCAGTGGGGTCCACGGTCAGACAGGGCTCCCGAACACGCTGTGACTTTCTCACCCACGTATGCTGCTCATCCGGCGCACTGTGAAAGTACAAGACACATTTGCAACATAGGCGGAGCAGCATCTTTCCAAGACCGGTGGGTAGAGCTCTTCCATGAACCTCCATGGCGGCGGCCTACTCACCAGCTCCAAGCTGAGGCCTCGGTGGCGACAGCACGAAGAGCCAACTTTCCACCGGTCCTGAGAGAGCCCTCGGGGCGGATCATAGTTCAAGGGGCCCTGGGACACACAAAAAAAATCCACACAAATAAAAGGATTCCTCGTATTTTCCCACATTTTCTGGGTTTGTGTCTTCTCCCCCACCTCCCATATTTTCCCATATTTTCCTGGGAGTCGACGATTAATTGTGTCTGTATGTTTTTTTCCCTCCTGAATAGCGGGGGGGATGGGCACGAGGGCACCTCACCAGCGGCCTCCCTGACAGAGGCTGGGGCGGCCGCGGCGCAGCGCCGCTGCCGCCGAGCCCACCTCTGGGCCAAGTCCGGGCAGCCCAGCCACCTCCCTCGGAGCCGACTGTCTGATCTCGCGCCCAGGCAGCCCACCTTGAAAGCATACCCCACTTTGCTCACTCCCTTCATTCTCTCAGCACCGCCTCTTCGTGCTGCTTCCATCTGCTGAGCTGCCCGTCGAAGGTAGGAACTCCTCTTTGGAAGAGCTGACACCCCATCCAATACAGATGCGCTGCCGTTCGCAACGTTGATGATGCTGGTCTTCGTGAGGCTGAGATTGTCGACTGGGTCGTCGGAGTAAAAGCCGCAGGATGCTGCGATGCCATTGTAGGCATCGCTGGAGTACGACTCCTAGTCGAAGTTGTCATGGTATCGATCAGACCCGCTGATCTGGTTGTTCAACAAGTTCTACGCATATTGAGCGTGCGAGCCCGGAAAGCTACAGACGCGGTACCCATGCGAACCTCTCTGAGCTCCCGAAACCTCTGAGAAAGATTGACGTCATAATCTTGATCAAGAAAATTAATACCATCTTTCTCACACCGCTATGCGCGCATGATTCAAGTGCCCTGTTGGGTTCCGTTCAGGCCAATAGGAGACGGCGGGAAGACAGTCTCTCTCCTGCTGCTCGGCTTGCACTGCTGTTGCTACCCTATACACGTAATTACACGATCTACGGCCAACCCGTATGGTAAGGATGCGCGGTGAGGATGCAAGGGCCTTGGAGGGCCATGTTGACGTTTTGTCGAACGAGGCTGGCCAGCGCAAGTCGCCACGGATGGGCCGAAGGGGAAGCATGCATGGGCAACCTTGGGAAGATTGCGCATCCATACTCTTCGGGCTGACTGTATGGCGTAGATCTCACGCAAGCCCAAGAGGTACCGATGCAAATGCTCCCTGGACCGCTCCCCGGGGGGGGGGCGCTCTGACCAGAATCTCGCACGGCGAATCCAGCCGTGGCGACGACAAAATGAGCCTCCCGGGAGGCCCACGGGCGAACAAAAAACGAGGGAAGCGCGGCGGCAGCAGGGCAGCCTCCTCCTCTGCATCGCCCCCCCTCTCGGAATCGTGCTGGCACAACCCTTACGTGGGTGCGGAAACTTGGGCACGATGGCCAGCAGCAAATGCTGCCCAAAAGCAACCGCGGACGCGGTTGGACGGGCCTCTCTCTGCCTCAAGTGGACAACGCCCGCGGAGACGTCGACAGCTGGTCCTGTCCAAAATGGACAAGAACTGCTGTCGATATTCGGCCCCGGTCTTTCCGCACGCATTTCGGCCCTCCAAGGGTGCGCGAAGAACCGCGTCCCGAAGGCACCCCAGCGAAATCACGAATCCACGCCTAAAGCAACCGATAGTCTCTGGCGAATCCCACGTCGATTCGCAAAGCCGACCGGGGACTGCACCGGCACCCTTGCATGCCAACATCGGGTGAACCCGTGCAGGCTCCCCCATCAATCGACCTGTCAGGGTGGGGGTTCTCAATGCCCGATCCTCCGACTCGCCCCCCCTTCAGGACTCTTCCGTACCCACTTCGGCCCTCTAATTGTTCCTAGGACAAAAGAACGTTCTTAGAACGCATATCAAATGGATGATAACGAGAGTGTCCGAGCCACAAAACGCTCTAAGCACTTTGTCCAAACCAGTGAATGCCCTCTGGGCAGGCCAAGACGACTCGCCACTGCTTGACATGACGAGCGCCCCTCCTGGACTCTTGCGACGCTCTCGGGGACGCACACGCCTGAGTCAATATGAACTTCGTGACATGGCCCTGGCCGCTTAGCAGCTCCCAAACCCCCTCTTCTCCTCCTCCTCCTCCTCCTCCTCCCCCTCCTCCTCCCCCTCCTGCTCCTCCTCCTCCTGCTCCTCCTCCTCCCCCTCCTGCTCCTCGCCCTCCTCCTCGCCCTCCTCCTCCTCGCCCTTCCTCAGTTCTTTTGGATCTTACACCCCAGCTCCACCTGGCTACAACCGGGCCAGGGAAGGGCGATAGGGGGAATCGGCCCCACGCGACCCCAAAACCCAGGTCAGCCAGAGGGGATTGGCTGACCCCCGTCACTCGAGTAGGGGATCAACTACAGAATTGCATAACCCCAGACTTGAGGCTTTCGCAGGCTCCACAGCAAGTTCCCACAACCTCTGGAGGTTCTGCAAGTCTGCCGCAGATTGCACGAGAATTTGCAGCCTGGGATACATCAATTCTGTAGTCGATCCCCTACGGCAGGTTAGCGCCGCGTCGACTTCGGCGTTGCTTCCTGATACCGCGGTCATCGCTCAACCTTGAACGATCGGCCATTCCCGAAGCGTCGGAGCGCTCAACGATGGGCCGACTCTGGGTCGCCCGCGGCGCTCAACATGGAACGCTGGCGGCGGGGTCGCCGCTGGTGGGCACGACGCGAACCTACCGTGTTGAGGCGTCCAAGATGGGGTCCGAGTAGATGTGGTCGGAGGATCGCGCCGCGTCGGCGATACATCTGCGATGCATTGCAGATGCATTGGCGATGAACTGGCGACGTCGACGATGCATCGGCGACGTCGGCGTAGAGGAAATCGAGCTCCGCATCGAGCCGCATGGGCGATGCAACGGCGATGCGGCGCGATCCCCCTGCCCCATCTAGGCGGACCCCATCTAGGAGGCCTGGACGTGCTCGAGCCACGTGAGCCCCCCACACACCCCGACTTCGTGATTCTTCCACGACGTCGACCCCCAGAAGTCTGGACTCCCCTTCCCCAGGCTCGGCTCTTCATCCTGAGGGGCGGCTTTGCCGGCCCCGAGGCCCGGGAAGGGCCCCTGGAGGCCGAGCATAGCGAAAATCCTCCCTGCGCGACTCTGTCACAACGCGAGGGGGTCTGAGCCCCAATTTGGGCGCCCGAGTTATCCGGGGTAACTCGGGTCCGGGGTAACTCGGGTTTGGATTCCCGAAAAAGGAACCCGAGTTAGCCCTGACCCGAGTTACCCCTGATGATGTGGGGCTCTGGACGCCCGAATTATCCGGGGTAACTCGGGACCGGGTAACTCGGGTTCGGATTCCCGAAAAAGGAACCCGAGTTAGCCCTGACCCGAGTTACCCCTGATGATGTGGGGCTCTGGACGCCCGAATTATCCAGGGTAACTCGGGACCAGGGTAACTCGGGTTCGGATTCCCGCAAATCGAACCCGAATTAGCCCTGACCCGAGTTACCCCTGATGATTCGGGGCTCTGACCAACGCTCCCGGCGGCCGCCTCCCGCAGCGGCGCCCCGCGGCACGCCGCCAGCAGCGCGGCGGCCGCCACGGCGGCCGACGCGGCGCCGCGGCGCCGGGCCCCGGCGGCCCGCCGAGGGGGCGCGCGGAGGCCCCGCGGCTCGGCGGCCGCCGGGCCTCCGCGGCGAGGGGAGGCGAGAGCGGCGAGAGCGGCCGACAGCGAGGGCCGGCGCCCGAGGCGTCGACGCAGCAGGCGCCCGACGGCGAGGGCGGCGGCGGCGGCGGCGGCGCCCAGGGCGGCGACGCCGAGGACGAGGGCGGCGACGGCGGCGGCGGCGGCGAGGGCGAGGACGACGACGGCGTCGGCGGCGGCGTGGACGGCGACGGCGGCGGCCGCGGCGGCAGCGGCCTGCTCGTCGCCCTCCGGGGAAAGTCTCGCCGCCAGGGCAAGGTCCGCCTCGAAATCTTGACTAGAGCGCTGCATGTTTTGCATGTTTCGGGGGCCTCTGTGGGCCTCCAGGAAGCTTCTCGTCGCCGAGGCTGGACTCCCCTCGAGGTCTCGGTTAGAACGCCCCTTCCAGTCCTCCCAGCCCTCGCAGCCCTCCAGGAGCCTCGAGGAGCCTCACGGGGGCCCACCTCAAGAGGAGGAGCATGAGCAGGACGGGGAGGAGGGGACGGAGGGAAGGGGAAGGGGAGAGGGGAGCAGCGGCGGGGCAGAGC
>CAUYUJ010004714.1:254984-264984 GCA_963575745.1 Prorocentrum cordatum | reverse complement strand
CCCAACGCGGTTCATCTGGACATTACACAACAACGCAAACAGAAAAGCTCAGCAGAGAAGCATGTTTTGTCCACTGATGAATTCGAGGGAGGAGCTCACGAACGGAGGGGGAGGAGGAGGAAGGAGGCGGGATAAGGGGGGTAGGAAGGAGAGCGAGGAGGGGGAGGAGGAGGTATCTGCAGCTTTGAAACAGGAAGCAGGAGGACGAGGAGGAGAAAAAAGAGGAGGGGTGGAAGAAAAGGGGAAGGGGAGGCGAATGGGGGAGGAATAAGGAATCTCGGAAGCCCAGAAGAGAGAGGAGAAAGGAGAGGAAGAAAGAGAAGGGAGGAGAGCGGAGGCAAAGAGAAGAAAGAGGGGGACGAAGACGACACGGAGGGAGGAGCGACGAGGCAGAGACGGAGCGAGAGATGCCGCACACGGCGTCACGCTGACTTAGCTGCCCTGGCAGTGGCAATCCTGACTCTAACCATGTTGACGTCTTCCGCTCCCTTCCGCCACCGCTCGCTGGCCTTTCGACGGCAGACCCGTCGCCGCATTGCGTCCGCCGGCCGTCCATCGCCCAAGGCGATGTGCACCGAAGTGGAGGCCCTTCCTGGAACGCGCTGTGTGGTCGTGCCCTCGCCACAGCCCGGTTGAGGATGCGCGCGGCTGCGAAACTGCACGACTGCGGTGCGGCGCGGGATCGAGTGTTTCAAATAGCTGCAGCTCCTGCCGCGAGCGCGCAAGATCGAGAAGAGATGGCCTCGACCTTCACTGCAGTCGGCACAGGCCCAGACACAACAAACCATGAAACATCGTCGTCCTCACATCCATGGTTCCTACCTCCACACCTACTTCCTGACAGCCACCATCGTGCACCAGAATGATCGCCTGTCGAGCTGTGCTGTTTGCCCAGAAATTGTTGCTGAGCCATTACTTGTACAACAAACGCAACATGGAACAAACCATGCACTCCGGTGCTACCCCATTTCCTGGATCACCCTCGCAGATAGAAGATCATACATTCGATCCCATGCATCACTATAGCAGTTGGCACTGTGGCCGCGCATCCTCTGTGTTCTCGATGTGAGCCACCTCGTCCGAGCGAGAGGACTCCAGCGAGGCATCCCCGAGAAGCCTTCGGGCTCTCTCTCCTGTCCCTGCTCGCTCCGCCCCCGTTCGCCCGCCCAACGCTTGCCATGCCTCTCGTGCGGCCTCAGCTGCTACTGGCCCTCTCTATGTCTTAAACATCAAGAGCTCCACCTGACACATCTCCAGGGTCCGCGAGCATCTCCCTGGAGGATCAACAAAAAACATAAACATTCGGAACTCCGCGCGGATTTCTTGGATCGGCACCAGAGGCGCCACCAGGGGGCCCCAGCACCGATCCAAGAAATCTGCGCAGAACTCCGAACATGTAAGTGTATGCCGCGTTTTATTGTTCGACCCTTGCCCCTCCGCTACCCTCAAACCCGCCTCCTCCTCCGCTTCCTCCACCTCTCCCCCATGCTCACCCTTCTCCCCCTCCTGCTCCTCTGGGGCCACAAGGTACCGATACCGCTACTCCCTGGACCTCTCCCTGGGTGCGTTCTAACCAGAATGTCGAAGCGAATCCAGCGGTGGCGACGAGGGCATCCCAGGAGGCCGAAAATGAACAAAACGAGGGAAGGTTCTGGGGTAGTGATATTGTCACCTTTCCCTTCTCTGCTCCTCTGAAGGAACAGAAAGGATCGCTGTGACTCGCAACATTTGCAAGGTGGTTGCAACCCACATGCAAGGCACTTGCAAGCGTGTTGCAGGTCTGCCAAGCTGCTCCAAGTTGGGTGCGCGCCTTACTTAGACTCGGAGCAGTCAGGCGGACGTTAAACGCACCTGCAGACGCCTTGCAGGTGGGCTGCAACCACCTTTCCATTGTTGCAATGCAGTCGGGCTGCTGAAATAAGAAGCGACACACAAGGAACTAAGCCTTTTCTTGGCCCCGAACGCGCCTGCGTGAACGAGGAGGGCTGGAGGAACCAGCCATGGACGGATCCGAGGAGCATCAAGCCCCTTCCGAACCCAGACTGCTTCTTGTATTTCAGCGTCTTGGCTGTAGCCGTCACCCCCCTCTTGGCCGCCCCCTCCGCCACTCCCCAGGGCCCCGAGGTCCGCTCAAAAACCAGCCCCCCTGGCTCGGGGGCGCGCCAACGTGGATTAGCGATCCATGGATTCGGCGCGCGGTCGCCCAACCTGTGGATCGCGGGAGGTGCCCTCCCCAAACTGCGACCGGCACCGCCTCGCTCGGCGGCGGAAGTCCGCGATTTCCCATGGACACGGGACCCGTCGCAAATCCACGTCCCCCCTTCGATCCGCGTCTGCGATCGCCTGAGCACTCCCCGGGGCCCCGAGGTCCGCTCCAAAAGCCGCTCTCCTGGGAGGAGGAGGAGGAGGAGGAGGAGGAGGAGGAGGAAGAGGAGGAGGAAGAGGAGGAGGAGGAGGAGGAGGAGGAGGAGGAGGGGGAGGAGGGAGGAGGGGGGGAGGGAGGAGGGTCTCGGGGCCCGTCGCGACCACCGCCTCACTCCCAGCGGGGGGGCCCGAAGCGGGCATCTCCCCGCAGCAGTCTCCGGGCGGATCCACACACACACACACAGACGCGTCGCGCTCCCTCTTGCCAGAAAGGCACGGTGTGACGGACCGCCGACATGTACATTCTATACGACATGCAGTGGCTGAAGAGCACGAGAGGGTGGGTGTATGGGGTAAACGAAGGACACAAGAAGCAAGTACATGAATGCAGGAATAGGTGGGGGTCGCGGAGAAGTAAAACTGGATAATTAGCGGAGGAGGAGGAGGAGGAGGAGGAGGAGGAGGGATAAATGAGGAGGAGGAGGAGGTGGAGGAGGAGGAGGAGGAGGAGGAGGAGGAGGAGGAGGAGGGGGACTGCTCCCCCGCCCTTTCTCCTTTAGAATGCTCGCTCTGGGAGCCCTCCTCGAGCCGCCCGCTCTCCACTCGTGAATCGATGTGGCATCGGAGGTCCGTCGACCTGGCGCAGACTTGAATCGAACTTGAGCCGAAGTGGAGTCGAACCTCCTTGAGTCCAGGAGGAGGAGGAGGAGGAGGAGGAGGAGCTTGAATCGAACTTGCTGCTCTGGAATCAAACTTGAATCGAACTGGCCAAATCAGACTTGAATCGAAGTTGAATCGAACTCGGATACAAGGGCTGGGCTCCTGGAAAGCCCCAGAGCGAGCACCTGACCTCATCCTTCCCCGATGGGCCTGAGCACCCTGTGGCCGTGCGAAGGCGCGAGGGCGCAGGCGTCGCCGAGCGCGATGCGTGCCTGCAAGATGCGTCACAAGCAGGGAGAGCGGCCCTCCAGCGCAGACCGGCAGGGATGGGGACAGGGCAAACGACGATGAGGGATCGCCCCCAGACTGGTTCCTCCTCCTCCTCCCCTTCCTCCTCCTCCTCCTCCTCCTCCTCCTCCTCCTCCTCCTCCTCCTCCTCCTCCTCCTCCTCCTGCTCTTCCTCCTCCTCCTCCTCCCCGAGGATCGAAGATCCAGGCTTGAAGCTCCATGTGCTCTTGGACGACCTGAGACATGCAGGAGCGCCTCTGAAGAGAACCGCCAGAGAGCGCCGGAAGTCGTTGTCGTCGTCGTCGCCGATGGAGGGATCGAGGCTCGAACTTGCTGTTCTTTGCTGTCCTGGGCCTCCGGGACGCGGCTCCCCACGGCCACGGCCGGAGTTTCCCCCTTCCCGCCGGAGTCCTGGCCCGAGCGCGCGCAGGGAGAGGTCCGGAGCCCATGCAGCGCAGGATGCGCGCTGATCTCGTGCGATCTGTGCGGCGCAGTCCGAGTGGCGTCATCGAACTGACGTGATCTATGCGGCGCCAGGCAGCGCCAAGCACAGATATCCAAAGCAGCGCACAGGCATGCAAAGCAGAGCAAAGCATTACACACAGCGACGCAAAAAGAGCAGCGCGCGAGAAGCAACGCGACGGTAGCGAGCACCAAAGCCACACAGAGCAATGCACGCAAAGCAACACAAAACGAGCAGCAACGAGGCGGCGACGGCGGCCACATGGCCGCCAGAGCGGCCCGCAGGCCCAGGCGACGGGCGGCGACGGGCGGCGACGGGCGGCGGCGAGGCGGCGACGGCGGCCACATGGCGGCCAGAGCGGCCCGCAGGCCCAGTTCCCTTCGGAAAGAAGCGAGCGGCCCGAAGTGCAAGCACCGTTTGGGGAACAACGGGCGCTAGAAACCATGAGGAATCATGACAAGGAGTCCCACCAGCCCTTCAGGGCGTGACTGGTTTCGAGCACTTCCTCTTCCAATCCCCCCTTCTTCCCCTTCGGGGAGGAGTCTATCATTGTTCCCAATTAATAAGCACCCCCTCCCCCGACCGGCCGGCGGCCAACCCAGAACCATCCCGACCCCATGCGGGCCACCCCCCCCCCACCATCCCTGTCAGAAAACAACACGAAACGCACTCTGCTTCCACATGTGGAGCGGCCGACCCGACGCACCCCCCCGCCCATCCCTGTCGAAAAAAATGCAACACACACGTTGGCGCAAAATCTTGAGTCGTGTTCGTGAGGCCCGCGAGCACTTCGTATTGTTTGTGACAGGGACGGCCAGGGTGTCAGCATATTCCCTGCTGCGCGCAGGGCTACCATCCCTGACAAAAAATCAATACAAATGCACCTCGCGGCCAAATCTAAATCATGCGCGGCCACCCCGCGATCACTGTCGATGTTTTTTGACAGGGACGGCGGGGTTGGTTGCGCGTGGCCTGCTTTGCGCAGGCCCACCAGACACAATGATCGGCATTGGTTTTCGACAGGAATGGTGGGGGCCGACATGTTTCCCGATGTGCTGTCACGTGCGCAGGCGCACCTGACACACTCTGCACGTGCCCCGAACGTGGCGCACCTGGCGCGGCTGGAGTGTGCGGCACACCTGGCGCACTCGGAGCACGTGGCGCATCTGACGCACCACCCAAGACGCTTCAAGAGACCCCAGGACCGTGAAGAGGCCCCCAAGACGCCCCAACGTGCCTACAAGAAGCTCTTCAGGGACATCCGAAGACTCCGAGAAGCATACAAGTGGCCTCTGGCCGATCTATTCGCCCTCCTCCTCCTCATCCTCCTCTTCCTCCTCCTCCTCCTCCTCCTCCTCCTCCTCCTTCTCCTCCTCCTCCTCCTCCTCTTCCCTGCTCCCTTCTCCTCCTCCCTGCTCCCTTCTCCCTCCTCCTTTCTCCCCATCCCCCTCCTCCTCCTTCTCCTCCTCCGCCTCCTCCTCTGGTTCCTCCTCCATCCTCCACCTCTTTTGGTACGATGGCTTCCCAACCTTGATGATACTGCATGCTCCCCCACATGCCTGATCAGAGCAACTCGCATGGGCATCGTTTCTGGATGGGCTCGTGGGGATACGCGAAGAGTCTAGAATATAAATAGCAATCAAACAGGTAAGTGATCAAGTGGTCTGGAGACCAAGAATAAAGTGATATGAAACAGTTGGTAAGTTGAGTTGTTACCCTCCTATGTGTAATGTCACTGCTTGTTTCAGGCATGCTCATCTGTTGCCTGTGTGCTCCTGGGGGGCTCCCCCTTCTCCTCCCCCTATCACCCCTCTCCTCCGCGCCCGCCGTTAGGAGGCAACCGCTGGAAGGTCTTCGCGAGAGCGAGGGAGGGCCACCAAACCCGATTGAGGGTCTATTGAACTGGATCAGCTGCGATGGAATCCCAGGATCGCGCTGGAGCAGGCCGGATTCATCCGCCGACCCTGTCGGCGTGTGCGAGGGGCCTGCCCGCTCGATTCGTATCCGCTTCCAGGGGCCCGTCGCCGCTGCCCCCCTTTCCCTCGGCCCCCCTCATCGCCTCCTCCAGCGCGCTCCAGCGCGTCAGCCCGAACGTAATTGAGCAGCGTCGTTCGTATTTGAGTCGCAGGGAAGCCCCTTCCCTTTGATCCCTCCCTCGCCGGGAGGGGGGGGGGTCCCGGGGCGGGTCCAGGAGGAGGCCCGAGGGGGGGGGGGAGCAGGTACGACGCCCCCCACAGGGGGTCCCAGAACCCAAACAAAACCCAACAAGCGCCAAAATTACCCCCAAGAGGTCTCCAAGATCTTCCAAGAGGGCCCCGAATCGCCGAACGCTCTGTCCATCGCGCCTCGACGGTTTCCAGACCGCCCACGAGGCCTGCAAACTGGCCCAAGCAGTGGCATATTCAATGATTTCCCATTCGTTGTTGGAGAAGTTTGAAGTTCTGGCCCCTCATGCTTCACGAAGAAACTCTAAGATGGCCCAGGACGCCTCCAACATCGCCCCAGGACAGCCCGAGAGCCCTCCAAGAGGTTCCCAAAACAGCCCCAGAGGGCGCCAATTGGACGGCCCCAAACGCCCCCAACACGGCCCAAGACGCTTTCAGGACGCGTGCCCAGACGAGAGACCCGAACGGAACTTTCGAGGCGTCGGCCCCGAAAAGCTCCCGCCAGAGTCCCAGACGCTCCGGAAGAGGCCTCTTCGAAGCCCCCCGGGAGCTCCCGAGAGGCCCACCGCGCCGCGACGAAGCGCCGCGGGCCGGCTCGCGAAGCAGATCGCGAGCCCGCAGGACCCAACCGCGAACCCGATCGCGAGCGGGTGGAATCGAACCGGGAGCCGGATCGCGGGCGCGATTATCCTCGTCCTCGCGCCCCCGAGGGCGCCCTCGATACTTTGGCGACGCGAAGAGGTCTGGAGGGGCATCCGTGCCACCGTCATGAAAACCCTCGCCGAATTACCCTGCTCTTCGCCTCCTCCTCCTCCTCCTCCTCCTCCTCCTCCTCCTCCTCCCCCCCTCCTCCTCCCCCTCCTCCTCCCCCTCCTCCTCCGCCCCCTCCTCCCCCTCCTCATCCTCATCTTCCTCCTCCTCCTCCTCCTCCCCCTCCTCCTCCTACTCCTCCTCCTCCTCCTCCTCCTACTCCTCCTCCTACTCCTCCTCCTCCTCCTCTCCTCCTCCTCCCCCTCCTCCTCCTACCTCCTCCTCCCCCCCCCTCCTGCTCCTCCTCCTTCCCCTCCTCCGTTCACTCTCCCCCTCCTCCTCCTCCTCCTCCTCCTCCTCCTCCCCTCCTCCTCCTCCTCCTTCTCCTCTTCCTCTTCCTCCTCCTTCTCCTCCTACCCCTCCAGCTCCTCCTCCTCCTCCGTGGCATCCGTGCCGCCGCCATGGAACCCTCGTCAAATTCCCCTGCGGTCCGCGTCCCCGCCGCCCCCGAGGCATTCGCGCGAAATTGCATGACGCCGGCGCACGGGCCCCAAGGGGCGAAGAACAGCGGGGCCCGCAGGGGAAACCAGGGCAAGCAGGGGCCCCGAGGTCCTCCTAAGTTTTCGTCGATTGTTCGTCGAGTTCTCGATGGACCTTCGATCTGTAGCAATTATTCATCGATTTCGGCCTCCGGTGGCCGCTTTCGGGCACAAGGACCAGCAGAAACGAACCCGGAATGCAAAACGAGCCCTGGAGAGTTTCCTCCTCCTCCTCCTCCTCCTCCTCCTCCTCCTCCTCCTCCTCCTCCCATCCTCTCTTCCAGCCCCACCCCCGAGGAGCTCGGCCACAGGAAACTCCACACAAGAAATTCAAGCCCGAATCCGCAGGTCGCCCACTGATTTCTGGCATAAGAGCGTCGCGCTTTCCATCGTGAGACTATCGAAACCCAAAGACTGTGGCACCCTGGAGGGAGACATGTCATGTCTTGGCAAGGGCCCCCAACATATGGGCCTGCGGGCACGACCCTGCCGCCTACGCCTTGGAGGCGGAGGATGGAGGAGGGGGGAGGGAGGGAGGAGGGAGGAGAGAGGAGGGAGGAGGGGGGGGGGAGGATGGAGAGGTGAGGTCGGAAGAGGGAGAAGAGGGAGGAGGGAAGAGGAGAAGGAGGAGGAAGAGGAGGAGGAAAGGCTGGGGAGGAGGAGAGAGGAGTCCGCCAGACCCTCTGCGTGGACACAAAGTGCCGTAGGCGAAGTTGCCACAAGTCCCAAACCCCACCCCGAATCCGCCGGCCAATCGATTCCTCGAACGGAATGCGTCAAATAATACTACAAATACCCCCTCACCGTCCTCCTATGTCTCCACCCCGTCTTCACCGTCCTTCCACTGACCATTGTCCTGCCTCGACTCCCTCTTTTCCCACATCCAGCCCATCCTCCTTCGCACCCTCCTGCTCCTCACCTCTCATGTGTCAAAACACTCACGTCATCCTCCTTCTGACCCTCCCGCTCTTCCCCCTCCAACCACTTTTCCTCTTCCACATCCCGCTCTTTCGTATGCTAGTGCTCAACATCCTCATCCTCCTCATCATTCTCCTCTTCCTGCTCACCCCCTTCTGCCGCGTGTTCGTACTCCCGAGCGCCGCAAAATCACCTTCACCTCAACTACGCCATACCCATCCTCCTCCTTCAGCCACTCCTCCTCCCTCCTACGCGTACTCCTCCTTCTCCTCCAACTGCTCAACCTCTTCATCCTACTGCTGAATCCCCCCACACAAGCTTCCCCCTGCTCTTTCTCGCCCTCCTCATCCTCCTTCGCATCTTGTTCCTCCTCTTACTGTTCCGCCGCTTCCTCCACGTCCTTACCCCTGTCCCTCCACGTCGCCTTCCTCGTCCTCGTCGTCGTCTTCAGGGTCGGATGCACCGGCCGTAAGGCCTTCGCAATAAGCGGGACCATGCCGGCTTTCGACCGCGAGTATTCTCGCGCCGATATGCTGAGTCTAATCTGCCAGGAGTAGCCGCCTTTCGATCACGAGTATACTGGCGCCGAAATGCTCAATTAACCTTTCGAGTTGGATCCCAACCTGCCGTTTCCCCTCTGCCTCCCCTTTCCCATGCGCCTCCTCCTCCTCCTCCTCCTCCTCCAGCGCTACAGCGGGCCGGCTGCCAGGGAGGGCCCCCTGCGGGCAGTCGAGAAATACTGCCTGGACAGGACGCAGGGAGCGGAAGCAAAAAGTGCTGCGTGGGCACCAGAAGCCCAGTCAGCAAGCCAGCGACGGACATCCGCCCTGCGGCATCTGGACGCTTCTCCGGCTGCCATGGACCCGACACGATGGAGACGATGAGATCGACGACAGCAGAAAGATCACAACGCAAGATTGCACAACAAACACAGTGAGGAATGAGGGATCCGATGCCTTCCTCCTCTTGTTCCTCTTTCTGCCAGTGGTACTCACCTCACTATTCCCATCTTCCGTCTCCTCCCCCTGATCTTCAACATCAGCTGTTCCAGGCTCCGGTCAGAGGGGTATGAGAGGAGCAGGGGAAGGAGAAGGAAGAGGAGAAGGTAGGAGGAGGGAGGAGGAGGAGGAGGAGGAGGAGGAGGAGGAGGCGGGAGGAGGAGGAGGCGGGAGGAGGAGGAGGCGGGAGGAGGAGGAGGAGGAGGACGAGGGAGAAAGGAGGAGGAGAAGGAGGAGGAGGAAGGAGGCAGACGCTGCGATCGATTCGATCGACGTCGGTGCAACGTAAACCGAGGAGGGATAAGGATAAATGAGAAGGACAGAGAGGTGAAGGAGGAAAAAGAGGAGGAAGACTACAGCCGCCCGCTGCGGGGCGCAGTCCTCCCATGCCTCTACCCAGCGCTGCTCCTACGGACGACTCTCTACCTTCAGCTGGCGACCACCTTGCGCACCATTCCTCAGCATTCTGCCTTGCCCAACCTACTCGCCCACTGCCCATGGCACCACCCACGGCAGAAGCAGCACCAGCACCACTCCCCCCTCGGGACCGAAGGCACCTCATCGCCCCCTCCAGTGGCGCCGCCACCTGCGGCTCTCCACTGCAGCCGCAGAGATCTCTCCCAACTCCTCTCCTCGGCTACACGCAAGAGTGACCCTGGGTAAAAGTGACCTTTGGTGCGCGGCTTTTTGGGGGGCCGTGGGAAGAGCAAGCCTGGGCGCGCAGGCCGCTGCTCCTGCCTCGTTTTCAGCCATCTGAGCGCCCATCTGTGCCCGCACCAATGGTCACTCCGGCGAAAGGTCACTCTTACGTCTAGTCGGTCTCCGCCTCGAAGGGACCCTCCGCCTCGACCTGCC
>CAUYUJ010004714.1:247915-250415 GCA_963575745.1 Prorocentrum cordatum | reverse complement strand
TACTACTACTACTACTACTATTACTACTAACACTACTACTGCAGCTACTACTACGACTGCTGCTCCTACTACCCCTAGTACTACGACTCCTACCGATACAAATGCAAATCCCACTACTACCGCTGCTACTACCACTACTACTGCTGCTCCTACTGCTATTACTACTACTACTACTACTACTACTACTACTACTACTACTACTACGACTACGACTACGA
This sequence comes from Prorocentrum cordatum, assembly GCA_963575745.1. NCBI lineage: Eukaryota > Dinophyceae > Prorocentrales > Prorocentraceae > Prorocentrum > Prorocentrum cordatum. Next base: position 250,197 of record CAUYUJ010004714.1, on the reverse strand, counting down.
CTACTACTACTACTACTACTACTACTACTACTACTACTACTACTACTACTACTACTACCATTACTACTACGACTACTACTATTCCGACTCAGACTTCTACTACTGCTACTACTAGTCCTTAGGGGAACACAATCGGCGGCGGACAAACCTCCCTCGAATAAACCTCCCTTTAGTGAAAACGGCTTAGGACCGAAACCGACGGACCTGGACCCGCAACAATGACGGCCGCGACGGCCTCTCGCAAACCGAAAACGGCAAATTCGCTAATCGACGTGTCAGGGTAGGAGATCTATCCACCCCCGACACAACATGACATGAACCTGAAACTCTCATGTCCGCGAGGATTTCTCGGATCGGCGCTGGGGCCACCTGGGCGCCTCCGGCGCCACCCCTCGCGCGCGCTGCGCGCCAGGGAAGGAGGGGTCCAGTGCCGATCCGAGAAATCCGTGCGGACCGCCGAGTTTTTTATGTGTGTGTCATTGTTTGTCCCCCGATGGAGGTCCCCAGAGGTTCCTCAAAGACCCTGGAGGCCCCTGGCGCCGGGACAGCAAGAGCAGCCTGGCAAAGGGTACAGCCATCTATAGAGCCTCGCGCGGAGGAGAGCGTGACCCTCTCCTCGTATAAATGCGCGCCGCGGGAGGGCCGAGGTTTGGAGCAGTGCGGATAGGGGGCCTCGCGCAGCGCAAAGCCGCGGCCCGCGTAAGGTATGTGCCGACATCGGCGGATGCCCTCCTTGCGTCCGCGCCCACATGTGCCGCAGGCTGAGCTCCCCGTTGAGCACGATCCGCGTGAGGGGTGTACCGAAATTGGGGGAAGCCCGCCTGCGTCCGCGCTCACTGGGGACGTAGCCAGAGGTCCATATGAGGCATGATCCCTGCGAGTGGTGCGCCGCAATGGCCGAAGGCCTGTTCGCGGACGCTGCCACTGAGGCCGTAGGTGGAGCTCCATGTGGGGGCGCGAGACGTGTGCGGGGGGGTGCGCCGAGATGGCGGGGAGCAGCATGCGTCCGCGCCCAGCAGGGCTGCAGGAGGAGCTCCCTTTTAGGGGGCACGAAGCGCGGGAGGGGTGTCCCGACATGGGCGGGGGAGGCGCCGCATAGGCACCCTCGCTGGTGCCGCAGGTGGAGCTCCCTGTGGGGCACGATCTGCAAGGGGTGTGCCGACATGTGAGGGGAGACCACGCGGGCGCCCGCACTGTTGACGGGAGTGCCTCCATGTTTTGTCTCCTGTCCCCGCTGTCCTGCCAATCTTGTTTCCCCACGTGACAGGCTGGGGTCGCTGGCCTTGAAGAAACCTCTCGGCCCGCCCACTCCACCGAGGATCCCCCGAGACCCCCGCCTCGCGCCGACTGGCCCACTCTGCGTACCGCTGCCGCCAAATCCCCAGGCCCACCGAGAATCCCCCGCCCTCGTCCGCCTCACCCCTTCGACGAACACTACAGAATCTGACAGAACTGGACATCACAACCCATCATTGCATAACATAAAATAGCACACAATGTGCCATGACAGATGATAGATGGGTATAACATGTCATACGAAATCATAGCGTATCATAACATGGCACATCATCACGTAACATGCCATTGCACATTATAACAAAGCATACCATGACAGAGCGCGGCGTAGCAGACCATACACTGACGAAACACATCATCGACTAACCAATAATAAATCATGCCATTGCGCACCATAACATGACATAACATAGCATAGCATACCATAGCACAGCACAACAACGCATGCGATGACACCACACCATACCGTTCATACCACAACACAGCACAACAGCGCATACAGCACATAGCATAACACCACACCTCATCATATACAGTGGCATGACACATCCCAACGCAATAGACCATGACAGAACATAAAATACCATACCACAACGTCACACGAGAAACGATTCCAGATCATGGCACAGCATACCTTGACAGAGCACGGCACACTATAGTATACAGTCGCAGAATATAACATATCGGACTACCATAACCGAACATAGCATGGCATACAATGAAGTGGCAGAACACATACTGACATGGCACAGCACAAAAGCGTATGGAATGCAAGAGCTGAGCGTGCAGGACAGAGCATAACACCACACAGCATCGTATACCAGAACAGAGCAGCGCACACCAAGCTATGGCATAGTAACGCGTACCATAACCATAGCATGACAAACCATAACATCAACTAACGCAGCATCATAGCACAGAGCATTCCAGCCCATGGCAAAGCATACCATGCCATGACAGAACGCGGCACACCATACAATGGAGTA
>CAUYUJ010004714.1:227915-242915 GCA_963575745.1 Prorocentrum cordatum | reverse complement strand
GAACCGATCCGCATGTGCCTGCCAGCCTTGGCGGCGCCCTCGTCCGTGAGCACGCGCTCCACGCCAGTTTCGTCGAGCACCTTGGGTCTCGAAGACGGCTCGGGGGCAGAGTTGGTTTTCGGCCCCCACGACGCGGTCGTGGGCCGCACCTGGTCCTGGAGCCCCAAGACAAAAGCAATGCCATCGGGTCTTGGGCCGACCTGGTGGCTCTGCGGTCTCCTACGGCGCCTTCGGGGGATTCCTGAAGACCTCCTCGCCCCTCCCACAGGTTCGTCCCCTGGAGCCCGAGGGCCGTTGCCTCGGTGGAAGAGAACCCCACAGGGCTCTAGGCGAGTGCCTGCTTCCCTGGGGCCACGTCCCAGAGCCCCTCCCGCGCCACGGACCCCGTCCCCGCGAGTCCCGGAACAGTGTTCCTGGACTCGCGGAATACTTGCCCGCCGGCCGGTTTGGGGGGTACGCTTTACTGGTCTGTTCGCCGCCCAAACCCTGGTGGGTACGCTTTCCTGGTCTGTTCCCCGCCCAGACTGGGGTGGGTACGGTTTCCTGGCTCGATCGCCGCCCATGGGGGGCGGGATCCCTGTAACTGTCCTTTCAGCGAGCCGAAGCCCGGGTGGGTACGCTTTACTGGTCTGTTCCCCGCCCAGAGAAATAGCGTCCCCTGGGTACGCTTTACTGGTCCGCTCGCTGCCCAGGGTCGTGGGTACGTTTTCCTGGCCTGTCCGGCCTCCAACACAAGCGCCCCGGAACAGTGTTCCGTCGAGCGCGGAACACCGTTCCGCACGGAGGGGAATTCAGGCCCCCTTCCGCAGGGGCCCTGCCTCCAGGCCACACGGACCCCGAGGAGGACCCCGAGCCCCCTGAGCATGCCAGGACGCGGGACCCCGAAGCAGCTCCAGAGACACAGCCCCAGACACCCAGGGACGAAGGATGGGGGGGGGGTGAGGGGCGGAGTCGGACTCTGGAAGGACGGAGGGAGGACGGAAGAGGGGACGAGGAAGAGGGAGAAATGGCGAAGGGAACGGAAGGGGGAGAGGGACGGGAGGAGAGGGATATCAGTGAGAACAGAATGAGGCAAGGAGAGAGGAGGGGGGAACAGGGAGTGCGGAAGGAGGAAGGAGGAAGGAAGAGGGAGGGAGGGAGGAGACAGGAGAAAGAGGGGCGAGTGAGGAGAGAGGGGCGGGGGATGAGAAAGAAGCGAGGGGAAGGGGGAAGGAGGGAGGGCTGACGGAGGGAGGGAGGGAGGGACTGAAGGGCGGAGGGATGCAGAGACGGAGAGAGGATGAAAAAGAAGGTACGCGTTGCACTCACAGCCGCGCGCGATATGGATACGTGGGCACACAGCTAGCGTCCAAGCCATGGCTGGATTCCAAGAGTGTCGATAGGAGCTGTCGAGCGATAGTGTTGTAGGATGTCCGACTTCCGCCCTCTGTCAGCCGCTTCTCTTCAAAAGGAAGGGGAAGCCCACCACCCCCCAACGAAAAGCCAGATGGACGGACAACTAGAGCTCCCGTCTACCCACAAAGATGATGAAACGCAGGTAAGCAATCAGTCGCTCTACATATGATGTATCAATGGGCGACACTCCACACGTGGGTACGGTTTACTGGCTCACTTTGGGTGGGTACGCTTTACAGGTTTGATGTTGCCTCCCTAATGATATCCACCCCCCCCTAGTCATCACCCCCCTCTTCTCCGCCCCCGAACTTGGTGCCAAGGCCCCGCGTGGCCAGGGCGCGGCGCGACCTCCCATTCCTGGCTCGTCAGTGCGGGGCGATCTCAGCAGCGGCCAGGGGGAAGACTCGCAACGCACCTCGGCGGCGAGCCCAGGGGGGCGGCGGGCCGTCTCGCAAGGCTCGGAAGGCCTCCGGCCTTTTTTCAGAAGCTTTCTCCGCCTTCCCCGAAAACGCTGGCCCCAGCGGAGCTCACACGACCCCCGGCACGCCAATCAGCCAACCAACCAGCGGAAAAGAAGCGAGGAGGAGCCGCCTGCTGCTTCGCAAAGGGGCCACGTGTGAACCCTACCCCTAACCCCCACGATTTCTGAGGGGGAGTGTGGGGTTCACTTCGTTCGGGAGCTCCCAAACGAAGTGAACCCCACCCTCCCCCTCAGAAATCGTGGGGGTATGGGGTAGGGTTCACATGCGGCCCCCTATTCGCAACGCACGACTGTGAGAACCACCTGCTGCATTGCAGAGCACGGCCGTGAGAGCCCGCCTGCCGCACCGCAGCGGCAGGCCGCGAGATGCCTCCCGCCGCGCCTCGGAGGCGCCCAGGCCGTGAGAGGCAAGGAGGCCAGAGGGCATGGAAGCCGAGAGGCCCACGAAGGCCTGCCCGAAGGTTTGCGCGCCCCCCAGGTCGCCACGCGATCGTGGACCTGTGAGAGCTCCTCACAAGGCGCCGGGGCTTCCGAAAAGCCCCGCCGTCCTCTGAAAGGGCCTGCTCCTTCTCCCCCCCCTCCCAGGCGCGCCGCCGAGCACCAGCCCCCCCCCCCCCCGAAAAATGTTTTTGGTGGGGGGGGCTCGACGGCTGCACAAGATCAACGACAGCACTCGACCCCCGTTGGGAGTGTGGACCGACGCCTCCAAGCCGAGAGGTGCGAGAACAGCGCGGCGCCAGCGAGATTCCTGGGCAAAGGGGCCGCTGCCGCCAATCACAGCTTCAGGCAAGAAAACATGTGCGGCCGCTGACTACCTACCAGACGACGCCAACCCAATCTTAAGACCCGAGTTTCGGGTTTGGGGGGGAACGGGCTTCATATCTGCTCTTTTCTGTGCTCCCCGACCCCCACCCACACACACACACACACACACACACACACACACACACACTTACACTTACACTTGGAAAAGAGGGTATATCGGGCCTTCGGGTTGGATTGGGGTGGTTTGGTGGGCGGCGGGCCACGTGCTCTCGAAGACGTCTCCCCAGCACGCGCCGCACGCTTGGGCGGCAGATTCGGCGTGGCATCCCTACGCCGAACTCCGTCGGCTGTGAGCACAGAGCAAGCCTGCGACCCGCCCTGCCATGGGGCACTGCCAGGTAGTGAGCATATTGCCACCAATGCCACAAGGCCAAGAGGCGAGGAGAACACACGAGGTCCTCCTAGAGATTCTCCTGCCCCCCAAACCGCTGCGCGATTCAGGGGCGATGGCAATTTGCTAGTGCTCGGTCAGATGCTCGACGCAACTCGCTGGCCAGATTCCCGGCTCATGGGTGACCTACAGAACGGTTCCCCACTGCCTGGCCAGATCCCACGTAGTGGGGTGCTCCCGAGCATTACATTCTCTGAGTGTTCCGAAACAGCAGCTACGCTGCGGGATCGGGCACACTTGCTCAACAATGAAATGCTCCGCCGCGTGCGGCGGCCTGCCACTGTGGAGCAGTTGGTTCAGGCAGCGTTTCAAGACAAATGCAATAACGAGGTCAGCGATGGTCACGCAAGGTGGCGGCCTCTGCAGTGACACGTGCGTCCTCACAACTATGTTTCCGGCCGACGAAGGCTGGGAAGATACTTCGCGGAAGGTCCGCTGCATCGACGACTTCACGGCGTCGCATATAAACGCAGCGATTTCAGTGGGCGAAGCTGTCGAGCACGACAGATTAGAACAGCTTGTAGCTGTTCTGGGCAAGGTGATCCTCGCGGGCGCTGGCGGAGCCGCGCTTCGCAAGGAGGATTTCGTGCATGCTTTTAGACCACTCCCCCCAGCAAGCTCTCACCTGCAAGTCGCAGTGGTCACGTCACTTGGGATGTGGCCGAATCCCATGGTCAAGGGCTTCAGCTTCTGGCGTGCCCCTTCGTCGCTTTGTCTACAACAGGGAGAGGTTCGGTGCGGCCGTTCGGCCATTGCGGCCAAGGGTTCCCCCCTGCGCCCGGCCGCCGTCGTCCTCCTCAATTCCTGTCCCTCCTCCTCCTCCTCCTCCTCCTCCTCCTCCTCCTCCTCCTCCTCCCCCTCCCCCTCCTCCTTCTCTGATGGGTCGAGCGAATGGCCATCTAAAAAGCACAAGGGTGACTCCGCTCGGATTGGCCCGCGAGGGCTCGCATCACCCCTCGTTCCTGAAGAGCCCAACAGTGACGACAGCTACGAAATCCCGAGAACTCGGTCGGATTCTAACATGGAGCTGCGGGCCCCCTACCGAGGGGGCTCCTGCTCGAGACTTCCTCGCGACGCACTCACAAACGAGGCTCCCGCCTGAGACTTCCTCAAGATTCAAGCCTGGCAGGGGAACCCAAAATTGGCGACAGGTTTCGGTTTCGCATGACCCGCTCGGATTACCAATGTGCAGCGCGGACCTCATAGCGAGGGGGCTTCGGCTTGAGACTTCTGTGCAGTTCACTCACAGATGAGGCTGCCGCCTGAGGCTTCTTCAAGATTAACGCGTGAGGGGCTCAAAAGCGACGACTGTTACAAGCTTCAAATGACCCGATCGGATTACTAACACGATCTGCGGGCCCCATGCGGATGGGGGTCCTGGCCTGAGACTTCCACACAATTCACTCACAGACAAGGCTCCCGCCTGATACGTCAGCCACATTCCGGCCTCAGGAGCCCTAAGTGACGACAGTTACAGGCTTCGGATGAACCGCTCGGATTACTAACACGATCTACGATCCCCATAGGGATGGGGGCCCCTGCCTGAGACATTCCCACACTTCACTCACAGACGAGGCTCCCGCCTTAGACTTCCGCGAGATGAATGCAAGAGTGTGTGAGTGTGTGTGTTTGTGCGTTTGTGTGTGAACGAGTGGGGTGATGTGGATGAAGATGGTGATGATGATAATGACAATGACGATGCTGATGATGATGATGATGATGATGATGATGATGCTGATGAGTGAATGTGTGAGTGTGTGTCAGTGACGAACAGAGGAGGTGACGATGATGATGATGTTGATGATTATGGCTATGATGGGTATGATGATTATGTTGATGATGATATTGATGATGAGTATGATTACGATGATCATGATGATGATGCTGAGTATGATGATGCTGATGATGATGGCGATGATGATGATGGTGATGATGATGATGATGATGCTGATGATGATGCTCATGATGATGATAATGATGATGATGATGATGATGACGGTGATGATGATGATGATGATGATGATGATGATGATGATGATGATGATGATGATGATGATGATGATGATGATGATGATGATGATGATGATGATGATGATGATGATGCGGGTGGGGTTCCTGTTTCTGTTCCTGCGCGGAGTGCCCAGCGAAAACAAGGACCCCACTTCGGAGAATAAAACCCAAAGCTCGGGACCCCCGCTGGCACAAACATATGAACATGGCGACACCGATCGATCCCCGACGTCGTGGGGCGCGCCGGCTTCAGAAAGTTATGGCCAGACTCGGGGGTGCACGACGGGGTGGGCGCGCATCCTCGGTAGGGGCTGCGCCCGGGCAGGCTCCCCACGGGGTGCATGCCCGCGGTTGCCCTCCCTTGCTGAGCGGCCTGGCTTTGCTGGCGGAGCTCGGGCGAGAAAATCGGCTGGGCGAGAAGATCGACTGCGACCCTCCTCCTGGGCGAGAAAATCGGCTGCGTTGCTTTGCTGGGCGAGAGAATCGACTGGGCGAGAAAATCGACTGCTTTGTTTTGCTGGGCGAGAAAATCGACTGGGCGAGAAAATCGACTGCTTTGCTTTGCTGGGCGAGAAAATCGACTGCGACCTTCCTCCTGCCCAGCCTCCGCACAGACAGCGCAGGGCCCGGGCCTGACGCACAGCGAGTCGGTCAGGCACGGCAGGGCAGAGGCCGTCCGTCCCAAGAGCGTTGAGCCCGTCATGGAAGCCTGGTAGGGGAGGGGGGCTCCTCCTCCTCTCTCCTCCTCCTCCTCCTCCTCCTCCTCCTCCTCCTCCTCCTCCTCCTCCTCCTCCTCCTCGTTACCCTCCTTCTCCTCCTCATGTCTATCATCACCACAACCGCCGTCGTCGGCATCATCATCATCATCATCATCATCATCATCATCATCATCATCATCATCATCATCATCATCATCATCATCATCATCATCATCATCATCATCATCAACACCGCCACCACCATCATCATAATCATCAGCATCGTCATCAGCAGCAGCAGAAACATCATCATCATCATCATCATCATCATCATCATCATCATCATCATCATCATCATCATCATCATCATCATCAACATCGTCATCCTCAGCATCATACGCATCATCATCATCATCATCATCATCATCATCATCATCATCATCAGCAGCAGCAGCAGCAGCATCGTCAGCATCATCATCAACAGCATCAGCTTCACCAGCATCATCGTCGTAATCATCATCAATATCATCATGTTCGCTCATCATCACATCATCGTCACCGTCATCGGAATCAGCATGGTCAACATCAGCATTAGCACCATTGTCATCATCATCCTCATCATCAGCATCATCATCACCATCACCATCATCAGCATCAGCATCCTCATCATCATCATCGTCATCATCGTCATCATCGCCATCACCATCAACATCCACATCATCATGAGCAAACCTAGTGTCACCACCACCACTGTCACCATCACCAACACCAGCCTCGCCATCCTCACCGTCATGATCACCATCATCACCACCACCACCACCATCATCATCATCATCATCATCATCATCATCATCACCATCATCATCATCACCATCATCATGAGCAGGTCGAGGGCGTTTGCTTAGCGCGTCGCGGTGGCAACCCTGTCGACGCCCCGTGCCCTGCGAACGTATAGCGGGCCGCTCCGCTCCACGAGGCTTGAAGGGCAATCCTCGGGGCACTGGCGCAGGGGGGAGGGGGGGGGGCGGGCCGTTGTTAGAGTGCCGCGCCGAAGCGGGCTGGGCCATGGCCGTCGGCGCGACACGCCGAGCCAGCGTTCCTGGCCGCAGGAGTCCTCAGCACCACCACCACGGCCCAAGCGGCACTCGTGATTAGGGGGAAAACAAGCCTACCTCGCTTTTGACCACCCTCGCCTCCAAGAGATACCAAACGATGCCAAACTACGGCCTGTACTGGTCAGGCCGCTTGACGAGGAGGCGCGTGGCATGACTTGGTTTTGCCTGGAAGCGAAAGCGGGGTAGGTAATTCACGCTCTGAATGATGGCCCAAGGGAGCCCAACCAGGGATCCCAGCGGGGCCCAGGAGAGGCAGCTCGGGCTGACACTCCGAGCCATCCGCCCCCAGGAGGGCCCCCGAGGCCGCCGGCAGGCGCTCGAGAAGCTCCCAAGCGGCCCGAAGGGGCCACCGCGGGGCCCACACGAGGCCCCCAGAGGGCCCCCAAGAGGCCCCGAAGGGCCTCGCCCGCGGACGTCGTCACTCTCCTGGGGGTCGGGGCAAGCCTCTTGAACAAGAGTCACCGCCACCATCATCGTCGGATGCCCCCCTTCCCCCCCCCCCCGGGGGCATCTGCGGGTCGAGCGTCTCCCTGTCCTGCAGGATCGCGCCAGGGGCTGCACATGGCGAGGAAGCGGTCGTCCTCCCTCAGTCATGCTCGTCATCGTCATCGCAATCGCATCATCACCACCATCAGCCTCATGGTCATGATCATGGTGATGATGATGATGATGCTGATGATGATGATCCTCATCATCATCATCATCATCATCATCATCATCAGCAGCAGCAGCAGCATCATCATCATCATCATCATCATCATCATCGTCATCATCATCATCATCATCATCATCATCATCATCATCATCATCATCCATCATCATCATCATCAGCATCACCATCATCAGTATCATCAGCATCATCATCATCATCATCATCATCATCATCGTCGTCAGCATCATCAGCAGCATCATCATCAGCATCATCACCATCACCATCAGCATCATCATCATCAACAGCAACCGCATCATCATCGTCATCGTCACCATCAGCAGCATCACCATTATCATTATAACATCACCATCGTCACCCTAACATAATCATCATCAGTATCATCAGCAGCACCATCAGCATCCTCGTCATCATCACCATCATCATCGGCATCATCAACACCCTCGTCACCACTATCATCATCACCACCACTACCAGGTTCAGCATCCGTGCCGCCATCATCACCATCAGCATCGTCGTCATCATCAGCAGCATCATAATCATCACCATCATCATCAGTAGCAGCACCAGCGACATCACCATCACCATCATCAGCATCATCATCCGCATCAGCATTATGATCATCAATAGCATCAGCATCGTCACCATCATCGTCATCATCAGCATCACCACCAACATCTTAAACAGCATCATCGGTGGCACCACCGTCATTATCACCACCATCATCACAAGCATCAGCATCCTCATCATCAGCATCATCATCACAATTGTCATCAACATGATTATTATCATCATCGTCCCCCAACCTTCCCATTACCATCCTCCGTCCTCCTCCTGCTTCCGCAACCTCCTGCTTCCGCCTGATCCGCGGCATCGTCATCGTGTTCTTCCTGCTTCGCCTCCCGCCTCCTCCCCGTCCCCCTTCCTACCCCGCCTCCCCTCCCCATCCCCTGCTCCATATTAGCATATTCCTACCCCGTCATCCTTCTCGTCGCACTTCTTCGCTCTCACGCTCTTCGCTGCTCCTTCCTCAGCCGTGCCCTCTCCAGCATAGTACTATTCCTAGCTTCGGTTACTACGAGTCATCATCAGGACGAGCACATATTGCACAATCAAACCATCACGATCATCGGCATCACCATCATCACCATCACAATCACAATCACAACCATCTTCAGCATCAACATCATCAACGTCACCATTACCATGACCGTGACCATCACCATCACCGGCACCGCAGCCGCCCCCTCGTCACCATCATCATCATGATCACCATCACCAGTAACAACATCTTCAGCACTCCATAATCATCGCAATCAGCACTACCACCACGAAATCATCACCCTCCCCATCGTGATCGTGGGTTCCCTCCCCTCCGTTCTCAGGTACTCATGGGCCTCATACAAGCACAAGGCCAGGAGCACGGGATTGACCAGAAACCCTAAAACGAGAGAGGGCCCCGAGGCGGCATCAGTCCGAGCCTGACCCTTCTCAGCAAGCATTCCCCCCCAAACGAGAGGCGTGGCCCGGGCGGGGACATCATGACCAGCCGCGTGCCAGGGAGTCCGCCCTTCAGGAGCTTGCGACGCCCACTGCACTTGCCACAAGGGAGGCACTTACCAGAGAGTTCGAGCCCGCATTCCGCTGTGGCGAGGCCTCCGCAGCGGGTGCAGCACATGACTGGGAGGCCCGGGCCAAAACTTCCAAGAACCGTGGAGATTGTGACCCCGATGGCCACGTTCGAAGACAAGACTGAGGGAAAGCGTGAAACTACGACACCCCCCTCTGGACCCAAGGCCCATAAGGCACAACCATCTGGCACAGCGCAACTTCCATACCCCACACCACCGCGCAAAATCGCGAGAGGGCGGGGGGGGGGACGGGGCCGTCTCTCGACAGCCTCCTGACACGAATCCCAAATCTGCTCCTGGAGAATCGGCTAGGCTGCCAGCACTCTGTCAATTCACCTCCTTCTGCTCCTCCTCCTCCTCCTCCTCCTCCTCCTCCTCCTCCTCCTCCTCCTCCTCCTCCTCCTCCTCCTCCTCCTCCTCCTACACTCCTCCTCCTACCCCCTCCTCCTCCTCCTCTCCTCCCCCTCCCCCTCTTCCTCCTCCTCCTCCTCCCCCTCCTCCTCCTACTCCTCCTCGTCATCCTCCTCCTCCTCCTCCCCCTCCCCCTCCCCCCTCCTCCTCCTCCTCCTCCTCCTCTTATTATTATTATTGTGTGTATTAGTTGTATTATTCTTATTCGTCTTATCCTTATTATTCTTATTATTGTTTAAAATATTAGTAGTGTTACTAACATTACTGGTATTCGTAGGATTGTTAGTCGTATTAGAACTAATATTATGATTAGTAGCATTCGCCTTCTCAGTATTATTCGTATTATTATTCGTCTTCTTCGTAATGTGGTTATGATTACTATTGTTATAAGTATTATTACTATTATTATGTTTCTGCTCCTGCTTATTCTTCTTCTTCCTCCTCCTCCTCATCCTCCTCCTCCTCCTCCTCCTCCTCCTCCTCCTCCCCAACTTCTTCCTCCTCCTCCTCCTCCTCCTCCTCCTCTTCCTCCCTCTCCTCCTCCTCCGCCTCCTCCTCCTCCTCCCTCTTCCTCCTCCTGCTCCCTCCTCCTCCTCCTCCTCCTACTCCTCCTCTTCCTCCCTTCCTGCTCCTCCTCCTCCTCCCCCTCCTCCTCCTCCTCCTCCTCCTCCTCCTCCTCTCCTCCTCCTCCTCCTCCTCATCCTCCCCCTCCCCCTCCTCCTCCTCCTCCTCCTCCTCCTCCTCCGCCTCCTCTCCTCCTCCTCCTCCTCCTCCTCCTCCTCCTCCTCCTGCTCCTCCTCCTCCTCCTCCTTCCCCTTCCCCTCCTCCTCCTCCTCCTCCTTCTCCTCCTCATTCTCCCCTCCTCTCTCCCGCAAGCTTGGCGTACGCAAATATGACCGCAAGATCAGCTCGGCCCCTGCATTCGAAAAAAAACAACAACTTTGTGGCAGTCATCTTAGCAGCAGTGTTCAGCCAAGCGGCTACCTTCAATACACCGAGCGTCAGCTGCATCAATGGCGTTGTCGTCGCGCCTATGAGCTCTGCCATGGGTGAACTCTACAACTCTGTCGAGCCCTGTGGCCCTGGAGATGGCACGCCTGAAGTGACCCTGGGAACACTTGGGGCCGAAGATGCGCCCTGGGAGCCCCGAGAGAGCCTTGCACTCAACTTGAGGTCCGACCTAAAAGGCCGCACTCAGAAAACCCGTAGGCCAGAACTCTCGCGGGGTGTTCAGCTGACACCGCCATCTGGGACAACGTGTGGGGGTGCCAGCATCGAGACATCTGACCACGAAACATATCTCCGACATCTGGACAAAGGAGCAAACCGCACGGGCCAGAATCAACACATGTCTAGGGCACATGCAGCCCCCATCTGAATGCACGATGGCACATGGGAGGGGAACTGAAGGACGAGAAAAAGGCCTCGCTTGAGCCTCCAGCCTCAACGAGGAACGTGGTGCGGCATGCTGAGCCCGGCTGCGCGACATCGAGCTTTGCAATCCAAGCGCGCGTGAAGAGTGGCCGCTTCATCGCCTGACAAAATCAAGCTTCCAAGCGCCTCATCCCTAGTCGTGCTCCCGTGCGGGCGCTTCCAAACGCGGTGCCACTGGGTGCCCACGCGCTGGCAGTGCGGGCAGAGGGCTGGAACGTCGAAGCCCCACGTGGTGAGCTTCACCATCCAGGGGTGGTTGGAATCGTAGAACACCTGCCTAGAACTGAAAGCCTCTCTGCTGCTAAACTCCGAACGCGTGAACGCCAATGCTTTCCTGGCAAGGTCCCACCAAGCCCCGCGGTCGAGAATTTCCTGCCCTCCTGGGGACGGGGGCTTAAACTTCGTTTGGATGAGACGCTGCGCAGAATTGCCTTTCAGCTGGGACACACCAAGTTCTTTGACATAGCTGGGGCTCCGGGTGGTGAGAGCGATTTCGACCCTCCTGGAGTCGATAAAACATGCTTTTGATATTCCGACCAGCCTCTAATAGCAACAAGATCACGTCAGACACTGGCCCCCTGCTTTTGATGCACCATCTCTTTGAGCTGCCATTGAGGACCCCGGCAAGAGCGAAGTTGAAAGTCGTCCCGGGCGCACACTTTGGACGATGTGCCCGAGATCTCGGCTCACCATCCGCCCTTCTTCAGCACATCTGACCAGCGGCCCAGCGGCAACATCCAGGGGGCCTCTGGATCCCGAGAAAGCCCGCGCGAGGTCCGTGGAGGCCTCCCTGAAAACAGTACCATCTTCATTTAGCGCGGGCAGCCCTGAACTGGTGGACTGGCACTTCGCCACGACCAACCGTCTCGCCTCGTAGCACAGGACAAGGCTCCAATTTGGTTTGAAAAGACGAGCCCTGCGCCACGGCTGTGGTCTTGACCATCCTAAGCCGCTGTCGCCCGAAAGAAAACTTAGCCAGCCTGTCAGTTCTAATCTTGAGTCTACCGAAGTTCCTCCGAAGCTTACACTAGGTGGAATCCAACACAAGGTAGGTGATCGCAGGGGCGGCCCCTGTCCCTGAGGGCCCAAGTGGCCTTGCACAAGAGGCCCACTTGAGGCCGCCATAGCAAACTCGCCCACAGAACAAGTCAACTGCGCAAGCGGCAGTGCCGCTGCCTGCTACTTCACCTCCCTTCGCTCACATGGAATTAGAAACGATGTCGAAATAAAAGAGGCCCCGAACCCACCCGTAGGAGGAGACCGAGACGTCGAAAATGTCAAGGGGGGTAGCTCGCAAGATCGGCATCCTTCACTTTGTGTATGTTGGGGCATGCTACTATAATGGTTTTTTACGGCAAATTTGAGATGCGCATCTCATTGGCTCCAGCCGATTCCGCTCTAAGCCATCCCGCGTCTGAAATGCGTGAACTGCTTCGAGCAGACAAGGGGAGCTTTCCAATATGGCCGATAGGTTTCCGAGAATCGCCCTCGCCTGGATCAGGCATTCACCAAACGCCGAGCCACTGCACACACGAGTTAGCCCATTGCTGACCGTACTCGTGGCATGACGGTCGCGCAACAGCGCACCGTCTTAGGTCGGAGGTGTCCTCCTACCGGCGGATGTTGGACGAAACAAACATACAATAATGATCAAACATAGTGAAAAAGTCGAAACGTCGTCCCCAATATATGTTTGACAATTTGGGAATATTCCTCCTGTAGAAGGACACGCCCGACTGAAGCACAGTGTCCTGGGTGGCAACCGCCTGGCCGACATGCTGCCACGCGGCAGGCGGCACGGGGGGGCCCTTTTCACGCCCCTTGTACAGCCCCACTCCGCACACGGAACCCAGCGCCTCAGCCCAGACAAGGTCGGCCGCGTCATCTGTTCTTCAGTCCTGACTGCTTCTCCACGTCGCGCGGTTCAGACTGCCGTTGTCGGCTCTGCTGTGTGCAGTCTCGGTGGCCTGTGGTGGCTGGCTGCCTACGCCGCCGCCGCCATCGCGCACTCGAAAGCAAGCAGCAGAGGGGTCATCACCAGTGGCGTTACTGGCAAGTAGCGCACTGTTCCTGTCCCCCACTGCCTCTCGACCCTGCTCTGTTAGTGCCACCAGTCCGTCCGGTTCACGATCCTCGGACATCCACGAGCAGACAGGCTTGGCCATGTACCATTCCGCTGGCTCCTCCACCTGGGCAGTTCGACCTCCAGGCTCCAGCTGCTCTCCGAGAGCTTGACTGATGTAGTGCGCAGGAACCTGCCGCGCAGCAGCCAGATCGTCGGCTCAATGGATGGGCAAGGTTTAGCCATGAGGGCAGGCAGGAATAACGACAGGGGCCCTGGGACACACAGAACATTGCACGAGCCCCAAGACTCCCGATCTATCTTCTCCCATATCTTCCGGGGCCTCGTCTTCCCCACCCCCCTTCCCACCTTCTTGTTCCGAGTGTCCGTGTGTTTCTGTTGTCCCTGGGGTCGATGATGCATTGTGTCTTTGTGTGTTTCTTGGCCCTCCTGAACAGCATGGCCGTCCCGAGGCAGGGCCGGCGAGGGGCGACGCGTCGGGCGCAGCCCTCCGGTGGACCTCGTCGCCTCGTCCAGGTAGCCTGCCTGCCCTCGTCTGCCCCCTTGCGCGACCCTCCCCCCTGCGCGCTCGCCCTCCCCCTCGGCGTCCCTCCGGCGATCTGCCGCATCGCCCATTCGTCGGGAGGCAGGCGGGAGGCCTCCAATTCAGCAGGGCAGACCTTTGTGGGTCCCGGAAACGGCAGGGCCGTTTTTTTCACCGTTTCCAAAAAATGTGCTTTGAAAATGGAAACCTCAAAACACGGCGACCAGAAACGGCAAAACAACGGCTCCAGGATTGGAACGGGAGCCGGAACCCGTAAAAAAACGGCGACGGAACCGGCAAAAAAACAGCAAAACGGAACCGGTAAAAAAAACGGCTCTGTCGTTTCCAGGGCCCACTAAGGGGCAGACGACCCTCCACCTCCTCGCCCCGTCTGCCCACCGCTCGGTCCTGGGAGGGGGGCGAGGGCGGCAGTTTCTCTCCGGCCCCTTCTCGGCGGAGGCCCTTCCCCCGACCGGCAAGGCGGTGGCTGCAGCGCATGTCGTCGGGCTCCCACGTCTGGTCCACTCCTCTGTCGAAGCGTGCGAGATACGGCACGCTTCCACGGGAGTCACGCCCTGCTCTTCCTCCAGTGGATACTTCTGTGTTTAGACAGGCCGAAGGTCGGCGCCATGAGATGAAACAGTCTCAAGTAGAGTTTTCCTTTGTGGCCCCGCCGACTTGAAGCTCAGGCCATAGAAATCGATGGCCTATCATTAGAAGCAGCAGCGGCCAGCACCATTGCTCGCTGTTCAAGCCAACCAAGGTGCAGCAATGCACTGATTGTGATGAGCGCAGGGTTGACGGCCTTTGGAGAGGAGCCAGGGCATGCAAGCCGGGCAAAGGATTCCTGTGTAACGGGTGTTGGTTTTCCCACTCACTGACAGCCGAACAGGAGTTGTGGGTCCAGGGGTTCGCAAAGAGAAAAGGGGGGCTGTCGCATGTCGATACGGAGTCACCTCGCGAGGGCAGTGGTCTGGTACAGCCTCAGCCCTTCGAGGAAATAGAGACAGCTGCTGGGCGTGGTCGCCCTGCTCCCTTTCTCTGTGGGGCTCCCCCATCGGTCGCATTCTCTTTGTATCCCCATAGTCGGTTTCACGCATGTGCTACCCCTTCAGAATTGGTGATCAGACTTGACTTGCTGCCCTTTTCTCTTTGAGTTGTGGCAGTGTCTTCTACTCTTGGCCCAAACCTGCTTATTCAGTTAGGGGCGTTCCCCCCGCTCCTCTCTTCATGTGGGTCTCCACTGGCCCGACACTTTGCTTCGCGCCTCTGAGTGAGTAACGACCGTCTCGATCGGAATAGTATGGGTTGGAGGGCTCGGTGAAATGTTGAT
>CAUYUJ010004714.1:180415-225415 GCA_963575745.1 Prorocentrum cordatum | reverse complement strand
GTGGTTCCCGCCGCGGAGAGACGGAGGAGGGAGGAGAAAAGCGACGAGGGCGATGGGGAAGGACGAGGGGGAGAACGAGGGGAGGACGAGGGGGATGAGGAGGGAGAAGGAGGAGAGGGGAGGAGTAGGGGGAGGAGCTGTGCTCCCTTTAGACTTGGGGAGCGCGCCACTGCTCCCCATCGGCAGATCCTGGAGCAAGCTGATTAGAGCGCAAAAGGCCGGGGCAGGCGCAGGGCGGCAGCCCTGCGAGCACGGAGGGCCAACGGGATGCGGAAGGATGCTTGGAGGCCCGAAGCGTCAGGGAGAACTCTGGTCCAGGGCAGCTCTGGCTTGACCCCCGACGCGCGAGCGAGAAGATCCCCCCAGCCCCGAGGATCCGACCGCCCCGACCGCCCCCCGCCCCGATGATCCGGGAGGAAGGGCCGGATGCCCGAGTTTTCTCCGGCACGGCTCCAGTCCAGGGCCACTCCGGTGTGGGCCCACGAGCCGCGAAAGAGGGGCTCTGCCCCTGACCTGTGAGAAGCCCATCGGGAGCGAAGGAGGAGCGAAAGAGGACCTCTGAGGCCTCTGAGGCGCCGCGAAAGAGGAGCCAAAGAGGAGCCCCCGCCCTCATCATCTGGGCCTCTGAGCTGTGCGCGACGGCGGCAGCGGCTGCCACCTCCCGCCGCTTGGGCTCGGCGTCGCACGGGGCGGCCACTGGCGGGCGGCACGCGCCAGTCGCTGCTGGCCGCCGCCGCCTCCCGCTCCTCGGGCGTCGCGAGCCCTGCCGCCCGCGACCCCCGGCGCGCGCACGCGCTGGGCGGGCCCCGCGACGCTCTCCCATGCTGGCGCGCGGCCCCCACTCTGGTTGGGCTTTTGGGGGGGGGGGGGGCTCCACGCCGCCCCCTCGGGATCCCAGCCGAGGCTGGGGACAAGTCGAATGCTACGGAGGGAGGAGCATCCGAGTGCAAAAGGCTCAAGCTACTACCTCTTTGAGGCTCGCCCCTCTGGTTGGGCGTTGCGGAATGGGGGGGGAGAGAGACAGAGAGAGAGAGAGAGACACAGAGAGCGAGAATAGAGAGAGAGAGAGAGAGAGAGAGCGCGGCACCGCCAGAGGCAGGGCCCGTCACGGCCTGCGCGGGGGGGGCCCGAGCCCTGAGTGCATGTTGTCCTTGTTTGCCGAGGTCGGGGTGCTGAGTTCTGAGCTGGTGGACGTCGGAGGTCGAGAAGGGGGCGGTGGAAGTGGAGAGTCGGAAGCCGGATGCTGGAGTCGGAGAGCTGGGTTGGTGGAGGTGGGAGGTTGTTCGTCGGAGGTGGAAGTTGAGAGCCAGGTGCCGGGAGCTTGATGTCGGAGTGCTGAGCTGGAGGGCGCCGGAGGTCGCCAGGTGAAGATGGAGCTGGAGGTGAGAGGTCGGATGTGAAAAGCTGTGGGTCGGAGTGTTGGTAGGTCGGATTGGATGTGGACAGTCGGATGCTGGATGCTGGAGGTCCGAACGCTGAGCTGGTACAGGCTGGAGGTCAACAGGTGGAGGTGGGAGCAGCCGGTGCCCTGGGCTCGCGCCGACGCCGAGACTGGAGGTCGGAGTGTTGTGATGGAGAAAATAGGAGGTGACTGGTGGAGGTGAGTGTGGAAGCTCGGGTGCGATGAAGGTCGGAGTGTTGTGATTGGTGAAGGCTTGGGGCCGACCGTCGGAGGCGAAGTGGGAAGTCGGTTGCTGGATGCCGGGGGTCGGAATGCCGAGCTGGTGGGGGCTGGAAGTCGACAGGTGGAGGTGGAGGTGCGAATCGCAGCGCATCGCCTGATGCAGCGAGAGGATGATGCATCGTGCCTCGGGGGGGGGCAACCTGTGACAATCATTGCCCGTTGTATGCCTCTGCCCGCCGCCGCTGTACATCAACTGTTTTGATGAACGGTCGGTGTTGCAGGTCGGGAGTGCTGGGAATGCCACTTCTAATGGTGACGTTTCTGGTCGTGGTGGCTGTTCCTCGCTGTGGTCGTCGTGGCTGCTCGTGGTCGTGGTGGCTGCTTCTGGCCGTGGTCGTGCTTGCTGTTCGTGGCGGTGGTGGGCGCAACACCGCATCATGGACACCCCCCGTGTGTCACGGAGTACCGCCTTCCTGGGTGGACGCCGGCGGGTCGACGTGAGGGTCGTGAACGCGGTCGTGATGGCCGTTTCTGGTCGTGTGCGTACGCTGTTTCTGATCGTGGTCGTGGTGACTGCTCGCGCGCCGCCGCCACGCGCTGGCGACGGCGCTGCCGCCGCGCCGCCTACGCCGCCCCTGCCGCGCCAGCGGCCCCAGCGGCACGGCCACGATCGTGGCGAGGCTCCGCCGCGCCGCCTGCCGCCGCGGGCGCGGGGTACGCCGACGCCGCGGCGGAGGCCGCGGCAGGGCGCCGCGGAGCGCCAGCCTTGGCCGCCGCCCGCACCGCCGCCTCCACCAGGATCGCGGCGTCGCCGACGGCGAGAGCCCCTCTAGCGAGGCGCGGGGCATCCATCCCGAGGGTGCCGACCGCGCGCCAGGCTTGCAAGCGTTTGAGCCAACATGGGGATGAGGACATTGGACAAGGAACTATTGGAGAAGGAATCCAGGGTCTGAAAGCCTGTGGAATGCCAATTGAGGCTTGGTCATGGATCTCACCGCCGCCCACCTCGGATAAGGAATCCCCAGGGATCTGAAGCCTCCTGTGCACATTCCTGCCCACCGTAGGAGGGGGAGGAGGTGGGAAGGCGAGAGAGGGAAGAGAGCGATGGAGGAGGCGGAAACCGAACGAACGACTCTGCAGAGGTGCGTCTGACGGGTCCGCTGGTCCCAAAGCCACGCTGTGGAAGAGGATACACAACTTGCATGTAGAGCCACGCATGGCATCGGGGATCGAATACGAGGAACGGGGGGGGGACAGAGCAGAGGACGAAAAGGGGGAGATGGAGGGCGGAGGATTGCGCAACTGACAGTTGGGGCAAGCCCGAGATATCGATGACAACTCAAGGCCCGCACCTGCTCGGCGGCCTCGAGGCGCGGCACGCCCCCCTCGGCGAGGAGGGCGGGCAGGACGAAGGCAGGATCCTCCTCCTCCTCCTCCTCCTCCTCCTCCTCCTCCTCCTCTTCCTCCTCCTCTCCTCCTCCTCCTCCTCGTCCTCCTTCCCCTCCCCCTGCCCCTCCCCCTCCCCCTCCCCTCCCACTCCCACTCTCACTCCCACTCCCCCTCCCCCTCCCCCTCCCCCTCCCCTCCCACTCCCCACTCCCACTTCCCCTTCCCCCTCCCACTCCCCCTTCCCCTCCCCTCCCCCTCCCCCTCTTCCTCCTCCTCCTCCTCCTCCTCCTCCTCCCCTCCTCCTCCTCCGCCTCCTCCTCCTCCCTCCTCCTCCTCCTCCTCCTCCTCCTCCCTCCTCCTCCTCCTCCTCCTCCCCTCCTCCTCCTCCGCAAACTCCTCCTCTTCAGCCTCCGCCTCGGCCTTTTCCTCCGCCTCCGCCTCCGCCTCCGTCTCCTCCTCCTCCTCCTCCTCCTCATCATCATCAGCATCATCAGCAGCAGCAACAGCAGCATCATCAGTAGCAGCAGCATCAGCATCACCATCATCACCATCATCATCACCATCATCATCATCATCATCATCATCATCATCATCATCATCATCATCATCATCGTCATCATCATCATCGTCATCATCATCATCAGCATCATCATCATCATGATCATCATCATCATCATCATCATCATCATCATCATCATCATCATCATCATCATCATCATCATCATCATCATCAGTATCTTCACCATCACCAGCAGCAGCATCATCATCATCCTCATCATCATCAGCATCATCACCATCAACATCATCGTCATCGTCATCACCAGCATCATCATTAACCTCATCATCAGCATCATCAGCAGCAGCATCAGCATTGTAGTCATCTGCATCGTCAACAACATCATCACCAGCATCGTCCGCATCATCATCAGAATCATCCTCATCATCATCCTCATCATCATCATCCTCATCCTCCTCATCCTCATCCTCATCCTCATCCTCGTCATCATCATCATCATCATCATCATCATCCTCATCATCATCATCATCATCATCATCATCATCATCATCATCCCTACTCCATCGCAAGATAAGGACACATCCGGACGATATTAACTCAGAAATCGCCAAACCAGCGGGATTCGGGGACGACCTGACCCTGGTTAATTCATGCCAGGGTCAATGAGGTTTTTTGTGCAACATTATGCAAGATCCTGCTAGAACCTGCACGCAAGCCCAGGTCAATGCACACCCCGGCTTTGCAGGATCCCGCAAGATCCGGCGCCCTGGCTGACTCTCGTTTGCATTGACCCCCCGTCTCAAGGCTCCCGAGGGACGTGTCGGGGGCCGCGGACAGGGATGTCAGACCGCTCCAGCACGCCCTGGGAGCTTCGGGGTGAATTGATGGGGGGTGATAACTGGGGGGGAGGACAGGTGCACAGTTCGGGCCCTGCAGGACTTCTTTGGGGCCCTCGAGGGCACCTCTACTCTAGGACTCTAGCTAAAGGGACCCTTTTCTGCAGCCCTCGCTGCCCCCCCCATTGATCGCCCCTCACTGCGCATCGCCCAAGGGACGTGCCGGGGGTCGCGACCAAGGATGTCAGATTTAGATGCTCATTCTGGGGACCTTCCTGGAGCCACTCGCTCCACTCGTACGTCGAAGCTGCGTCGAACCTGAGTCGAACCTGAGTCGAATCTGAGTCGAATATGAGTCGAACCTGAGTCGAACTTTAGTCGAACCTGAGTCGAACAGATCCATTAGCTGGGCCCCAGGAAGGTCCCCCAAACGAGCATCGAATCAGACCGCTCCAGCACGCCCTGGGAGCGATCTCTAATGCCGGACATAGGACAGAAGCACACCCCTCAAGAACTCGAGACCCTCCGCCTGCCAAGCTGAAGAGCACTCGAGGGCACCCTCCCCCAGAATGCACGGGAACGTCCAGCAAACTTGTTCCCGTCCGCGGCGAGGCGGCGAACGCCGCTCCGGCGAGAAGCTAGATCGGGGCATTCCCTAGCGAATCGGTCCGCGAGCAGAGAGGAGAGGGGGGGACGGCCGAGAGGAAGCAGGGGCGCCCAGACGTCGAAGGGCAACGTCAGGCAAACACGACGAACCTTCGAGGGCACCCTCCCCGAGCCGACCTCGACCTTGCACCCGCTCCGACCGTGTCCTCAGCCCCTGGGCCGCCTGCCTCGCTGCCCCTCCTCGGGGCGCGGGGAGCCAGGAAGGGGCACGAACCCGGGGGCGAGCGCAGCCAAAAAAACGGGGCGCATCGATGACACGCTTCGGTCGGGCATGTCCTTCTACAGGCGGATTCTGAACGAAAAAATGTCGTCAATCTTTTTCGCCAGGACCCTGCTGAAGCCAGATGCACGACGCGACACTCCTCTCGCCGAGCAGGCGTGCAGCCAAGCTCGACCCGTACGCAGAAGAGACAACCGAGGTGCAAACAATACTCAGGAGTAGCCCCAAGTGGTAGAAGAACATACTATGGTTTGACTGTGTCTGAACCTTCCTCCCTGAGAGGGGCACGCCCGACACCACGACGCGCCGCCGCGGGGCGCCCGCCCGCGCGCTGCCGCCGAAGGAGCACGCCCGCCCTCCGGGCGGCGAGCGCGAAGGAGCATATCACGCCCACGGGCGACCCGCGGCGGCGCGGCAGCGATGCTGCGCTCCCGGCCCCGAGGACGCCAAGGCATTGGGGGCATGTGATGGTAACGAGGCGCCAAACACTACAGAGCGAGGATCTGACTAGAGAGGCGCCCCGGATCATCATCATCATCATCATCATCATCATCATCATCATCATCATCATCATCATCATCATCATCATCATCATCATCATCATCATCATCATCATCATCATCATCATCATTATCATCATCAGCATCATCAGCATCAACCTCATCATCATCATCATCACCATCATCATCATCATCATCATCATCATCATCATCGTCACCAGCATCATCATCACCATCATCATCATCCTCATCCTCATCATCATCATCATCATCGTCATCGTCATCGTCATCATCGCCATCATCATCCTCATCCTCATCCTCAAACTCATCCTCATCCTCATCCTCATCCTCATCATCAGCAGCATCATCATCATCACCATCATCGTCACCCTCATCATCATCATCACCATCAGCATCATCGTCATCCTCATCATCATCAGCATCATCAGCATCATCACCACCACCATCACCCTCATCATCCTCATCCTCATCCTCATCATCGTCATCATCATCATCATCCTTATCCGCATCCTCATCGTCCTCCCCTCATCATCATCATCATCATCATCATCATCATCATCATCATCATCATGCTGCGATCTTCAGGAAAACGATTATATCCCCCATGGGCCCCAAACTTTATCATCCCCAGGGGTTCAATATCAAGGGCACAGGGTTACAGATACCGCTACTCCCCGGACCTCTCCCAGGGTGCGCTCTGCGACCAGGACTTCGAGGCGCGAATCCAGCGGCGGCGGCGATCCTGGATGGATGGATCCGGTGGCGGCGATCCGGTGGCGGCGATCCTGGCGGCGAGGGCCCTCCATGATTAGAGGCCTCCTGGATGGGGTAACCGAGCAGACGGGGTCGGAGGATCGCAACGCATCGCCGACACATCGGCGATGCATCGCCGATGCATCGTCGACGCGGGCGCTGCATCGTCGGCGTGAGCGATGCATCGGCGACGCCGACGTGAACCCAACCGGGCTCCACATCGAGCCGCATCGGCGAGGCACTGGCGATGCGGCGCGACCCTCCGACCCCCGCTGCTCCGGCCCCATCTAGGAGGCCCAGATCCCAGGAGGCCCAGATCTCAGGAGGCCGCAACGAGGCTCCTCCTCCTCCTCCTCCTCCTCCTCCTCCTCCTCCTCCTCCCTCCTCCTCCTCCTCCTCCTCCTCCTCCTCCTCCTCCGCCTCACACTCCTCGTCTCCTCCGCCATTTATCCCTCCTCCTCCTCCCTCCTCCTCCTCCTCCTCCTCCTCCTCCTCCTCCTCCTCCTCCTCCTCCTCCTCCCCCCCCTCCTCCTCCTCCTCCTCCTCCTCCTCCTTCCCCCCCTCCTCATCCTCCCCCTCGTCGTCCTCCTCCTCCTCCGAAGCGCCAGGGGTCACGGGCCGCGCCTCTTGCGCGGCAGCTCGGCCGAGCGCGCAGCCCCGCCTACGAGGCACCGGGGCGCCCCGGACGGTCTCGAGGCCAAACAGCTCGGCGCGCAGCCGGGTCGCGGGCGCCGCGCCGCGCCGCTGCCGCTGCCCTCGCCTCCGCCTCCGCTGCTCCACCCGAGGCCTCCGACGCGAAGGGACAGGGGCGCCCGAGCAGCTTCGCGCCCTCGAGGGCACCCGTGAAGACACGAAGCTGCGAGGCGGGAACCGCTGCATCACCACCGAGGGGGCTCGATCTTCGGGGACACCGGCCGGCGGTGGGTGCGCATAGGCATAGACTTGGCAACCTCGGGGTCCGAACGTGTCCGTATCCACCGCCAGCCGAGGTCCCCGATCCCCTGGCGGTGGTGCGGGCGAGAATAATGCCATGAAAAGATTGGCTTACGATACGCGCCAGAATTTCCAGAGTATCTAGCGGCCCTCGTGTTTTGCTCAGCCCGTGTGGGCACTCAGAACATGTTGGAGATCGCGAAAACCGAGGGCATCACGGAATGTACCATTACCATCATGAACACATCGAGGCGGAACGTATGTCTTGCCTTTCCTACCTCCGTCGCCCCCTCCCCCCCCCCTCCTCCTCCTCCTCCTTCTCCTCCTCCTCTCCTCCTCCTCCTCCTCCTCCTCCTCCTCCTCCTCCTCCTCCTCCTTCTCGTCCCTCCTCCTCCTTTTCCTCCTCCTCCTTCTCCTCCTCCTTCTCCTCCTCCTCCTCCTCCTCCTCCTCCTTCTCTTCCCTCCTCCTCCTTTTCCTCCTCCTTGTCTTCCGGGGCACGCGCGGAAAGGAGTCGAGCGGGTGGCAGTGGGGGGTGGCCCAGACGGGGGCAAAGGACAGGCCCCTACAGGGGCCCCTGCAGGGGCCCCTGCTGGCTCCAGGAAGGGGCCCCTCAAGGGCCACTGCAGGGTTAGGTCGAGGTGTCCTCCTACGGGCGGATTCTGGAAGGAAAATGAATCATAGCCCCAAAATTATTCGAACAAGAGAATCAAAGTAGTCAAAAAAAAGTCGCCTGGCCATGTTTGACCACTTGTGATGCGTCCTCCTGTAGAGCGACCCGCCCGACTTGACAATCAGTGGTCGCCCTCTTTTTCATCCCCACGAAAAGAGGCCGGCCCGCTACTCCTCCTCCTCCTCCTGCTCCTCCTCATGATCCTCCTCATGATTACCTTCCTCCTCCTCCTCCTCCTCCTCCTCCTCCTCCTCCTCATTATCCTCCTCCTCCTCCTCCTCCTCTCCTCCTCCTCCTCCTCCTCCTCCTCCTCCTCCTCCTCCTCCTCCTCCTCCTCCTCCTCCTCCTCCTCCTCCTCCTCCTCCTCCTCCTCCTCCGCCTCCCTCCACCTCCTGGCTTTTCGGAGCTTGGGGAAGTTCACCCTCGTTTTGTTCCTCCCCCCGGCGCGCGGGGAGGTCGGTCGTCTGGGCGTCCTCCCCGGCGCGCGGGGAGGTCGGTCGTCTGGGCCCCGGGGGGGGGGGGCGAGGCCTCGGGCTCCGTGCGCCCGCCCGCCACCACTCACCACTCACAGGACGGCACGCCAGAGGGCAAGAGGCTTTGCCTCGTGCCCTCCTTTTGCCCCTCCTCCTCCTCCTCCTCCTCCTCCTCCTCCTCCTCCTCCTCCTCCTCCTCCTCTTCCGCCTCCCGCCTCCTACTCCTCCTTCCCCTCCTCCTCTTTCGCCCCCTCCTCCTCCTCGTCCTCCTCCTCCTGCCGCGCACGACGTAAATGAAGTCGTTGCTGGCGTGCTGCCTTCCCCGCAAAGCGGCGAGATCATGCAAACAGTGCTTCTCGCCCACGCGCTCCGGCGTGTGGCGCGAATCAGTGTGTGAGACCGAGCCCAGGAACAATCAGGTTGTTTCTGCCCAGAAAAAACCATTCAACCTCCACCAGAATCCTGTAGTTCGCTGATCCCCGCCTTCCCAGTCCCCTTGGGGGCTGTCAGGGGCCGCGTCGCCGAACGGAGGCGACACTGACCACACGACTCCAAACGATGAACTAGCAAAATCGCACCGCCCCGCCCTCTGGCGCGGGCCCCCGACATGTGCAGGGAACCCTTGGGCCTTTGAAGCGCACAATGTGATAAGCTACAGCCTGCAAGTCGGTCGGACGAAGCACGCAGAAACATGAAGCGCGCAAGAGTTCGAAACTGATTCGGTTTCGGCCAGCCGCTTCACGATGCGACAGAAGGTGAAATTAGCCGACTACGGTGCCAGGAACATTCTGAAACTATGCGATGGTCCAAGATAGCAAAGACCTGCTTTGATCAGCGAAAACACCCCGCCCACTGGGAAGAGGCTAAATGAGTCTGGCGATTGTAGGAGCATTGCCTCTCGTTATCTTCTTCTTGATGCTTCTCTCTCTCTCTCTCCCTCTCTGTATTACACAACCTCTCTCTCACACGCTCTCGCTCTCTCTCTCTCTCTCTCTTTCTCTCTCTCTCTCTCTCTCTCTCTCTCTCTCCATGCCTCTCACTGGCGTTAAATATACACATGTATCTGTACATGAATATACATGTATGCATGTGTGTATGCATGCATTTATGTATGTATGTGTATGTGTATGTGTATGTGTATGTGTATGTGTATGTGTATGTGTATGTGTATGTGTATGTGTATGTGTATGTGTTTGTGTTTGTGTTTGTGCATGTGTATGTGTATGTGTATGTGTATGTGTATGTGTATGTGTATGTGTATGTGTATGTGTATGTGTATTGTAATGTGTGTATGTGTACGTGTACGTGTATGTGTATGTGTATGTGTATGTGCATGTGTATGTGTATGTGTATGTGTATGTGTATGTGTATGTGTATGTGTATGTATGTTGGTATGGCTGTATGTGTATGTGTGAATGCGTGAGTGTGTGCATGTATAGATGTGTGTATATGTGTGTATGTGTGTATGTGTGTATGTGTGTGTCGGTGTGTTGTTGTGGATGTGTGTATGTATGTATGTGTATGAATGCATGTATGTATGTATGTATGTATGTATGTGTGTGTGTGTGCATGTATGTATGTGTGTGTGCGTGTATGCATGTAGGTGTGTATGTGTGTGAATGTGTGTACAAGCGTGCATATACGCTTATGTGTAAATACATGCATGTATGTAGGTAGGTAGGTAGACGTGCATAAATATATATGGATATGTGTATGTGTATGTGTGAAGCTATTCATGTATGGCTGTATGGCTGTATGTATGTATGGATGGATGGATGGCCGTATGTATGTATATATGTATGTGTATACATTTATGTATGTATGTATGTATGTACGTACGTACGTATGTATGTATGTATGTATGTATGTATGTATGTATGTATGTATGTATGTATGTATGTATGTAGATGTATGTATGTATGTAGGTAGGTAGGTAGGTAGGTAGGTAGGTAGCTGTGTCTGTATGTGTGTATGTATGCATGTCTGTATGGATGGATGGGTGAATGGATGTGCGCATGCACATATTAAACTATATATGAGCATGCGATTGTATTTGTTTACGTACATTGATGTGTTTGTGTAAATGTGTGTATGCCTATATGTTTGTAAACATATATGTATTCATATGTTCGCCAGCCCCCTTGTGGGTCCATCAGGCTGTGGGGTTAGGGTTGCTGCTCCCTACGCCAGTTGCAGTTTCAAGTTTCCAATGTTCAAGTCCTGCTGCCTGCTTCTTCTTGTAAATTGTTGAAGTCCACGCGAGGGGGGGGAGCCCCAAACCATCAAATTCACCATGCCCAAATCGCGTTGCCTGAATTCCCCGGGGAGGGGCGTGGGACACTGGAAAAAAACATCAGATTCGCGACCCCGAGGCCATCGTCCCTCGCAAATTACAATGTTTGCGTCCCCGGGGCAACAAACCTTTGCAAAGCACACCGTATTCGCGTCCCCGGAACCGTAACCCTTAGTAAAGTATACAAGATTCGCGTCCCCAAGGATCAACCCTTACACATTGCGCCAAATTCGCATTGCCGAGGCCAAGAGGTGCTCCAAGGTGCCCGAAGATGGTTCCAAGACGGCCCAAGAGGGCCCCAAGAGGCCCCAAGAGCGCTCCAAGAGTCCTCCTGAGGGAGCCTCAAGAGGCCCAAATCGTCGATGTTACGAAGGCGTTTGAAGGATGTTGGCTGTCTCGCATTTTCGGCTTTCCGACGCTCCAAAACTGCTCAAGAAGCTCCCAATACCGCCCCAAGACAGCCAAAGACGCCTCTAAGGGGGCCCAAGACGGCCCCCAAGAGGATTCCAAGATGGCCCAACGAGCGTTCCGAGAAGCCCCGAGAAGCCCGAGGAGGCTCCAAGAGGGCCCCAGAGGCCCCAAGAGGCGCCTAAGACCCGCCCAAGAGGCCTCCAAGAGGCCCAAACGATCCCCCACGAGGCCCCAAGAGGCCCCCAAGAGGCGCCCAAACCGCCTCCAAGAGGCCCCCGAGAAGCTACCCACGACACCCCAACATATATGAGAGGCCTCAGACCTACAACCCAGGAACGGTGGCGGGATGGGCCGAAGGCCACCAGGATCCGCCGCCCCCTTTTGATGTATCAAAGGGGTGCATGGCGTGCCAGCCTGTGTGGGTTTTGGTTTTGGCTCTTTTTCCTAAAGAACTCCCCCTGGGGCTTCGGCCCGTCCCGGCGGCCACCCGGAAAGGATCTCAAAACGCGTCCGTCGTGCCCCTTGTTTCCTCCAGTTGGCCCAAGATGGCGTCCAAGACGGCCAAGATGGCCCAGGATGGCCTCCAAGATGGTCCAAGATGGCCTCCAAGTCCGCCCAAGATGGTCAAAGACGGCCTCCAAGACGGCCCAAGAGAGTCCAAGACGGCCCAAGACGGCCCAAGACGCCCCCCAGAGGCCTCCAAGACGGCCCAAGAGGCCTCCAAGAGGTCCTCCAGGAGGACCCGAAGAGGCCAAAATCATTGATCGTCCGTAGGTGTTTGAAGGATTTTGGAATTTGCTTCTTCTCGGAATTCCGACGGCTCAAGACGGCCCAAGAGGCCCCCAAGATCGCCCAAGAGGCCCCCAAGAGGGCCCCAAGACGGCCCAAGTGGCTTCCAAGACGGCCCCAAGAGGGCCCCAAGACGGCCCAA
The DNA here is from genome assembly GCA_963575745.1 of Prorocentrum cordatum. Taxonomy (NCBI): domain Eukaryota; class Dinophyceae; order Prorocentrales; family Prorocentraceae; genus Prorocentrum; species Prorocentrum cordatum. The sequence goes on along the minus strand of CAUYUJ010004714.1, from coordinate 213,177 downwards.
GATGGCCTCCAACACGCCCAAGATGGCCTCCAAGACGCCCAAGATGGCCGCCAAGACGCCCAAGATGGCCTCCAAGACGGCCCCGAAGCGCCCCAAGAGGGCCCCAAGTCCCCGCGCCCTCCTGCCGAACTCCTCCCGAACTCCTGGACCGTGGCTATGGGTGCCTGGCGTGCCGAACAATATGGCTTTTGTCTTTGATTCTTGTTCCAAAAGAACTCCCGCTGGGGCTTCGGCCCGTCCCGCCGGCCACCCAGAAAACCCACCTGTCGTCGCCTTTCTTGCCTCAAGATGGCCTCCAAGACGGCCAAGATGTCCCAGGATGGCCTCCAAGTTGCTCCAAGACGGCCAAGATGGCCTCCAAGACGGCGCAAGAGGTTTCCAAGAGGTCCTCCAGGAAGGCCCGACGAGGCTAAAATCATTGATTTTCCTCAAGTGTTTGAAGGATTATGGCATTTGCGCCTCTTCGGCTTTCCGACAGCCCAAGACGGCCCAAGAGGCTCCCAAGATCGCCCAAGAGGCCCCCAAGAGGGCCCCATGACGGCCCAAGTGGCCTTCAAGACGGCCCCAAGAGGGCCCCAAGACGGCTCAAGAGGCCTCCAACACGCACAAGATGGCCTCTAAGACGCCCAAGATGGCCTCCAAGACGGCCCCGAAGCGCCCCAAGAGGGCCCCAAGTCGGCCCAGGAAGGCCCTCAAGACAGCTCCCGACGGCGTCAGACGTGCCAGGAACCCACCAAGATACCCGAAGTTGGCTCGAAGCTGGCCCAAGACGGCCCAAGAGGCGCCCAAGAGCCTCCAGGAAGGCCAGAAGAGGCCAACAACCTTGATTGTCCTAAGGTGTTTGACGGATTTTGGCATTTGCTTTTTGTTCGGCCTTCCGACGGCCCGAGACGGCCCAAGAGCCCCCAAATATCGCCGAAAGATCGCCCAAGAGGCCTCCAAGATGGCCCCAGAACAGCCCAAGAGGGCCCCAAGACGGCCCCAAGAGGCCCCCAAGACGACACAGGAGGCCTTTAAGACGCCCAAGATGGCCTCCAAGACGCTCAAGATGGCCTCCAAGATGGCCCAAGAGGTCTCCAAGACGCTCGAGATGGCCTCCAAGACGGCCCAAGAGCCCTCCAAGACGTTCTCCAAGAAGGCCCGAAAGGGTCAAAATGGCCTCCAGACGGCCAAGATGACCTTCAAGATGCCCAGGTGTTCCCCGAAGGCTTTCCAAATAAACTCGGTGAACATATGGTCCGATAGCTTGGCCAAGCTCTACCCCAGCTGTCGACCACACAGGCGCTCCCACAAAGGCAGGGGGGAGCGGTGACTCGCCGTGGGCGTCTTCGATCCGCCGCCCCCTGGCGATTCATCGCAAGGGTGCCTGTCGTGCTAGACCCTTTCGGTTCTGGTTTTGGTTTTATTTCCAACAAAACTCCCCTGGGGCTTCGGCCCGTCCCGCCGGCCGCCTTCCACCTGGAAGGCCCGGAATTCTCAGAATGTTTGCTCAAGATGGCCCAAGATGGCCTCCAAGATGGCCACGTTCTCCCAAGATGGCCTCCAAGATGGTCCAAGATGGCCTCCAAGTCCGCCCAAGATGGTCCAAGACTGCCTCCTAGACGGCCCAAGAAGCCTCCATGACGGCCCAAGACGGCCCAAGACGGCCCCCCAGAGGCCTCCAAGACGGCCCAAAGGCCTCCAAGAGGTCCTCCAGGAGGGCCCGAAGAGGCCAAAATCATTAATTTCCTTAGGTCTTTGAAGGATGTTCGCATTCGCTTCTTCTCGGCTTTCCGACGACCCAAGACGGCCCAAGAGGCCCCCAAGATCGCCCCCAGAGCGCCCAAGAGGCCTCCAAGATGGCCTCAGGACTGCCCAAGAGGCCCTCAAGACGGCCCTAAGAGGGCACAAAGACGACCCAAGAGGCCTCCAAGACGCCCAAAATGGCCTCTACGACGGCCCTGGAGCACCCCAAGAGGGCCCCCAGTCGGCCCAGAAAGGCAGCCCAAACGGCTTCCGATGGCGTCAGACGGGCCAGGAGCCCACCAAGATAGCCGAAGTTGGCTCGAAGCTGGCCCAAGACGGCCCAAGAGGCCTCCAAGAGGGCCTCCAGGAAGGCCAGAAAAAACCAAAAACACTACATTTCCTTAGGTTTTCGAAGGATTTTGCATTCGCTTCTTTTCTGCATTCCGACGGCCCGAGACGGCCCAAGAGCACCCAAAGATCGCCCAAAGATCGCCCAAGAGGCCTCCAAGATGGGGCCCCCAAGACGGCCCCAAGAGGCCCCCAAGACGGCCCAGGAGACCTTTAAGACACCCAGGATGGCCTCTACGACGGCCCTGGAGCATCCCAAGAGGGCCCCAAGTCGGCCCAGAGACGCCCCCCAAACGGCTTCCGACGGCGTCGGATGGGCCCAGAGCCCACCAAGACGGCCGAAGATGGCCCTAAGATGGCCCAGGACGGCCCAAGAGGCGCCCAAGAGGGCCTCCAGGAAGGCCGGAAAAAGGCCAAAATCATTGACTTCCCATGAATGTTTGAAGGATCGTGGCATTTGCTTTTTGTTCGGCCTTCCGACGGCCCGAGACGGCCCAAGTGCCCCCAAAGATCGCCGAAGAGGCCCAAGACGGCCCAAGAGGCCCCCAAGACGGCCCAAGAGGCCTCCACGACGCTCAAGATGGTCCTCAAGACGGCCCAAGAGCCCTCCAAGACGTCCTCCAAGAAGCCCGAAAGGGTCAAAATGGCCTCCAGACGGCCAAGATGACCTTCAAGATGCCCACGTGTTCCCCGAAGGTTTTCCAAACCGATTCGGGGATCACATGGTCCCATAGCTTGGCAGGTCTGGCCTCAACGTTCGGCCACATAGGCGCTTCCAAAAAGGCAGGGGGCGGCGGTGATTCGCCGTAGGCCTCTTCGATCCGCCGCCCTTTGTTGGCCTGCCACAAGGGTGCCCGGCGTGCTAAACCCTATCGCTCTTGGTTTCAGTACTTCTCCAAAAGAACTCTCCTTGGGGCTTCGGCCCGTCCCGCCGGCCACCCGAAAGGGACCATAAACGAGCACAACGTGCAAAAAAAACCTCGAAGACGGCTCGGGATGACCTCTAAGATGGTCACGTTGGCCCAAGATGGCCTCCAAGATGTCTCCAAGACGGCCAAGATGACCTCCAAGACGGCTAAGATGGCCCCAGGTTGCCTCCAAGACGGCCTAAGATGCACCCAAGACGGCCTCAGATAGCCCCCAGATGGCCGAAGCCGGTCCAAGAGGCCCCCAAGAGGCATTCAAGACGGCCCAGGAGGCCTCCAAGAGGGCCTCCAGGAAGGCTCGAAAAGGCCAAAGTCATTGATGTTCCTTAGGTTTCTGACGGATTTTGTCATTTGCACCTTTTCGGCCTTCAGACGGCTCAAGACGGCCCAAGAGGCCCCCAAGGTCGCCCCAAGATCGCCCAAGAGGCCTCCAAGGCGCCCAAGATGGCCTACAAGACGGCGCTGAAACGCCCGAAAAGGCCCTAAGTCGGTTCAGAAAACCCCCAAGACGGCTTCCGACGGCGTCAGACGGGTCAGGAACGGCCAAAGAGGCCCCCGGGAAGCCCCCAACGGCACCCAAGAGGCCCAAGGAGGCCCCGAAGATGCCTCCAAGAGGCTCCCAGAAAGCTCACAGGAGGCGCCAAGAGTGCCCCCAGAGGCTCCCCAGATGCCGCCTCCTCCTCCTCCTCCTCCTCCTCCTCCTCCTCCTCCTCCACCTCCTGATCTTCCCCGCCATCCTCCCACAAGGGTTCCCCGGGAGGTTTCCACAACCTCTGGGGGAACACATGGTCCGATAGCTTGGCAGAGCACTTGCCACAACGCGCGGCCTCATGAGCGCTTCCAACAGGCAGGGGGCGGCGGTGATTCGCCGTAGGCGTCTTCGATAACGCCAACGTCTCCATATTCGCTGACGCTTCCTATCTGCCCCCGCATGATATTCCCAGTTGCGCCAAGGCAACACCAAGACGCACCGACTCGACTCTGACATATCCAATTATGGTACAGAGGAGACCAGCGGCAGGGGGCGAAGCCCTTACGGATGTATAGATCTAGATACACATGTGTGCACGTATGTGTATACATATAGATGGATCGACAGATCGCCTCTGACCCACCCGCGACCCCCCACCCCCCGCGAGCTCCCGCGCGCTCGCGAACGCGTGCAGGAGCGCGTGCGTGGGGAGAGGAGGGAGAGCAGGAGGGAGGGACAGAACGGAGGAGAGGGGGGCGGGATGGAAGGGAGGAACAAAAAAGAGCAGAGTGGAGAGGGAGGAGAGAGGGAGGAGGGGGCAAGCCAGACGTTCGCGCGCCATCTCTGACATCTTACCCCCCTCCCACACATCCATTCGCAGTGCGTGTGTTTTTTCTTCTCGATCCCCCGACGCGTGTCACAGCGGTCGGAACTTCCCAGAAGGACCCGATCGGGTTATGCGCAATCGGAAGGAGGGATCTGATCGAGGGCAAATTAGGCGGACGAGGAAGGAGGAGAAGGAGGAAGAGGAGGACGAACAGCAGCAGCAGGAAGTCAAGTGGAAGGAGCGGGAGGAACAGGAGGGAGGGGGAAGGCGGAGGGGAAAGGAGGGGGGCGACAACGATGACGAAGGACCTGGATTCGGAAAAGTGCCCCCCCCCGCTGAAGCGAGAGCCCAATTCTGAACGACGGGAGCCAAGCGACGATCCGAAAAGGAAGCCCACCCTTCAGCGGGAACACCATTTCGAAGCACCGAAAAACAACTGGAAAACAACAACATAGGGGGGAGCATGTCCATCCCTGCGAAAAAATACCCAGAAAGAGTAGGGCATGTTTGAACAGGCTAAGGGAAAAATGGAGACCAGCATGCACAATGCGTGTCTGTGGAATGGGAGATGGAGGCGGCGTGGAAAGCAGCAAGATGGGATGGAGGAAGAGGCAGGAAAGGTCGGTCCCCTCTTCCCCCTCTTCAACTAGAGGGGAGGAAGAGGAGAAGGACGAATACATTGATGACAGGAGCTAGGCAACCTGCCCTCAGTCGAGGGAGGCAGAGACGACCGATAAAGGCGGGACGACAACGTCAGGTTCAGGCAGCTGGCCCCAGCAGGCTGGCGAGGGAAGGGCCTCCTCGCCGAGCCGCCCATCGCATGCGGTCTCTCCAGAAAGCCTTGAGTTCGGCATGGGAGCGTCATCCCGGGAGGAAGAGAGGGGAGAGGGAGGAGGAGGAGGAGGAGGAGGAGGAGGAGGAGGAGGAGGAGGAGGACAGAGGTGAGGGCGGGGAGGGAGAGCAGCACCAGGTCTGCCCCACCCGCCCTCGGGGCCCTCGCGCGGGCCTTCTGGATCGGCATCTTGCAGGAGGGACACATTTTCGCGTTCCTCTGCACGACCTCCGCGGCACTCTTCCAGCATGTTCCTCCCAGCTCCTTCTGATCCCCCTCCTCCTCCTCCTCCTCCTCCTCCTCCTCCTCCTCCTCCTCCTCCTCGTTCTCCTCATCCTCCTTCCGATCCTCATCCTCCTCCTCCTCCTCGTCCTCGTCCTCGACTTCCTCTTCCTCCTCTTCCTCCTTCTCCTCGTCCTCTTCCTCCTCCTCCTCCTCCTCCTCCTCCTCCTCCTCCTCCTCGTCCTCCTCATCCTCCTTTTGATCCTCCTCGTCCTCGTCCTCGTCCTCGTCCTCGTCTTCCTCCTCCTCCTCCTCCTCCTCCTTCTCCTCCTCCTCTACTCATAATATGTTGCATAACTCGTAAGCCCGTCCCAGGAAACAAGAGGGTCGCCAGCGGGGCTTGCGCAGTGAGGCCTCCCAAGGACAGGCCACCAGTGGGGGCGCGGCGCTGCCTGGACGTGCCTCGCCCGAGCCCCGTCGCTGGGGCACCGCCCGCGCTGGTCGGGGAGGGGGCCTGCCCAGGGGGTTTAGTTTGGGGTGCAGTATATCATTTGTTTGGAGGATCCTCCTCTTCCTGATTATCATCCACCCTTCCACCTCCTCTCAGCTCTCCTACTTCGGGCCTCTTTTTCAGCCTCGCCCCTACCTCCTCCTCCTCCTCTTCCTCCTCCTTCTCCTCCTCCTCCTCCTCCTCAACCACTTCCTGCTCGACGCTGAATATAGTATCATGCATTCCTAGACAAACTGCTCACAATGGTAGCTTGGTCGACCATGCGGTTCGCTGCACCGACACATACGACATCAGAAGCCAGCCAGAGGTCCTGGACTCCTCCGCCTCCTCATCCTCACATGGTGCCGTCGGGGGGGGGACAATAGGAACCCATACCGCCCGCCACTGCCAGGACCTCTCGGGTGCGTTCTGAAACGGATTCCGAAGCGAATCCAGCAGTGGCGGGAAGGGTCCAAAGAACCAGCGGCACCTGACGGTGGAGAGCGCACCAGGCGCGAAGAGCACACAGGTGCACCCCACCCGAAGCTGGGGGGGGCCCAGGCCCTGGCCCCTGTGCCAGCTGCAGCTGAAGAACAAAACACGGCATCAGCACAAACTAAACGGCAGTTGAAGAAAAAACGTAGACATAAACATAGACATAAACATAAACATAAGCCCAAACTGAACGGCATAAGCAGAAACATAAACTTTTGGCGCCCCCGCGCGAATTTCTTGGATACGTGCTGGGCACCCCATCCGGGGGCGGCGCCAGAGGAGCCGCCTGGGGGGCCCAGCGCGGATCCGAGAGATCCGTGCGGAGCGCCAGAAAGTGTATGTGTGTGTGTGACGTCTTCTCTTCCTCGGCCTGCGCCAGCTGCATTATCGTGGACTCGCGCCCTTCTCCTCCGGACATCCCCCCCCTCGGCGCTTCCGCACCCCCGGCCGCGCTCAGTGCTTGCTCCCGCACGTCGCGTAGCCCAGGTCGCCCCTCGGGCGGCAGTCCTTGGCGTGCCGTCCCCGGTTGGGGACCAGGCACCACTCGTGCTCTCCCTGCCCCGTCTTCCGGCGGCGCCCACCAGGAGGGGGGGGGGGCGCCCCGGGGGACGGCGGCCTCGTGAGGTGGTGGGAGCTCCTCCTCCTCCTCCTCCTCCTCCTCCTCCTCCTCCTCCTCCTCCTCCTCCTCCTCCTCCTCCTCCTCCTCTCTCCTCCTCCTCCTCCCCTCCTCCTCCTCCTCGAGGATCCTCCTCCCCTCCTCCTCCTCCTCCTCCTCCTCCTCCTCCTCCTCCTCCTCCTCCGGCCTCTCGGAAGCCATCCTGCCGTGCCTAAGAGGTTCTCTGTACAAGAAACCTCCAGGCCCTTTCAGCAGCGACCAGGAGGACAGCGACGAGTCAAGCGCGCCAGCATCCCGAGCGAACGACGAAGCGAAGCCGAAAGTTCAGAGCCCAACGCCCAGGAAGAGGCTGGCACCGCACGATCGCGACACCGACACGAAGCACCACGGAACGGCCACGCAAAGTGACACGAATAGGCTGCGAGCGAGGGGGGGAGTGAGAAGGGGCGGGCCTTCTCAGAGGGCTCGGAAGTTTCCAAGCTTTCTGAAAGTTTCCCAAGCCTTCCCCGAAGACATCGACAATTCCCCAGAAGGCGCGAGGGCTTCTGAGAAGTCCCGCCGCCTTCCAAGAAGGCCTCCTCCTTCTCACTTCCCCCCCTCGCCCGCCGCCGAACGGAGCACCAGAGAGCACGGGCCCACACCGAGCCAAACGGGCGCTGTACTCGGCCGCTGTCGGCGGTGGACAAACCTCCCTTTAGCAAACCTCCCCTCAGTGAAAACGACCTAAGGCCGAAATCGACGGACCTGGACACGCAAAAATGACGGCCGCGACGCCCTTTCGCGAACTTTTGTGGTCTGCGGGGCGAGAGCGAAACTCTTCCGCTAAAAGCTAGGCGGGCTACGCACAGCTCTCATTAGGGAGACAGGGCACAGGAAGGCGGGGCCTCAGGCGGCCGGAGCGGGCGGAGCCCGGGGTGCAGGCGGTGCCGAAGAGCTTGCACAGGAAAAGGTACGCCGCGGACAGGGACCCGGGGCGAAGACCCGGAAGGCGAAGGAGATGGTGTTGCCGTCAACGGCACGTCGCGAACACAATCCTCAAGCACTGCAGAGGAGGACGCGCCACTTGACCAGGTCGACGCCCAGGAGCCCTCTCGCGAACAGAAGACGGCCAATTCGCGAATCGACGTGTCAGGGTAGGAGGCCTCACCACCTCCGACACGCAGCCGACCCTGGCGGGGCGGAGTCCTGGGCCAGGGAGGGGCCCGACCAGGATCGGGGTGGTGGTCAAGTGGCGCCTTCCGCAAACAAGTGGTCAGACCCCCGACGTCATAATTTGGTTCATGATTTGGAGCCCTCTCGCGAACAGAAGACGGCCAAGTCGCGAATCGACGCGTCAGGGCAGGAGGCCTCTCATCAGAGCGCGAATTACCTACCCCGCTTTCGCTTCCAGGCGAAACCGAGCCATACCACGCGCCTCCTCATCGAGCTGCCTGACCAGTGCAGGCCGTAGTGTGGCATCGCTTGGTATCTCTTGGAAGCGAGGGTGGTCAAAAGCGAGGTAGGTTTGTTTGCCCCATATCTCCACCTCCGACGCGCAGCACCCGAGAGCACGGGCCCACGCCGGGCCACGCGGGCGCTGCGCTCGGCCCCTGCCCCCCTCCGAGGAGGCCCCCGTGCACTGCCCCCCGCTCCTCCCCCCTGGGAGGAGGAGGAGGAGGAGGAGGAGGAGGAGGAGGAGGAGGAGGAGGAGGAGGAGGGCAAGGAGGGAGGAGGAGGAGGAGGAGGATGAGGAGGAGGAGTGAGGGAGGAGGAGGAGGAGGAGGAGGAGGAGGAGGAGGAGGAGGAGGAGGAGGAGGAGGCAAGGGAGGAGGAGGAGGCAAGGGAGGAGGAGGAGGAGGAGGAGGAGGAGGAGGAGGAGGAAGAGGAGGAGGAGAGGAGGCCCCCCGCCGCCATTGGAGGAGGGGAGAGAGGCCGCCCCCCTCGCGCGGCGCCACCGCCCGCGCGGGGTGCGCGCCGCCGGGGCTTGGGCGCGCCCGCGCACTTGCCGTCGACGACGGTGAGGCCGACCGGCCACAGCTGGGGGAGCTGTGCTCCTCACTGCCAGGTCGGGCACGTCCTCCTGCAACAGCGGGCTTTTTGGGACGAAAACCTGTTTTCAAAAAAAGAGAGAGAGAGAGAGAGAGAGGGCAAATCGTCCCCAGACGAGGTTTGGACCATGCTCGAGTCTTCCTCCGGTACAGGGGGCATGCCCGCCTCGGCGCAACTGGCAGGAGGCCAGGGGCAAGGCCGGGCAGACGCAGCCCTGGATCTCCGAGAGCGGGCGGGTGCACAGGCCGCATCGGGCGCCGCCGCTGCCGACGCGCCGCGTTCTGGAGCGCTCCGAGAGCGCTCCCGAAGAGCAACCTCGCGCATCCTGCTTCTCATTCTGCCTGCCTGCTTCGACCCCGTCCGGGGGAACCTCTCGTATCGACGATCTCTCGAGAGGGTGGTCGATTCGATGCCCAACTCCAAAGATGCGTCGAACCCCTCTCGAGACATCGCCGCTACGAGTGGGGACATTCGAGAGATCCTCGACTTCTGAAGATTCGAAGTCTGGGAACCCATCGGCCTCGGCACTGTCGAAACCGACGACGAGTACCCCAGGGAGGTAGTAGAGACCTCCCAGATGGGGTCCGAGTAGATGGGGTCGGAGGATCGCCGATACATCGGCGATGCGTTGCCGATGCATCGGCGATGCATCGGTAATGCATCGCCGACGTCGGCGACGCATCGGCGATATCGGCGCGAAGAAAATCGAGCTCCGCATCGTCATGCATCGACGATGAATTGGGCATTGGCGATACGGCGCGATCCTCCGACCCAATCTACTCCGAACCCATCTAGGAGGCCTAGAGTTAGAAAATTCAGCTCCCCCAATTGTGCCTGGTCTGTAATGCCACTCGTCTTGCGGACCGGGACGTCCCCAAGCCTCCAGCTCCGGGACAGCAGCATCTCTGGGCTGACGACCTTCTTTCTGCGCATCAGCTCGCCGGCCCACTTCGTGCCGTTGTTCACGGCGAGGGCCAGATCGAGAGGAGCTTCCAGGACCTGGTCCAAGTAACAACGAGGCGCAAGTATGAATCGGTCGTTCACTCCCCACCCGCTAAAGCAATCTTTCACGATGACTTTGCCCTCGACTGACGTGCTCATCGGCTTTGTGACTATTCCGTTGTCTCTGATCTTCATGACGGCCGTGTGTTGGCACCCTGTGGACTTCTCGTGTTCCTTGATTAATGCTGCGCACTGGGAAAAATGAGTCCACTGAGCTAGATGACCCCTCAGTAGCGGTGTTCGTTCTTTCTCCCCCTTCTCCGAACCATATTTGTGCCAATTTTCCAGATTGAGGGTAACGTCTTTATGGTACCCTGGCTTGAGATACATACCGGCCTGGTAGAACGGACTGAGCACCGCTTCGACTTCGGAAGGTGAATGGAAATTCTGGTGGCACGTGTCATTGTCATCCTTAGCCTGGGCGGTCTTGGAACTGACGTTAAAAACAGAGCCGGTCTGTGCAACCACGAAGGCATGCACGCGTTCATACGTCTTCTGTTGCTCCACATATTGAAACAGGTTGGTCAGCTTCGACTTTGTTTCCAAGCGGGCAAGCTGACCGACAATGCACACGGCCAAACTGCTTCGGCAATTCCCAGGTGCTGCGGCCTCCTCGACACGCTGCACAGAAGATGAGCGATGCTTGATGAAAGTTGGTCCAACCTCAAAATTCGGATCATCAGTGCTGCTGAACCTCAAAGCGCCGCAGGCTGACAAATGCATCAATACGCACGCAGCGCGCATACTTTGCATCTTCCCTATGCGAGACTGCGAGTTTCAATCATGTACGGGTCCAGTGCGAAATGGTCCTTGCCTCGAGCAAGAACTCTTTGAGCCAAAAAGGCCACGGAGGGGTAGTAATTGGCTGTCGTGGTTGGCGTTGGGGTTCTCTGACGGCCATGTTGGGACCCGGATCCTCGCGAGCCGTCATAGAGCCCTCTACAAACCTCTTCATCAACTGCATTCCTCCAGGACAGCACGTTTGGACTGCAGCAAGTGGCTCTGGCCATAAGAAACCAGGTTGATCGTCAGCACGATCTGGAGGCGACTGCGTAACCAAGATCAAAGGGAATTGAAACAAACAATCTGCGACCATTGCTTTTTGTATGCCCGCCGGCTCAATATAGGATAGCTGCGCTTCCGCGCCGATTACCTGGAAGCATTTTGGACCCCCCTGTGTGAACGCCAACACGCATGCGGCTCTTCATATAACGAACCACGTTGGACCAGAAGCAGAAAGGGAACTCTCTACTATCCAGCCGACTGTGCACAGAGCCTGCCGAACCCTTGCGTGACAATACTGAAGATGCTGAAATACGCGCGGGCTTCGCGCGCTCAGGTTCCCCCTGCACCTGGACCACCCCTCCATCTCCCCTCTCCTGCCCTCCGTTATCCTTCCTTCATGCCTTCCCCTCGACTTCCCATACCACTCCCCTGGCCTCCGTTCCACTCCTCTTCCCCATCCCCGTCTTCCTCCCTCTCCTCCTCCACCTCCTCCTCCACCTCCTCCTCCTCTTTCTCTTCCTTCTCATCCTGCTCCTCGACCTCCCCTTCCTTTTCCTCATCGTATCCGCACTATGCCAGGACCGTGGGGTCAAGACTCTGCCCGCGCGTCGGGCTCCGCCCCCTGGCTGCCTCAGGACCTCCCCTCTTGGGGCCGTCATCCACCGCCACTGAGGCAAAACGTCGACTGGGCAGGATCCTTGCACAAACATCCCTTTTGTTTTGTTTGTTCGGGCCTTCTGGGGGCATCCCTGGCATGTTACGTACGTAGACGCTTCGGGCCGTCTCGGCGCTCGCTCGGGACCACTTGGATGCATGCCAGAGGCAGGATCTCAGAGGCAGTCCTGCACTATCCGAGGCACTGTTTGGGGCCCTCTGCGGCAACCTTATGAGACGCGCAATGGGATCGCGCACCCCCCCGTCCAAACTCCCTGGAAGGGGGCAAGATCCTTGCACAACCCCCCCTTCTAATTTTCACTGCTCGGGCCTTTCGGGGTGCACCACCGGGAGGTCATGTAGACACCTCGGGCCGTCTCGGCACTCGCTCGGGGCCTCTTAAAAACACATGCTGGAGGCGCGATCTCGGGAGCAGTCCTGGCCTATCTGGAACACCGTTGGGGCCCTCTTCGGCATCCCTGTTAGACGCTCGATGGGGTCGCACCCCCCCGCCCAAACCACCTGGGAGGGCGCGTTGAGATCGGGTTCACGGGGAGGACGGTTGTGCTCCTTCGAGCCGGGTCTTCAGGTAACGAGCGAGCGAGAATGACGATGGAGGAGAACGGGGTGAGGCAGGTGAGGACGCGGAGGAGGAGAGGAGGGAACAAGCAGGGAGGAGGACGAGTAGGAGGAGGAGGAGGAGGAGGAGGAGAAGGAGGGGTGATGCGGAGCACGAGGACGAGGAGCAGGGGAGGAGCGGAGAGGAGGAATGACAAGCATGTCGCCCTCCAGTGGCGACGTGGGGCCATCTTGAGGCCTTGGAAACATCTATAGGCTATAGGCTGTAGGGGACGACGAGGCGAGAGAAGGCTAGACATCATTGCGAAACCCTCCTCTCGGCTTGTGGACGGTTGTAGCCTCTTCGGCGTATATCGAGGACGCCTACGGCGGATAACCGCAGCCCCCTGCCTTTGGACGCGCACATGTGGCAGAACGTTGTAGTCAGAGGTCGGCCAAGCTATCGGATCATGTGTTCCCCAGGCCGTTGTGGAAACTCCTCGGGGAACACGTGGGGGAGAAACACACACACACACACACACACACATGAGGAGAAATCTCGTCGGGCTCGCCTGTAGGTTCCCTCCGAGGCCTTCTGGGGGGCCTCTCGGACCGTCTCCGGCGATGTTGGGCCCATTTTGGGCCGTCCTGGATGCATCCTGGGGCGTCTTGGAAACATCTGACGGCCATCTTGGCCTCTCCTGGGTCATGGTAGCCGTCTTTGGTACCATCTTGGCCGTCTTGGAGGCCATCTTGGGGCCGTCTGGTCGTTGGGTTTCCCGCTCGAGGACGGCGAAGATGGCTAAAGATGGCCTCAAACATGCTTCCAATACTTGTAATTCAGATGGACCCAGGAGAGCCCACGATGGCCGCAAGATGACTCAAAGAAGACCCAAGATGCACCCACTGGGGGCCCAACATGTCACCAAGGTCTAGCCAAAGACGGTCCGAGAGGCCCCCCAGAAGGCCTCCAGAAATCTCATCTTCCTCTTTCTCCCCCACGTGTTCCCCGAGGAGTTTCCACAACGGCTGGGGGAACCACGTGATCCGATAGCTCAGCCGAACTGTGGCCACAACGATCGGCCACGTGGGCGCTTCCAAAAGGCAGGGGGCGCTGGTGATTCGCCGTAGGCGTCTTCGTTCCGCCGCCCCCTGTTGCTTGCCGCAGGCATGTCCGGCGTGCTGTATTTTACTGGTCCTGTTCTGGAAAGGTTCCCAACGGAGGCTCGGCCCAGCCTTCGGGCCACCCGACGAGACCGGAAAATCCCAAAAAAAATCTCCCGAAGAGACCCAACAAGTTCCCAGCTCGGTCTTCCCTCTCAAGACGGCCCCAAGATGGCCTCCACGACGGCCAAGTTGGTATCAAAGACGGCTACGACTCCAAGACGGCCCAATATGCATCCAGGACGGCCCAAGATGGACCCAAGATTGCCGGAGAAGGCCCAAGAAGTCCCCAAGAGGCTTCCGAGAGAGCCTCCAGGAGAGCCCGACGAGATCTCTTCGCATGTTCTTCTTTCTCTCCCACCTTTTCCCCGAAGCGTTTCCACAACGGCAGGGAAAACACATATGATCCGATACATTGGCCGAACTCGAGTCACAACGTTCGGCACTTCCAAAGGCAGGGGGCGGTGGTGACTCGCCGTAAGCATCTTCAATACACGACGAAGAGGCCACAACCGTCCACAAACGAAGAAGGAAGGTTCCGCAATGATGTTTACCTTTCGCGCCTTTCGCCTCCTACAGCCTTCCGAGGCCCCAAGATGTACCCACGTCGCCACTAGAGGGCGTCGTGCTTCCCATTCTCCTCATCACCCTCCTCCTCCTCCTCCTCCTCCTCCTCCTCCTCCTCCTCCTCCTCCTCCTCCTCCTTCCCCTCCTCCTCCTCCTCCTCCTCCTCCTCCTCCTCCTCCTCCTCCTCCTCCTCCTCCTCCTCCTCCTCCTCCTAACTCCTCCTCCTCCTCCTCCTCCTCCTCCTTCCCCTCCTCCTCCTCCTCGTCCTCGTTCTCCCTGTTTGGTACTTCCTTTCCTCCTCCGCTTCCTCGCCTGCCTCATTCCGTTTACCTCCTTTGTCATCCTCGCTCGCCCGTTACCTGAGGACCTTGCTCGAAGGAGCAAACCCATATCTTCCTTGAACCCGCCATCAACGCCCCATCCCAGGGGGGTTGGACGGGGGGGTGCGCGACCCCATTGAGCGTCGAAGAAGGTCGCCGAAGAGGGCCCCAAGAGTGTCTCCTCCGAGATCGCGCCTCTGGCATGCCTCCAAGAAGCCCCGAGCGAGCGCCGAGACGACCTGAAGTTTCTACATAACGTCCCAGGGATACCCCCGAAAGGCCCGAAAAAACAAAACAAAAGGGAGGGTTGTGCAAGGATCTTGCCGAGTCGATTTGTTGATTCAGAGGCGGCGGGTGACGGCCCAAAGAGGGGGGACGTCTGAAACAGCCAGGGGGCGGGGTCTGAAGCGCAGACAGAATCTGAATCCAACGATCATGGCATGTTCGTTTCTCAACCTTATCCGTTTCCTCCTCCTCCTCCTCCTCCTCCTCCTCCTCCTCCTCCTCCTGCTACTCCTCGAACGTGGGGCCGTTTTCGGGTCCTCTGTCGAATCGGGACCTCTTGAGCTGTCTGTGCCGTCTTGGGCCCCCCTTGGGACTTTCTTTATCCGTCATGACCCTCTGCAAACCCTCTGAGCCCCTCCAAGAGCCTCCTCCTGCTCCTCCTTTTCCTGTTCCTGTTCCTCCTCCTCCTCCTCCTCCTCCTCCTCCTCCTCCTCCTCCTCCTCCTCCTCCTCCTCCTCCTCCTCCTCCTCCTCCGTCCTCGCTATTCCATCCTCCTCAACTTCTCCCGGGAGTGCTGCATGTCAGGCCTGTCGCGCTGCAGTCGAGGGTCTGCGCAACGCCCCAGCGCGCAGTCCCACTCCCCACCCACCCCGCCTCCGCCCCCCGGAACATGAACACAAACAGATCTAGGATCTAGGACGAAAAAAGTGCACCCCGGGGAAGCGGTCGAGCCAACGGGGGCCCGCGGATGGAAACAACCAATCCGTCGGAAGCGTGGGTCCCCCTCATGACGTCTGAGCCTCCCCCGCCGTCCATCCGCCTTTCACCCTCCATCCATCCACCCTCCAGCCCTCCCCCCATCCCCCCTCCACCATCTCTCCCTCCATCCTCCACCCTCTGTCCCTCCCCCACCCTCCAACCTCCTGCCTGCTTCCTCCTTCACAGCACCCCTCGTCGCAGCTCCGCTGCAACTCCTCCCCGGGC
The DNA here is from genome assembly GCA_963575745.1 of Prorocentrum cordatum. Classification (NCBI taxonomy): domain Eukaryota; class Dinophyceae; order Prorocentrales; family Prorocentraceae; genus Prorocentrum; species Prorocentrum cordatum. Next base: position 197,718 of record CAUYUJ010004714.1, on the reverse strand, counting down.
ACCGCTGTGGACTGGTCGTCCCTCTTGTCCTTCCGGCCAGCGACCTCTTCTCGCAGCTGCTGGAAACGCTTGCAAGAGATGCTGCCTGCACTGGGGGCGAGGGGGAAGGGAGGAGGAGGAGGACGAAGAGGATGAGGAGGAGGAGGAGGAGAAGGAGGAGAAGGAGGAGGAGGAGGAGGAGAAGGGGGAAGATAGCAACGGGGGAAGGAGAAGAGCAGAAGAGTATGTAGTTGTCTCTCGCGGTTCGGCTCACATGCGATCGGATTTGCTTGTGTTCTCGAATAGCCCGAGTAGCGGCGCGGTGGAAGCAACAGAGGGGGGCCGGGGGTGACGCTGATGCCTGTTTTACAGGTGGCAGAACCGTTGGCCTGTTTAGGCAGGGGGCACGGCCACTCCCAGGAACTTGACGCCCCCTCTTGCCACGACAATGGGTCACCAAGGAAGCGGGGCGGAGGCCCGGAGGCGTGGGGCGCAGATCCCGGGGCCCCCTACAGGACGCCGCTGGCGTCGAGGCCTCGCCCCCGCCCCTCGCTCCTGCCCCCCAGCCTTCCGCAGTGGGGGGCGCCCCTCCCGCCCTGGACCCCCCCTGCCGTCGCTGCGGAGAAAGGAAGCTTCAAAGGCGAGGGGCGGGCCCTGCGGCGGCGCCCCGCGGAGGGTGGGGACCCAAAGACCACTCCGCAGGCGCCCCAGGAGTCCTCGCGCGGGGCCCCCGCCCCGAGCGGCCTCGCGGGGCCCCGCGCGCCGCTGCAGCCACCTCCAGCCAGGCCCGCGCGGCATCGTCCGAGACGTGCCCGGGCGGGGCTGCCACCGCGGCGCCAGGCGCGCGCGCCCGCAGCCTCCCCGGCGGCGCCCAGCTGCAGTCGCCCTGTCCGCCGCGGCCGCCCCCTCCTCGAGGCTCGACTCGTACAGTTTTCTGGGGGGCCTGCACTATCTCGTCGAGCACGCGCCACCTCGGGCGCGCGGCCGCCACGCGGTCCCTGAGAGACTCGTCGAAGCCCGTCGTCTTCATGCTCCCGAAGTCGTCTGCCTCCTGGCTCTCATCGCACGGTGACCAGCCCAGGCGCGGCGCCACCTTGTGCGACCTCAGCCGAGAGCTCGACGAGGAAAACTGACAACGGCCACTTGGTCGGCATGGCCCTTTCACCGCGCAGGAGTTCCCAAAATTGTCTGTCGGTGCCCTCTGGCTAGGCAGCCCAGGGGCCGAGAACAGCTTCGCGCAAACAATCGTGCCGGGGAGGTCCAGAGTCGCGATGGCCCTGTTCGAACCATCTCAGTTAACCCACGCCGAAGGACACCTCTCCTTCCCCACCTCCAGCTCGCGCCAACGAGCTCCTCGCAGGCTGCCGCTCGGCGAGGCACCATTCTCAAGCCGCCTATCCAGCGCCGCCCCCCCCTCCGCCTACGCGCCCGAGCGGAAGTGCCCAGCGCCTCCGGATTTCATCTTGATGGGCGCCTCTAGCATTCGCCCACTGCCCAGCCGCTTGCCGACCCACGCCGGCACGAGCCTCGTCGCCCACGGCAGGGGCCTCACGACGCCGGCGAGCCAGGCGCACACGGGCCCCAAGAGCGGCCCGTCCCAAACCAGGGACACTGCCGCGAAGCCCAAGGGCCCCAAGCCTGACGCCATCTCGCCCACGTGGGCGGCTCCGCGGTCGACCGTCACCCCACACCAGGCTGCCGCCAAAGCCGCCCTCGCCTCCGAGAGGCCCATGGCGCACTTGGTGCAGTCGCAACGGACGGAGGCCGACCCAGCCCACCTTGAGGCTGGCCCGTCTTTTGGCCCACTGCACTGGGACGCCGGAGACGCCGAGTAGGACGACGATGAAGAGCGCTGCCCATCTAACCCGTCGCCCCGCCCCGCTCGCCGCCAGGTCGACGGCGCAGGGGGGCTGCTCCACAGGCCAGTCGCCTCACAACAGGCAGAGGCTCTTTGGTAGTCCGAATGATCTGACCCATCATTCTGAGGCGCTGGATACGCCGCAGGTGCCGACGGCGTTGTAATCGATCTCGCCGTCGAACTCGCAAGCAAGCATGCCCCCCTCGACCACACGGGCCTTGACGAGCCGACGCGCGCCTTATCGGCGTCGGTGACCGATGACTTCGCCCCGGTCCTCGCAATAACTCGGGAGGACATAGCTGTCTGCTGGCCTCGGCATCATCTATCGGCTCCTGCAGTGGACACCGTGGTTAACGGCGACCTCACGCGCGCCGTCGTGCACGAGCCTCTTCTTGCCGCTCGCGCTCTCCAGTACCGTCAGCGCCGCCATGGTGCAGTTGTCGCGACAGCGGTTGCGCAGCTGCTCCTTGGACATCCAGATCACCCTGTCTGCCTCCCCCTCGTCCGCGAGGTCTCCTCGGATCCAGTCGCTGCGGTCTTCCACGCCGCTGTCAGCGGCTGCTTCTGGGGCGGCCAAGTGGCCGCCTCCTGGTCGAGGCGCCACTTCGCGAGCTCCTTCAAGAGCTCTCCCTGCCGGGGCATCTCGCCCAGCTCCTTCATCAACTGTGCGCCGGGGTGCCGCCGGCAGGCGGGGGCGCATGGGCTGCCCCCCTGCGGTGCAGACCGGGTCGTCGCCGTGGCCCGCCCGCCCCTCTGCTCCCCGCCAGCCTTCGGGGGTCCTCCTGGCCGCCTCGTGGACCTCCTTCCCGACGAGGTCGGAAGGCTCGCTCGGGTCGGTGCCGGCCCAGCGCCGCTGCACCGCCAACTCGAACGGCGCCCTTTTGCCCTCGGTGAAGGGGCGGGGGAAGGGCTGCCGCTCTCCGTCGCCAAGCTGGGCGTTCGTCCAGCCGCCGTGGTCGTCACCGTCGCGGCCGTGCTCTGCCCCCCCGCGATCTCCGTGGAGGCGCTGCTGTCCCCGCCGGTGGTGCGGCATCTTTCCCGTCTTCCTCTCCGACGGCGGCCCCCGGAGATGCCGCCCACCACGGCCGCCCCTCGCTGTCCACGGGCGCCGCGGCCCACCCGCCAGCGCAGGCCTCGAGGGCCGCGCAGGTCTCGGCTGCCACGCTCGCCGCCCTCTGCACCGAGCTGCGGTTCACCGACACCGGCCAGAGTTCGCCAGGTCTGGCATGGGCACCGCCTCGTCCCGCCCCAAAAGGGCCTTCACGCAGCGCAGCACCTCCGCGAACCGCTGCTGGAGCCCAGAGACCACCGCGTGGCATGTCCTCGCGCAGGCGTCCGCGCCTCCCGGCGACCACCCTGCCCGGGGAGCCGCGCCAGTTCGCCGGGCCCCCCCCCTCGCCGCCACGGCCGAAGGGATCGTCGCCCGCCCCGAGGGTCCCGCCCAGACGCTCTCACGACCTCCGCGGAGAGGAGAAGCTCGGGCCCTGCGCCCGTGCAGGCCGCTGGGTGCGGCATCCTCCGGAGCACCTCCTGGCCCGCGCACGCTGCGCCTGCACGCGCGGCGGGCCTCCGCACCAGCTCCTGCCCCGCGTCGGCGCACCGCGGCGGAGAGTGGCCCCTCCCCGCAGTCCGCGAGCTCCAGCCACAGGTCGAGGCCCGTCTGCATCCGTGCTGGGCCCAGCATGTGGCACTCACGAGATACCGCACGCGGCAGCCCTGGCATCCTGTGCCCCGCTCCGCTTGTCTTCGCGCGGGGCTTCCACAACTGCTGGGGGGACGCATGGTCCAATAGCGTGGCCAAACTTGGCCCAAGCGTTTGGCCGCATAGGTGCATCCCAAAAGGCAGGGGGCGGCGGTGGTTCGCCTGGTCGTCTTTGATAAATTCCACGAGCGCCGCTACCTCTAACTTCTAACTCCATAAGCCTCCTCCCACCGACCCCCGATCCGGTCCTTCATTCCTCATCGTCCCCTCCGCACTGCTCCTCCTCCTCCTCCTCCTGCTTCTCTCCTCTTGACCACCACTCAGTGTCCGATTCTTGCACTTGCATCGTACCTTGCTTGGCATGGTGCACGATGCGCAGTATCGATTATCTCGCGTAATCAACGAACCTCTGCATCAAGAGAGGCAAAATCGCGTGAGACTAATTCGCAGACCTCCGCAACCATTCAACCTTTGTCTGATAGCATCCAGACATTGCCTTCGCACAGCAATCGCACGATTCTTGACGAGCTCACTCTGGTGGGAGCCGATGGGGCGGCGTAAACTGATTCAACATACTTATTTGCACATGCATAACATACAACATGCCCTGCAGGTGACGGCAAGTGAGGGAGCCAGGGGCCCCGGAAATCGGTGGCCCGTCGTGACCCCCCAGCGTGGCCCCCCCATCCTGGAGTGTGCAAGGCTGCATGTGTAGGGTTTTCCGCCGCAGGGGTGTCCTCTCTGGCCGGTGGGACGGGACGCCCTGGACCCCGGAGGAGGAGGAGGAGGAGGAGGAGGAGGAGGAGGAGGAGGAGGAGGAGGAGGAGGAGGAGGAGCAGGAGGCGGAGGAGGAGGCGGAGGAGGAGGAGGAGGGGAGCGGGAGCCACTGCCGACGCACCGACGGAGCACAGGGATCCGCTCGAGCGAGAGAGCCCGCGTGCCCCGCCCGTTCTATCCGGCCGTGGCAGCGAGAGCCTCGACGCAGAGGAAGCGACTGTGAAAGGGCCCCAGGACACACAAATAAATACACACAAATAAGAATATTCCCATATTTTCCCATATCTCCTCGGTTTCTGTCTTCCCCCCCACTTCCCATGTTTGCCCATGTGTTCTGGGTGTCTGTCTTCCCCCCCACTGCTCATCTTCTCCCATATTTTCCTGGGCAATCGACGAGTCCTTGTGTCTGTGTGTTGTTTCTCCTCCTGCATGGACCTGGCATCGGCGACGCCTCGCCGACGGCTCGGCGACGAGCCCCCGCGGGCGAAGCCCCGCACGCTCCTGGGCGGGGTGGCCTTTTATCGGGCCCCCGTCGGCGAGGAGTGGGCGATTGGGCGTCGACGCTGCCCCCGGGAGCTGTTAAAACCCGCCGCCGTCACTGATGTCTGCGTTTGGCTGTATAGGGAGGGAGGGAGGGGAATAGCAGGGAGGGGAAGAGGGTGCGTTTGGCTGCAGGGAGGGGGGGAGGGGGGAAGCAGGGAGGAGAAAAGGGGTGCGTTTGGCTGTAGGGAGGGAGGGGGGGGGGAAGCAGGGAGGAGAAGAGGGTGCGTTTGGCTGCAGGGAGGGAGGGGGGGGGGAGAGGCTCAGGGCCTGAGCCCATCCCCCCGAACGCTGCTCCTGGCCGATGACGACATCGGCGTCGCCGTCGCCGTCTGCGAATCGCCGTCGCCGCTGGCGAGTCGCCCTGCCGCCCACGCAGAGCGAGCGTGACTTGGGCCGACGCGATGGGCCGAGGCGGCGGGGGGGGGCAGAGCGGTCTCTCCGCACTCCGAATAGCAGCACTGCGTCTGGGCCTGAGGGTGAGGACGACGCTGACGACGAGGTCCCCGACTCCACCACCGTGTCCACCCCTCTGGCAGCACTGCGCCAGCCTCCTTGGAGGCCTCTGGAGGTCCCCGGCGGCAGAGATCCATAGGCTGGGATCCGGGCCTGGGCACGCCCGTGAAGCCTCGAGCCTCAGACCTCCATGGACCTCCGGCGCCGTGGCCCATGCACACTCTGTACGTCGCAGCGCGGCAGAGGCAGCCCGCACGCGCGGTCGGGCAAGCCGGGTGACGGCATTGCGAATTGCCTGGATGCACGAGGGGAGGGAAGGGGATGAGATAGAACAAGAAAAACGGCACAAACGCCAACTTTTGGCGCTCCGCGCGGATCTCTTGGATCTGCGCTGGACTCCCTTCCCCGGCGCGCGGAGCGCGCCAGGGGCGGCGCCGGAGGCGCCACCAGGGGGGCCCAGCGCGGATCCAAGAAATCCGCGCGGAGCGCCAAAAGTTTATGAGTTTAAGCCGGTGGTCTTCCTCGAAGATAGGAGCGGCCGCGGGAGGCGTGGCGTTTGCACACGCGCCGGCCCCCAGAGACTTCCCGGACCCTCCTCCGCGTCCCTCCCCGTCGTCGTGCTCTTCGGCGGTCCTGGGGAGCCGGGCCCGAGGAGGCCGCGCACGAGGAGGATTTCCTCCCGCCGTGCCCTCTGCGCGACGACGGAGAGGCACGAGCCCCCCCTGCTTCTCGCCCTCGCTCGGACGCCCCTTCCCCGTGCCTTCGTCGGCCTCGCGCGCGCCTCTCTCGCAGGAGGGCCCGGGATGCTCCCTCGACGGCCCTCGCCGAGACACGTGCACGCGCGCGAGCGCTGCCGGGACTCCTGCCAGCAGCAGGACCGGAACCCAACCGAACCCACAGCGAGACCGACACCGCCAGGCCGCAGGCGGCCCAGACGGGCGCTGCGGCCACCGGCCACCGGCCGCACCGACCGAACGCAGCCGCCGGCGACACGCAGCCGGACCGACGGAGCCGCGGGCGCGCTCTCTGCTGCCGCCCGCCCCCCGGCTGCCCCGCTGCCGTGCTCTCGTCGGCAGAAGGGGCAGTAGACAAAGGAGTTGTCGCACTCGGGGCAGGTCCACCTGCGCGGACCAGAGGAGGAGGAAGAGGAGGAGGAGGAGGCGGAGGAGGACGAGGGGAGGAACAAGAAGAGGCGCCGTGCTCTACTGGGAAGCTGGCAAAACACATGGCTGGCCTAACATGGCTGAACACATGGCTACGCGGAGATCCGGCGGAGGCTACCGGAGGCCATATGGGATGCACATGCGGAGGTCTGGCGTGCCCGGCCATAGATGGGGGAGCCAAAAGGTACCGAGACCGATACTCCCCAGACCTCTCCTGGGGTGCGTTCTGATCAATTTCGTGGCGAATCCAACGGTGGCGACGAGGGCCTCCGAGGAGGTCAAAAAAGGAGGAAACGGGCGAAGGATAGAGGTGTGGGTACTTGTCCTGCTCTGAATAGCAGGGACGAGTGCTGGAAAAACCTCTGGCCGCATGGCCGGCTCCGTAAACCCTGAACACAAACATGCCGAGGCCTCACCTCTTTTATGACTAGCTACCAGACCACCCCAGCCCGACCCGAAGGCCCGCATTTCGCGCTGGGGAGGGGTGCGGGCTTCATGTGTTTTGTCAATGCTCCCCGAACCCCCCCCCTTCTGGAAATGGGGGGCAAATCGGGGCCTTCGGGTTGGGCTGGGGTGGTCTGGTGGGCGGCGAGCCTCCGCCCGCGGAGCCGCCCGCCCCCGCGGAGGGGCGAGGGTGGGCCGCAGACGGGGCCCGTGCTGGAGCGCGCCGCACGGTCCGGATGCTCACCCCGGGGGCCTCCCTGAAGGCACTCGCTCCACTCGTGCGCCGAAGCTGCGCCGAGCGCCCGTCGCTCCGAGTCGACCCTGAGCCGAGCCCGAGTCGGGCTCGAGCCGGACCTGCGCCGAACTCGAGACGCCCCGGCGTCGAACTGGAGTCGAGCAGATCCGCCAGGTGGGCCCCAGGAAGGTCCCCAGGACGAGCATCTCTCACACTCTCACCCAGGCTGGCCGCGCCGTGTGTGCGCACCCAGCTTCGAGGTGCGTGCATGAGGGGCACCGATTGGGGGGGGGCACTGGCATAGGGGGGGATGCATCGACCTGGAACCGGCGATACATCGCCGATAGATCGGCGACGGGCCTCCGATGGTGAACCCGCACCTTCATGGGCAGGCTGGGGCCATCGGGCCCCTATCGGCGATCAGTGGGCGACTGGGGGTCGATGCACACCCCCTTGGAGGAGGAGGAGGAGGAGGAGGAGGAGGAGGAGGAGGAGGAGGAGGAGGAGGAGCAGGAGGAGGAGGAGGAGGAGGAGGAGCAGGAGGAGGAGGAGGAGCAGGAGGAGTCCCCCCCTCTCGTTGCCCCCCGAGTGCACGGGGCCGCGGCCAGGCCAGGGGGCGCCGGCGGGGGGGGGGGTGGAGGCGCCGAGCCTCGGAGGAGGCACGGCACACGGCAGGCCCGCGCCGTGGCGGCTTTGCCGCTATATGGCTGGCTGCCGGCGTCGCCCAGGACCGCCTCTCTCTCTCTCTCGCTCTCTCTCTCTCTCTCTCTCTCTCTCTCGCTGCGAAGCACTCACGACAGGATGCTTCTCTTGATGTGCTCTCGCTCGCGGACCTATGCTGGCACGGGCCCACGCAGACCCAGGCCCGTCTGGCCGCCCAGGATCCTGCGAGACCCTGCATGCAGGGTCCTCCAGGATCCTGCGCCCAAGCCCGGGTCAGTGCACCCCGGGCCCTGCTCTCGCTCTTGTCCGCCCGCCCCCAACTCTTTGGGTCACGCGCGCTCCTCCTCCTCCTCCTCCTCCTCCTCCTCCGCCGCCTCCTCCTCCTTCCCGATTGGCGGAGATCGTGCAAGGTCGGCCAGTTCCAGGCCACTGGCGGCGTTGTACCTTGAACGCCCGCACTGGGGTCATCGCCTGCGCCACGAAAACAGAAACACTGACACCCTCCGACGAAATCTGCGAGTACCTCCTTGCGCATGAAGAATCCCTGGCTCGCAGTGGTGATCAAAACGCCGCCACCCTCCCCCGAGGCCCCGGAACAATCCAGCGTTAGGTCGGGCATGTCCCCCTACAGGCGGATTTTGGACGATGCATACAAAAATCCCCCCCAGGAAAAAAATATCCAACGAAGATATGCAAACAAAAAGGCTTACAAAAATCGCCCCTGGACTCTGATTCTGATGATGTCTGAATACTCCTCCTCTAGAGGGGCACGCCCGACTTAAAAATCCAGCGGAGGGTGTCTGCGAACGTTTTTTTGTTGTGTTCCTGGGCGGCCCGCCGCGCCGGCACGGCGCGCAGAGCTGCAGCTACTGAGGGGCGCCTCGAGCACGGCAGCGCGGGCTGCCAGCAGGCGCCCCCACCACGGCAGGCCGCCCTGCCCCGGGCGGGCCCCCGGCTGCCCGCGAGGCCCTGGTGAGACGACAGCCAACCCGTACAGGGCAGGCTTTAATACATGGGACGTTTCATACATTTGATTTTGAAGACATGATTAATTTACAAATAAATGCATACATAAATGCATGCTTGATTTTCATACTACATCCCTGCATCTTTCATATATGATCCGCACGCGGAGCATGTATTAAAAACGGCACTGTACAGTAAGGATGCGCAGCAAGGAGGCAAGGGCCTCCGGCGCCCATGCCGAGGCTCTTCGGGCGGGGCTGGGCTTCAAAAGCGGTTGAGGGTGGGCCGGGGATGACCGAAGAGGCAAGGATGCAGGGGTACCCATGGGAAGTCGCTCATCCTTACTGTGCGGGTTGACTGTAGACAGGCGCGTTCCACTGCTCACAAAGTAGCTACTCGCACATGGCCTGGATCCGCCACAGGGGATCTACGATTTACTATACAGAGGCAGACGTATGGTTTCCTGACGTTTGCGAGTAGGCACTTTGCGAGTAGTGGAACGCGCTCGGCGACTGGTGGACCCCAGCGACCCGCGAAGCCCTGGTGCACCTTGGGATGCAGCGAGATCGACGGCAGACGTGCCCTCAGATTCCTTGTCCCACGAACCTGCTGCACTACAGATGCGGGTGGGAAAGAGCGCGTCGGACTCTGAAGTGGGAGGGCAGTTGGTGCAAATCGACGCTCGACCCAATCCGCCATCGCAGTGGACGGACAAAGTAGATAGGCATTGATTTCCCAAGTATTGAGCAGGGACCGACCGTCCAGGCATTCCCATAGTCCTACCACGAAATGTTCTTAAAACCAAGAACTGTTCTAAGAACAAAACAGAGTTCTTAGAACAGTTACCTGATGTGCTAAAACAAAACACTACGAGCCAAACATGTTCTAAGAACATTTCGTGGACACCACAAAAGCTTCGTAGAACATTGCATGGTAGGGCTATAGGCACGCCAGGGCGCTTCGCCGCTGCTTGAAAGTAAGAGGCACCCCACATGCACGTGGCCAACACCCCGGCTTTCGGCGGCGGCCAGGTACTCGCACTGGCTCCGATAGTTCTGGCGATGCCGGGGCAGGCGTTCTGTCACACGCAAGTCTGCCACTTAGGAATGGTCGACGACGCAAGATTTAGGTCGGGCCTGTCCCCCTACATGGGGATTTTGGACGAAAAATTAAACATGCATACCCAAAAATACTCAAAAAATAGTTCCCAGACTATGTTTTAACTATTTTTGAATGTTCCCCTGTAAAGGGACAGGCCCGACTTAACGCTAGATGGTTTTGCCGCATGCCCTGGGGCAACTATGGCTTATCCGGCGGCTCTCCCGCACCATTGTGCAACCTCTGGGCGGCGACACGCCAGAAAACTCCGCAATGACATTCCCGCGCTTGGCTCTGAATCGATATGGGCGATGCTGGACACCCTGGATCCCAAAATAGCGACGTCTCTCTTTTCCTTATGCAACAACCCCAACGTCGTTTTACTTCCGCCGCCCTCCTCTGGCCTTCCGCCGAAGGCGAGACGCGACAAAGGCGAGGACCTCCTCTGGAACGCGCCAGACCTCGTGAAGGCGGTGCGTGGCCTTCCGGGGGAAGAGAGGCGGGGAAGGGAGAAAGCGCGGAGAGCGGGGAAGGAGAGGGAGGGTAGGAGGAGAAGGAGCAGCAGAGGAGGAGGAGAAGAGGACAAGGAGATGACGAGGAGAAAAGGAGGCGGAGGACAAAGAGCAGGCGGAGGAAAAGGGGAGGAGGAGGAGGAGGAGGAGGAGGAGGAGGAGGAAGATGAAGAGGTAGGAGGAGGAGGAGGAGGAGGAGGAGAGGAAGGAGGAGGAGGAGGAGGAGGAGGAGGAGGAGGGAGGGGAGGAGGGGAAGAAGGGGGGGGGAGGAGGAGGGGGAGGAGGAGAAGGAGGAGGAGGAGGAGGTGGAAGGAGGGAGGGAGGGGAGCAAGAGGGGGAGGAGGTGGAGGAGGAGGAGGAAAATGGGAGGAGAAAGGGGAAGTGGGCAGGAGGGGGGAAGGGGAGGGGCCTGGAAGGGGGCGAGGGAAGTGTACGAGGAGGGCGGCCCGAAACAGGAGACTCCACCTTCACCCGTCTGCCCTCGAGGCGCCGCGCCGCAGGCAGTGCCGCGCCCAGAGGCAGAGATGCCCCGCTGCCGCTGGCCGTGAGGGCGGCACGGCCCGTGCGGTGAGCCCCGCCTGGCCGCGGCTCGCGGGGAGAGCCGCCCGACTGCCCGCCTCGGGTCTGCAGCCCCAGACCTGCTCGCGTCGGGAAAAAAATCCAGGCGGGAGGCTCTTGGCTGCGTTCGGCCCCTGGGGGCCCTGGCCGGGCCTCGGGACCGCCCAAACACGACCCGGGACGAAAAGCGTGTCCCGGGGAAGGGGTCGGGACTTCCAGGGGCGCCGTCCTGAAAAAAATCAGGACGTCGCATGCCTGGGTATGCAAACAGGCGCCGTAAGCTGCGCTTCCGCTCACTGGTAGAGAGACCTGCTCTCGCTTCGCCAGCCCCTGGACACGACGTCCACACTGCCCCGATGGAACATAAGATTCCCACACACAAGGGAACACCGACGGGCAGCCGCTTTCGACTATAGACCGGAATACCGCTCGCGTCGTCTCGATACTGCACATGGCCGTGGTGGAGCTCGGCAGCACATGCTCTGAGATCCACCCCTGGACCCGCGCCCTCTGGGCCCTGTGAACAGGCGTCTTCTCTGCTGCACTGCCCTGCGTGATCGTAGACACTCGTCCGAGGGAGCTGTTGGCAACTCTTCCTCCTCCTCCTCCTCCTCCTCCTCCTCCTCCTCCTCCTCCTCCTCCTCCTCCTCCTCCTCCTCCTCCCACTCCTCCTCCTTCTCCTCCTCCTGGTCCAACTCACCCGCAGCATCTCCATCTCCCCTCTTCTCTCGCCACCTCTCCTCGTCGCTGCTATTATCTCATGGCTGTTGCTCATACATATCCTCCCCTGCTGTCGTGTCCCTCATGCTTATCTCCTTCATCCTCCCCTCTTCTTCTTCTTCTTCATCATCATCATCATCATCATCATCATCATCATCATCATCATCATCATCATCATCATCAGCATCATCATCATCATCATCATCATCATCATCATCATCATCGTCAGCAGCAGTAGCATCATCATCCCATACCCCTCCACCACCGTCATCATCATCATCATCACACTCATCACCATCATCATCATCATCATCATCATCATCATCATCATCATCATCATCATCATCATCATCATCAGCAGCAGCAGCAGCAGCAGCAGCAGCAGCAGCAGGTACCGGGTCGCACGGATACGTTCCGCGCGGGGCATCCGCGAAACAAACGCCCCGTGTCCGCGGGGTCGCGGCCCCAGGGGGTACCGCCCGCGAGGCCGCGGGTGCGGCCACGCCGCCGCGCCGTGTTGTCCCGAACGCGCCCAAAAGCAGACGAAGCCGGCACGGCGGCAAACCCCACGGCGGACCCTTTGGCGGCGCGCACAAGGGGGTGGGGGGAGGGGGGAAGGCTTCTTAGAAGGAGGCTGCTTCTTAGAAGGCGCCGGCGTTGCATCTGTAGGGAAGGCCCCCGCCTTCTAAGAAGCAGGGGTGCTTCTAAGAAGCCTTCCCCCTCCCCCCACCCCCCTCTGCGCGTGGCTGAACCCTGCCGTCCGAGGCGAAGTCTGCCATGGTGGCCACGGCGCCCTCCCAAAGACGCAAGGCCGCGCGTCGGGACAAACGGCGCGGCGACAGATGTTTTTTGCGCACGGAGTGTCGGGGGGATTCCACCTCCTCTGAGAAGTGCCTGCGCTTTTCGTGCCGGCGCTGCTGCGTTGTCTCCCCGTCTCCCGCGCGCGCGCGCGCGTGCGGGGCACCGCTCGCGCGCGCGTGCGGGGTAGCGCGCCCCGTCGCTCTCTCCGCGGTGGCGGCGGCCCCCCCGCGCCGCGCCGCGCGGCGGCGCTCATCGCCGTCTTCCGGCTCTCCCGCAGGATTGCAGTCGGCGCGAGAGGCACCCTGCCCGCCCCAGGGGCGCCTGCGCCGCTGCCGAGCAATGCTACGCACGCCGCGCGAGGACTGACAACGACTGAGGGCGGGGACGACGGCGACGACGACGACGACGACGTTGCCAACGACGCCAACGACGCCAACGACGCAAACGACAACAACGACGACGACGACGCCGACGACGACGACGACGACATTGCACGCCCAGCATCGGGCGTGGTGGGGGCCACCCGCACTTGGACGTCGGCTGCTTCGGGTCGACCCAGCCTCCACCGCTAACCGTCGCGGGCTGGGCTGTCACCGCCGTCGCAGCCGCCGTCGCCGGGGGGAGGAAGGAAGAAGGAAGAAGGAAGAGGCGAGAGGCGAAGGAGGAAGAAGGAAGGAGAAAGGAGGAAGCAGGAAGGAGGAAGAAGGAATGAGGAGGAGGAGGAGGAGGAGGAGGAGGTGGTGGTGGTGGTGGTGGTGGTGGTGGTGGTGGTGGTGGTGGTGGTGGTGGTGGTGGTGGTGGTCGTGGTGGTGGTGGTGGTGCTGGCGGTGGTGGTGGTGGTGGAAGGTGACTTGGCGGCCAGCGCGTGCTCAATATTCCCACTGCATCACTCGCGGGCGCGAGACACGACACGCGAGGAAAGCCAACGGCATTGCGCCGACGGCCGGGCACACATGTAAGCTCGGGCTGCGTTCCTCCCTCTTCCTCCTCCTCCTCCTCCTCCTCCTCCTCCTCCGCTCCTCCTCCTCTCCTCCTCCTCCTCCTCCTCCCCTCCTCCTCCTCCGCCTCCTCCTCCTCCGCCTACCTTCCTCCTCCTCTTCTTCTTATTATTATGATTATCATAATTAGTCCTCCTCCTCCTCCTCTCCTCCTCCTCCTCCTCCTCCTCCTCCTCCTCCTCCTCCTCCTCCTCCTCCTCCTCCTCCTCCTCCTCCTCCTCCCCCTACTGCGACATTGACTGCGGCCGACGGCGGGACGGAGCCACCGCCGAGCGTCGGGCGGAGGGCACCTCTGGCCCACAGCGGCGATAGCCTCGTCGCCGTCGGAGCAGCGGCGGGCAGCGCGGCGGCGAGCTGAGCCTGCACAAGTGGACCACGAGTGGGGGAGGCCCGCTCGGACAACGGGCGAAGGGCACACGTGGCACAACGGCCGAGCGGCAGAGGGCAACGTCAGAGCCAGGCGTCGCCACGGCGCATGTGTGTGCCCACGGGCGGGACTCGATGCCGCGAGCGTTGGCACTGGGCCGCCACGGGAGGGTGTCCCTCCCCACGTGGGGGACCTGGCTCCCACCAGGTGAGGCCAGCCACTCACCATGTCACCCAGCGCAGGTAGAGGTGAGGCAGAGAAGACGAGTGAAACCTCCTGGCCGCAGCCAGGGCCTGCCACCAGTGGCGCCCGCAAGCGCCAGCAGGCGCCAGCGGCACTGGGCACTGGGGCACGGCGCCCAGGAAGGCAGCAGAGGGCGCCGCCACGGCTGCCGCGCCTGGCAAGAGGTCTGGAACGGCGCTGGCTCCCGCATGGAGGGCCGCGGCTCGTGCCGGCTGCGCGGCAGCAGCAGTTCGGCGGCGGGCGAGGGGGGGAAGCGAGAAGGAGAAGGCCTTCTCAGAAGGCGTCGGGACTTATCGGAAGCCCTCGCGCCTTCTGAGAAGTTTTCTGTTCTGTGTCTTCGGGGAAGGCTCAGGAAACTTCTCATAAGGCCGGGGAACGTCCGAGCCTTCTGAGAGGGCACGCCCCTTCTCACTTCCCCCCCCCAGACATGCGACGTCCTGATTATTGTCAGGACGGCGTCCCCGAAGTCCCGACCCTTTCCCCGGGACCACCTCTGTCGTCCTGAGTCGCTTTCTGACGGCCCCGAGGCCCGGGGAGGGCCCCCTCCTGGGCCGAAAATGGCCCAAAACCTCCCGTCCTCATTTTTGTCCCAACCATCCTGTGGTGTTGGGAAATCGTTTCGAAGAGACAGCGCCCCGCGTCTCACCTCCTCCCGCTGCCCCTTCCTCCCTCCCCGCTGCTCCCTCCCCCCTCCTCTCCCTCCTTGCCTCTGCTCTCCGCATGTTCATCATTTCGTCACACCCCTCGCACGTTTTCGTAGCCCCATAGGGAGCTCATCCGAAGGCTCCAGTGGCACACGCTGCATGCGTCAACGCCACCCAAGACAGCGTTTCGTGGCCCCATAGGGAGCTCCACCGAAGGCTCCAGTGGCACAGGCCGCCTGCGTCAACGCCACCGAGGCCAGCGCTTCGTGGCCACATAGGGAGCTCCACAGGCCGCATGCGTCAACGCCACCCCAGCCAACGCTTCGTGGCCCAATAGGGAGCTCCACCGAAAGCTCTGGTGGCACAAACCGCACGCGTCAACGCCACCCAGGACAGCGTTCCGTGACCCCAGTGGGAGCTCCATCGAAGGCTCCAGTGGCACAGGCCGCATGCGTCAACGCCACCGATTTCGGCGCACCCCTCGCACGTTTCGCGGCCCCACGGGGAGCTCCACCGAGAGCGGTACCCACGATGCGGCACCCGCAGCTGGGGGAGCAAAGGGAGGAGGGGGATTTCGAGGCGAATCCAGCGGTGCGACGAGGGCCTCCCAGGAAGCCCAAAGAGGGGAAATCGGGCGAGGGGCGTAGAGGTATGGGTACCTAGTCCTCCTCCGAGGGAAGGAGGAAAAGGAGGATTCGATTGCGCGTCGTCGACGCAACCAGTCCTTCTGCCAACCGAAAGGATCGGTACTGTCGATCGTCGGTCACCAGCTTCTGCTCCAAAGCACGACGAGCTGAGCCCAATACTTACCAGGGCTGCGACATGAAATGTGGGCCAGCTGCCTCCACGATGGAGGAGGAGAGCAAAGAGCGGGGGGGGAAGAGCGAACAAAGGAGAGAAAACTCTGGTGGGGACCTGGTGGGGGAGGGGATGGAAGGGGGAGAGAGAAGGAGGGAAGAGGAGAAGGAGGAGGATGAGGAGGAGGGGGACGAGGAGGAGGAGGAGGACACTGGGCCCAAGAGACGGGAACGCAGGCAGCCAAGACCAGGGACGAAAGAAAGCCCGCCCGGGGGCAAGAGAGGCCAGCTGCTCATCAGGGGAGAGAGAGGAGCAGGACATGGAGCAGGGAGAGGACGAGGCGGAGAACGGAGAGGACGACGAGGAGGCGGCGAAAGTGAGGGAGACGACGACGACGACGACGACGACGACGACGACGACGACGACGACGACGACGACGACGACGACGACGACGGCGGCGACGGCGGCGACGGCGGCAGCGGCGACGGCGACGGCGACGGCGACGCGGCCCAGAGCCCCAGCGGGCCTCCGCCAGGGCACTTGGAGCACCACACGAAGCTGGCGTCGCGGCGCAGCGTCCGCTGCAAAGCAGCCGCGCTGTACCTGCGGAGAGCGGGGCGGATGGAAGGACGACGCCGAAGACGGCAACGACGAAGGCGACGACGATGATGACGACGACGACGACGACGACGACGACGACTGCGACGGCGACGACGACGAAGATGACGACGGTGCCGCCGACGCCGACGCCGCGCGGCACCTCTGTGGAGGGCAGGGGGCGACGACGCCTCAAGCGGAGACGACGAGAACAAAGATGATAATGACGACGCCGACGAAGAAGAAGAAGAAGCCGCCGCCGCCGCCGACGACCCCGCATTGTGCTTGTGGATGCACCTGTCTGCCAAAAGGAAGTAATGACTTTAGCAACTGCAACCTTTGGCTGCACGCAAGAGTGACTCGAGGCAAAAGGGGCCTTTGGTGGGCGGTTTTAGGGGGCCGCCACGGGGGAGGAAATCAGAGTGCGCCAGTCATTGCTGGGGGGACCCCTGTCAGCCTGCACCTGAGGACACCGCTGTAAGCCTGCATCAGGTGAGCCAGCGAAAGGCAACTCTGACCCGTAGCCAAAACCTGGGGGTCGCCTCCACAACCACGAAGTGGTGGGCGGGGACAGGTTGTATGCCTTCTCGTTGCAGGTGGCATGTGGAAGGCTCAAGCTCGCAGATCAGACCCCAGGTAACACGTGTCACCAGCAGAAGAGAAGGCATGAAACCAATCGATGCTCTTAGATCTTCCCGCTCGCTTGACACCCAGCAGTGACGACCCACTCTGTCTTACTGTCTTAGCTGCTACCCGATCCACTGACCTCCCCAAGGACGGCCACCGCCGCTCTTGCTACCCGAAGCCGTCCGGGCAACACAACGGAACACAACACGAGCTACCCAAACGGAAGCGATGCCTTCCCCTAATCCAAGGGTGCTAGTATGGCTTCCGACGGTACACTGCTGATGTCAATGGCGCAGACTCAGCATATTCATCATCATGATCTGCATGAGCATCATCATCAGCAGCATACTCATCATAGTCATCATCATCACCGTCATATTATCATCATCATAACCATCAGCCTCAACATCATCACCTTACACGTCATCAGCATCATCATCACCAACTGCAGAACTATCATCACCCTCTTCCTCCCCCTCTACTCATGGCCAAACTCATCGTCAACAACACCATCAGCATCACCACCATCATCATTATCACCGCAACCATGAGCACAA
>CAUYUJ010004714.1:152915-177915 GCA_963575745.1 Prorocentrum cordatum | reverse complement strand
GGCATCAAAGCAGTGAGGTGAATCTGAATGGTTGGTTGGTTGGGGTTGGAAGGTGGACTTGTATCTGCTACGTCTAGAAGAATAGAAAACGCTGTACATAGACTTTGGGCGCTCCGCACGGATCTCCTGGATCTGCGCTGGACCCCCCTTCCTGGCGCGCGGGGCGCGCCAGGGCGGCGCCGGAGGCGCCGCCAGGGTGACCACAGCGCGGATCCAAGAAATTCGCGCGGAGCGCCAAAAGTTTATGCTTATGCCGCACTTGCTCATTCGACTTGTATCTGCACTTCTGCCTCGGGAAAAAAGCCTGATGACACACCTGCAGACATCCAGCGGCGTGGGGACCGAACCCGCTAAGGAACCAAGGGTGCAGAGAAGCGTGACCGAGAGCGCTGCCCGAGCCAGCGAAAATCACCGCTGCGCGTGCGTGTTGCCACCTTCCACTTCTAGAGGCATCCTAGATGGGGTCGGAGTAGATGTGGTCGGAGGATCGCACCGCATCGCCGATGCATCGGCGATGGACCGGCGATGCATCGTCAACGTCGGCGATGCATCGGTGACGTCGTCGAGAAAATCGGGCTCCGCATCGAGCCGCATGCCTGCTGCATCGGCGATGCGGCGCTATCCCACGACCACATATACTCCGACTCCATCTAGGAGGCCTAGAGTGCTGCCCGAGCTAGCGAAAATCGCCCATGCGCGTGCGTGTTGAAACGTTCCACTCCTTGCCCTTGCCGGACCAGAGCCACTCTTAGGTCGGGCGTGTCCTCCTGCAGGCGGCATTTGGGCGAAAAATTAAGAATTGTTTTTTGTGCATGTATACACATGGACTTCATCTTAATACTCTTAAAGAGAAAAATCAACAACAAAAAGCCTAATGGAAAACCTGTCCCCAGACCAGTTTTAAACATATGTTTGCACACTCCTCCTGCAGAGGGACACGCCCGACTCTCCAGCGCGCTGCCGTCCTCCCGCTCCTCGCCCGCCCGGAGAGCCCCTCGCGCGGTGCGCAAGTCTCCCCCGAAGGAGAGCGCGGTCCGCTCCGCCCGCGCGCCCAGGGGGCGCCGCGCGCCCCGGGCCCCACGGGGGGGGGGGGGGGCTCTCTTTGAAGGGGCCCTGGGACACACAAATGAATACACACAGATAAAAAGATTCCCCATATTTCCCCATATTCTCTGGGTTTTGTCTCCCCCCCCACTTCCCATATTTTCCTATTTTTCCTGGGGAATCGACGATTACTTGTGCCTGTGTTTTTTTTCCCCCTCCTGACTCTTATCGCCGCCGCGTCGGGCGCGCACGGCCCTCGGGCACCGGCGCGCGCGCGCGTCGCGCGCGCTCCCCGGCGGCGGCGGTGGGGGGAAGAGACGCGCCGCCACGGCCATCCGGAGGGCCTGGGCTCAGGTCGGGCAGGTCCCCCCGACAGTTGCGGATGCCACGACCATGGACACTCTAACAATCATACCCTTGAATCTTAACATTGTTTTCAAATATGTAAAACACATGTTCTCAACATGTCTCAAACATGTGTTTCACATCTTGAAAATAAATTTGAAACACCTTTTAGACATCTGGAAATTATTTTGCAGCGTGCTTCCTCTCCGTTAATCGACTTCCACAACCCTACAGGCGGACCTTGGGCGACAGATAGCGAATACTCAAAACCTGCTCAAACGTAGCCAATTAACAACAAACATCGAAACGTCGTCCCCAGAGCATTTGTTTTACTATTTTGGGATATGCCTCCTGCAGAGGGACACGCCCGACTTCACTTCGGGTGACCCAAAAAGGGGGTCCAGCTGAAAGGGGGTGGTGCACTAGATTTCGGGCAATCGTCTTGCAGATGTATTGCGCCGGAGACCTGTACAGAATTGGATTGCAAGTCATGCATTGCCCGCGAAAACCCAGCACGACATGTGCGTCCCAGAATGTATTGCACGCCCCAGAATGTATTACAACCCCACAAACCTATTGCACCAAATCTATTGCACCACCCCCTCGTCGCTGGACCCCCTTATGGGTCGACCCGATTCACGCCAGGGGAAGGAATCGCGCCGCCACCGCCATCTGGAGGGCCGCGGCCTCTTCTCGTCATGGCAGAATCACAGCGGCTGGTTTCTGGCAGCTTCTGGCCTCCCTCCACGGGCCCTGGGAGAAGCGATAGAATGGCTTGGGACAAACGGCGGGTCCCGGGGCAGGGGTCCAGGCCTCTGGGGGGTCCACGTCGTTAAGACATACGACGCCGGAGATGCGGCGGGTTACGGAAACCCGGATCCCAGAAATGTTGCCAACTCCTGGTGGCGCACGTTTTACATCCGCCGGCTTCCGCCGGCCCTCCGCCAGCTTCCGCTGGCAGAGTCGCCCGCAATCTACTTCCCCCCAAATTGCGCTTACCTTCGGCCACCTTCCGCCGAGGAAGAGATGCCAACTCCTTCGATCCTCCAAGGGGCAAGGCCCCCTCTGGAGCGCGCCAGGCGGATGGGGCTCAGGATTTGTGGCGCATGCCTGCTCGGGCGCTCCAGCGGGACATCCTGCGCACCTGCACCCCGCAGATCAGCTCATTAGAGGCCTCCCGTATGGGGTCCGAGCAGATGGGGTCGGAGGATCGCGCCGCATCGCCGATACACCGCCGAGGCGCCGGCAACGTCGGCGATGCACCAGCGACGCCAGCGTGGAGAAAATCGGGCTCACATCGAGCCGCATCGCCGATGCATCGGCGATGCGGCGCGATCCCCGATCCCATCTTCTCCGACCCCATCTGTGAGGCCTAGACTCATCCTGCACCTCCCCCAGGTGGTGGTGAGCTCCCTTCTCCCCACGACGCTACGTCGTCTACGGGCCACCGTGAGCTACAACACCGAGGGGCCAGGAGAGACTCGAGGGTCAAAGCTTCTAGATGGCTTTGCCCCCCATCGGAGGGCCTCCGTGGAGCCTCTGGGGTCTGGGGAGCTCTCGAAGCCTCAGGGGAACCTCTGGAGACCTCTGCAGCAGGGCCTCCTCACGTGATGGCGCAAGGGCTAACCAGCTCGCAGCCCTGCCCGGCCCCAGCTCCTGCGTTCTCGAAGTCGTCGTCGTCGTCGTCGTCGTCGTCGTCGTCGTCGTCGTCGTCGTCGTCGTCGTCGTCGTCGTCGTCGTCGTCGTCGTCGTCGTGGTCGTCGTCGTCGTCGTCGTCGTCGTCGTCGTCGTCGACGTGGTCGTGGTCGTGGTCGTCGTCGCCGAGGGCTTCTGGCCCCCGCCACGGCAGCTGCTGCGAGGGGGCGGCCGCTCAGCCGGGGCCCGCCTTCGCCCGCGCCTTCGCCTTCGGCGCGGCCTCCGGGAACTCCTGGGCCTCTCCGGGGAGGCCGATGAGCCAGCGGCCGCTCCCGATGCCCGCGAGCCGCCTCTTCGCCGACTTGATGGTCACGCTCGACAGCTTGAGCTCGATCGCCCTCTCGATCGCCTGGCGCAGCGGGTACGGGTCGGTGCCCTTCATGGCCCTCGACAACGCATCCCACGCCTCCCGGCGCTCCGTCGCGGCGGACTTCCTGGGCTCGCCCGCCTGCGCTGGGTCCCAGCCCCGCCAGCCTCATGGGGGTCCGACGGGGGGCGATGGGGTCCGAGCAGATGGGGTTCGGAGGATCTCGCCGCGTCGCCGATGCATCGCCAATGCGTCGGGGATGCACCAGCGACGCATCGTCGACATCGGCGATGCATCGGCGACGTCGACGCGAAGCAAATCGGGCTCCACATCGAGCCGCATCGCAGATGCATCGGCGGTGCGGCGCGATCCTCCGACCCCACCTACGCCGACCCCATCTGGGAGGCCCAGAGACAATGCCCTGGAGCTGGCGATGTCTCGCCGATGGATCAGCGATGGGCCCCCGATGGCGAAAGCTCACGCTCCTGGGCGGCGTGGGGGGCCCGGGCCCCGACGGGCGATGAGTGGGCGAGTGGGGGGCGATGCTTCCCACCCAGGGCTGGGCCCTCCCCCCAAGTTGTTGCCTATGACTCGACGCCTCCTAGCTGGGGCCCGAGCAGCTGGGGTCAGAGGGCCTCACCGCATCGATCGGCGATGCATCGGCGACGTATCGGCGATGCATCGGCGATGCAACGCCGACGTCGGCGGTGCATCGGCGACGTCGGCGTGGGGAAGCACGGGCTCCACATCGAGCCGCATCGGCGAAGCGTCGGCGAGGCGCCGTGACCCCTCGACCCCACCTGCTCCGACCCCATCTAGGAGGCCTGGACTCCCCCCAGTCGTTGCCCGTGACAGCCCTTCGTCACACGGTCCGTCCAGTGAGCTGGCGCAACGAACCAGCCGTCCTGGCCCTCGCCAGTGAAGGTCTGCAGCTTCAGCTCGCCGTCGCCGTCGCTGTGCTCCGCGCCCTCCTCGCCGCCTGGCGCCCGCTGCGGCGGCTTGGCGCGATCCTTCGGGTCCAGCGACGCGCCTCGGCAGACGTGGTAGAACTCGCCGTACAGCGCCGCGAGGGTCTCCTCTGCCTGCTTCTTGACGGCGCCGTCGACCTTCGCGTGGTCCAGGACGGCCCGCTTCATCTCCTGGACACCCACCGGGGAGCCCTCGAAGCCCCAGTTCTCCAGAAGCGGCTTCTGAACCTCAAGGGCCACCTTGTTGAGGTAGGCGATGAACTCTGCCTGGTCAGTCACGTCCATTGCGAGCTTTTTGACCTGCTTGCGGAAGCCGCGGTCAAGGTAGGCTTCGGACAGCGCCTTAAGGAGGTCTTCGGCACCGTCCCTGGTCAGCCTCTTCCTCGTCTGCTCGTCCACCTTGACAAAGCCTATCTTGTCGCTTATCCTCGGGGGCCGGTCCTTCACGTCCTTGAGCGTGTCGGGCGCGGCCGCCTGGGCATCCCGCTCGACACTGAACAACGAGTTCTCGCAGCCCCGCAGAAGCATGCGCTTCTGATCGGCTTCCTCCTTCTCCAAGATCCTCTGGACCTTCTCGCGCTTCGCGGCGGTGTCCTTCTGGATCCTGCCGCAGTCTGGCCTGCCGACGGCTATCTGGTCGATGCTGTCAAGGCAAGGCTGCATCTCCCTCACCCTGCCGAGGCCCTCCAAGGCGCACGCCTTCCGGAACCATGCCTTGTGGTCCTGGTCGTCGATTCGCAGAGCCCTCGTGGCGGCCTCCAATGCCTCCGTCCAGTGGCCCAGCTTGATCGCCGCCTGGGCCTGGTTCTTGAGCAGGGCACAATGGATCTCGTCGATCTCCTTGTTCAGCTCCTTCTGCGTGTGCGGCGCCTTGATCCGCCAAAGTATCTCCGTGCCCTGCCGCCAGCTGACCAGTGCCTCCTCGACGTTGCCCTTGTTCCACTCCAACAGCCCATCCTTCTTGCACTTGTGCCCGAAGTTCAGTGCGTCCGCCACGGCCTCGGAGTCTGAGACGGCAGTGGCCCCACTGAGCCTGGCCTCCTTCTCTCTCTTGGCCTCATCGTCGAGGTGCACCTGCTGGTTCCGAGCATCGAATGACTTCCACAGGTGTTCGGCACCCGCGTCACCCTCGGCGTCGATCGTCTCGCGGAACTCGCGGAGCGTGGCCCTGTGATCTGCTCGGTCGACGAGATCTTCGAATGGCAAGCCGCTCATGTGGGACTCCCGGCAGAGCTGCGCCAGGTAGACGTCCACGATCCTATACTTCATGATGGGCATCAGAAGCCTTTGCGTCTCCAGCGGACATGCCTCGAGCTTCTCTGCCACCTGGTGACGGTAGTCGTTCATCTCCTGAATGGTGTCGAACTGCTGCAGCCATTGATTCTTACGGGAGTTCCAGTGCGCTTCGGTGCGAAGCAGCGCCTTCGCATACGGCCGCCTGGCTACATTCTGCCAATATTCAGGGTCAGACGCGTCCAGCCAGAAGTTCGCGTTCTCGTTGGGGTCCTCTCGCTCCTTGCGGAACTGCTCCTTCAGCCACTCCGGGTCGTCGAACTTCGGGTCGTACTTGGGGTACCCCCACTCCTCGAGCTGTTCTCTGCTGTAGGAGGCCGACGGACTCTGCGATGGGGGCACAAACGGCTCAACCTTTCGAAGGACAACAATACGCATGAACATACAGTTTCGGAGCTCCGCGCAGATTTCCTGGATCGGCGCTGGACCCCTCCATGCAGCGCTCCGCGCGCCAGGGGCGGCGCTGGATGCACCGCCGGGCTGGTCCAGCGCGCGTTCTGACCCGGACTTCGAGGCGAATCCAGCGCTGGCGACGAGGGCCTCCCAGGAGGCCCCAAAAGAGAGGAAACGAGGGAAGGGCAGAGGCATGGGTACCGTCAACCCGTATAATGAGGATGCGCGATGAAGATGCAAGGGCCTTGAACGCCCATTTCGAGGCTTTTCGAGCGGGGCGCGGCCGACGAAAGTGGCGAAGGATGGGCCGAGGAGGCAAGGATGCAAGGGTACCCCTGGGAAGGTTGCCCATCCTTGCTCTGCGGGTCGACTGCACCTTTTATTCCTCCCCTGGGCGTCTTCTGCGGGCCCCTCTTCTCGGAGCCTTGGCGGCGCCAGCTGGCCTGAGCGCCTCCAGCGGCACCACCCGCCCGCCCGCCGCCAGCCGGGGGTAGACGAGCTCGGCCTGGTGCCTCACCTCTTGGGCCACGCGCGCGCTGAGGGGGGGCGAGACCAGGGGGAGGGGGGGGCAGCGGGCAGCGGGGGGAGGCGAGGCGAGGCGGGGGGGGGCGAGGCGGGGGGGGGGCCTGATGTCGGGCAGCGGCGGGGGGGGGGAGGCGGGGGGGGGGGCGAGGCGGGGGGGGGGGGGGGGGGGGCGAGGCGGGGGGGGGGGCCTGATGCCTCACCTCTTGGGCCACGCGCGCGCTGGGGGGGCGAGGCCCCTCAAGGGGTGCCCTATAGGGCCCCAGAAGGGGCCCTTCGGGGCCCGAGATGGGGCACCCTTCTCGATGCCCCCCCCCCTCTGCCCAGATCCCCGACGCCGTGAGATGAGCGTGGCGCAGCGTCGACCCCCAGAGGTCTGGACTCCTTCGCCCGGGCCCGTTTTCCCTCCTGACTCGTTTTTGTTGGGGGTCCCGTGGCCCGGGGAGGGCCCCCAGAGGCCGAAGGTATAGAAAAACCTCCCGTCGTGTTTTTTTCACGGCGCGAGGGGGTCTGGGCTTGTCGCCCCCCCAGGAGTTCGCGCCCGAACCTCCCCGTGCTGCAGGCCGTCGACCCCGGGCTCCAGGGGCGCCCCGTCGCAGAAGGCCACCTCCGCCGAGCCCCCTGGCTCGGGCAGGCGCTTGACCTGGAGGAGGGGGCGGGCACAGCGCACGCCCGCCCATCCCGTCCACGACCACGACCACGACGACGACCACGACGACGACGACGACGACGACGACGACGACGACGACGACGACGACGACGACGACGACGACGACGACGACGACCACGACCACGACCACGACCACGACCACGACTACGACCACGACCACGACCACGACCACGACTACGACCACGACGAAGACGACGACGACGACGACGACGACGACGACGACGACGACGACGACGCACGGACCCACCCCCAGGCCCGGGATCGGCGCGCAGACCCCTGAGATCCTGAGATCCTGGCGTCGCACGTTGTTCCCATCGGGCGTATTCCCTGAGGGATCCTCACTCAGATCAACCGGGCTCGCAAAATGGCGCGCGGCGCAGAAAGAGGGGGCCCAAGGGCTTGCGCCGTGAGTTCTCACACTGCTGCAATGTGTCCCAAGCCTCCTGCGTTGGGTTCTCGTTTCCAACCGAGCACTCCGGTCTCCCGTCCTCATTCCTCCCGCCTGCCGCCTCTCTCCTGCCTCCAATTTCGAGGGGCTGCTGGGGGGGGGTCCAGCGGAGTGACGTCTCACCGCAGACTCAAATTAGACCTCGCCATCCCTGGGGGGGTTCAAACTGCGAACCTGTCGCCACTTCTGAGGGCTGCTGAGGGGTCCAGCGGAGTGACGTCTTACGCGGACTCAGATTAGACCTCACCATCCCTGGGGGGCTGCGAACTGCGAAACTATCGCAGCTTTCGAGGGCTGCTGGGGGGTCGGTTCACTGGAGTGACTTCCTGTTCAGATCAGCTGAGACCTTGCCGTCGCTGGGGGCCGCGATCAGCGAAACTGTCGCTGCCTTCGAGGGCTCCTGGGGGGTCCAGCAGAGTGGCGCCTTATGAGATTAGAAAACAACTGGCCGTCGCTGGGGGCTGTGCACTGCGGAACTTTCGCCACTTTCGAAAGCTGCTGCGGGGTCCAGCTGAGCGCCGTCATTGTCAGAGCAGATGAGACCTCGCCGTCGCTGGGGGCTGCGAACTGCGAAACTATCGCCACTTCCGAGGTAGAGTGACGTCAGACTTCGATCAGATGAGACCTCGCAGTCGCTGGGGGCTGCGAACGGCGAAAAGGTCCCCACCGTCGAGGCCTGCTGGGGGTCCAAAGGAGTGACGTCTTATGCCGATCAGATGGGACCTCGCCGTCGCTGGAGGCATGCAAACTGCGAAACTGTCGCAACCTTCGAGGGCTGCTCGGGGGTGCAGCGGAGAGGCGTCTGATGCAGACCAGATGAGGTCTCGCCGTCGCTGGGGGCTGCGAACTGCGAAAACTGCAAGCACTTTCGAGGGCTGCACATTGAGTGACGTCTTACTCAAGTCAGATGAGCCTTCGCCGTCGCTGGAGGCTCTGCGCTGCGGAACTGTCGCCACCGTCGAAAGCTGCTGGCAGGTCCAGCTGAGCGCCGTCGTAGTCAGAGCAGATGAGACCTCGTGCGAACTGCGAAACCGTCGCCACTTGCAAGGCCGCTGGGAAGTTTACTGGGGTGACGTCGTATTCAGATCAGATAAGACGTCGCCGTCGCCAGGGGCTGCGAGCTGCGAAACTATCGCCACCTTCTAGGTGGAATGACGTCGTATTCAGATCAGATGAGACGTCGCCGTCGCTTGGGGATGCGAGTTGCGGAGCTGTGCTCACCTTCGAAGGTTGCTGGGGGGTGCAGCGGAGAGGCGTCGTATTCAGATCAGATGAGACCTCGCCGCCGCTGGAGGGCTGCGAACTGCGAAAACTGCAGACACGTTCGAAGGCTGCGGGGGGTGCAGCAGAGTGACGTCTTATCCCGATCAGGTGGGACCTCGACGTCGCTGGGGACTGCGATCTGCCAAACTGCGGCCACTTTCGAGGGCTGCTAGACCTCACCATCCCTGGGGGACTGCGAACCGCAAAACTGTGGCCACTTTCGAGGGCCACTGGGGGGTCGGTCCACTGGAGCGACGTCGTATTCAGATCCATCAGATGAGACCTCGCAGCCGCTGGGGGGCGGCGAGCTGCGAAGCTGACGCCACTTTCGGGGGCTGCCCGAGGGGTCGGGCGCAGCGGCGCCTCATTATCAGGAGGTCCGATGCCCTATGTTTGTTCCATATGCCGCCCTCGGAAGTCGGGACACCGCTCCCCTGGGCCGGCGTGCCATCCCGAGCCGTGAACTGGCCATCGCTCGGACGTCCATTCCCTGTGTTTTTTGTTGGTTTCGTGCGTGGCTTTTTCCCCAAGCGATCAAGGATGCTCCTCGATGGTCCTCGCCGAAGGAAATATGCACGCGTCTGCGCGATGCCAAATGAATCCCCTGCCCGTTCTGCGCTGGGTTCTCGTTGCATGAGCGGAGCACTGCGGTCGCGGCCTCCCCTTTCTCCTCTCGCCTCCCTCCTGCTCGCTCGTTTCCCTTCTCTCCCTTCCCATGCTTCCTAATTAGCTCCTGCCTCGCCCTCCTACCCGGTGGCTCGCTGAGCGGCTGCGAACCGCGAAACTGTCAACAGTTTCGGTCCCAGGGGAGCCACGAGTTGTGAAGCTGCCGCCACTTGCGAATGGCTGCTGGGGGGTCCAACGGAGTGACGTCATACGCGGATCCAAACTAAACCTCGCCATTGTTCGGGGGCTGCGAACTGAGGAACTGTCGTCGCTTTCGAGGGCTGCTGGGGTCCACTGCGTGATGTCATACGCGGATTCAAAATCCATCGACCCTGTCGGCGTGTGGAAAAAAACTATTTCGTTCGTCGCTGTTGCATTCGTCATCTCATCGTGGTCGTCGTCGTCGTCGTCGTCGTCGTCGTCGTCGTCGTCGTCGTCGTCGCGGTCGTCGTCGTCGTCGTCTCCATCGCCACTCCAAGTTGTTATCCTGGGTCTCCTTCTCCAACGCGCCAGCCGTTGCCTCTCTTCCCCTGGGCCTTTCTCTTTAAGCGTGCTAGCCAAAACGACAATAACGAACGTCGCAACTCATTCGGAAAGAAGCCGCTTCCCTTGATCCCGCAGAAGGCAATTCCCACCAAGCCGCAGCGTGCTGGGCTCGGTCGGCCACCCCGCCCAGGTCGCCGCCGTAGGGTCCGTAATTAGCCACATCCTGGGTGGCTTTCTTTCCCGGCCCCTGGCCTGGCCTGTCTGCTTGCGGTTGCTTCCCCTCCCCTCCTCCTTGTCCTCCTCCTCCCTCCACTTCTGCTCGTTGCCTCCTTCCCTTTCCTTTTCTCCTGCTCCCTGCCTGCTGTCTCCACCTGGCCCCTCGTCTGCCTGCCCGCCCGCCCCGCCGGCCCTGGCCTCCCGCCTGGGCGTTCGTTTCGTCGTCGTCGTCTGCCTGCTTCTCCCCTCCTCGTCCCTTCCGCCGGACGAACACAGCCTGCCCGGGACCAGCATGGCGGTATGTAGGGTTTCGGCAGGAGGGCCTGTAGAGACGCTGCGGGGACTACGGATTTGTTCCTTGCGTAGGTGTCTGGCTTCCCCCTCCTCCCCTTGGCCCCCCTGTGTTCCCTCTCCTCCTTTGGCCCCCCCTTCGTGGCCCCGCCACGCGCCCCCATGTGGCCCCCACGGCGGTTGCTGACAACGGCGGTCACGCTCAGCCAGGGATGATGCACGCCCCAGCCCCCTCCCTGGACCCCTTCCCCGCCGGGAGGGGGGGGGTCTCGGGAGGGGAATTCCGGTTCCTGGGGGAGACCCAGGGGGAGGTCACCGGAGAGGGGGATCCCGAGTCAGAATGCCCCCCCCCCCACCCGCTGGAGGGTCCCAGAGCCCAGAACCCCCCAAGAGGAACCAAGACTTCCCCAAGAAGCCCCCAAGACGGTCCAAGAGGGCCCCGAATCGCCGAACTATCTGTCCAAGACGCCAAACAAAGTAGCCTCCAGACAGCCCAAGAGGTTTTCAAGACGCCCCAAGATGCCTCCGAGAGCACTCCCAAGAGGGCCCGAAGAGGCAAAAATGATTGACTGTCCACAAAGGTTGTTGATAGATTTGGGGGTTCTCGCCTTTTCGGTTTCTGGACACTCCAAGGCGGCCCAAGAGGCCCCCAAGATCGCCCCAAGGTAGCCCAAGAGGCTTCCGAGAGGGCCCCAAAACGACCCAAGAGGGCCCCAAGACGGCCCAAGAGGCCTCCAACACGGCCCGAGAGGCCCCCAAGACGGCTCCAAAAGTGCACAGACGGGAGATCCGAACGGACATTTCGAGCCCTCGGCCTGAGAGGCTCCCAGGAAGCGCCAAGAAGCCCCGAAGATGGCCCGAAAAAAAAACCAAGATGCGCCCGGGAAGCCCCAAGAGGCCCCCAGGAGCCTCCCAACATGACCCCAAGAGACCCCCAAGAGGCGCCAAAATGAACCCCCCGAGGCACCCGAGAGTGCTCCGAAGAGACCCCAAGAAGCATCCCTGAGGACTCTGACCCACGTCAACATCCTCGTCATTGTCGTTCAGGGTAGGCGGCACTGGCCGTAAGGCCTCTCCAATAGACCTCGCCATCCCTGGGGGGGCTGCGAACTGCAAAACTGTCGTCTTCGACGGAAGCTGGGGGGTCCAGCGGAGCGACGTCCTACGCGGACTCAGATCAGACCTCGCCAACACTTGGGAGCTGCTAACTGTAAAATTCGTGCCTCTTTCGACGGCAGCTGGAGGGTCCAATAGGATAACGTCCTAAGCGAAATCAGATTCGAACTCGCCAGCCCTGGGGAGCTGCGGAACTGCAAAACCTGTGCCTCTTTTGAGGGTTGCTGGGGGGTCCAGGGAGTGACGTCGTACGCGGATTCATATTAGACCTCACCATCCCTGCTGGCCTGCAAACTGCGAAATGATAGCCACTGTTGATGCCTGTTGGGGGGTCCACCGCAGTGGCGTCATACGCAGATTCCGAGTAAACCTCGCCGTCCCTCGGTGGATGCGAACTGCTGCATTGCCGTCATTTTCGAAGGTTGCTGGGAGCCCAACGGATTGGCGTCATACGCGGATTCAAGCTAAACTTCGCCATCCCTGGGGGGCTGAGAGCTGTGATACTGCCGCCAGTTGCGAAGGATGCGGGGGGGTTCAACAGAGCGATGTTTTACGCGGATTCAAACCAGATTTCTCCATCTGTGGGGGGGCTGCGAACTGCGCCAGTTTCGAAGGTTGATGGGGGGTCCAGCGGCGTGACGGCATACGCAGATTCAGAATAGAACTCGCCATCCCTATGGGGCTGGGAACTGCGGAACTGTCATCACTTTCGAAGGCGGTTGGGGGGTCCAACGGAGTAACGGCATACGCGGATTCAGAATCAACCTCGCCATCCCTGGGGGGGGGGGGGGGGGGGCGAAGCTGCCGTCGCTTTCGAAGGCAACTAAGGGGCCAGCGGAGCGTCGGCATGCGCGGAATCAGACCAGACATCGCCAGCGAACTGCAGAACTGTCACCACTGTCGAAGTCATCAGCCATACGATTCTGGACCAACTCCTGTGGTCACCGTGTGCAGATTGATGGGCCTGTTTTCCACCACCACCATAAGCTGGAAGGGGGAAGGAGGTGGAGGACGAGGAGGAGGAGGAGGACGACGAGGAGGAGGAGGAGGAGGAGGTGGAGGAGGAGGACCCCCTCCCCCTCCAACTTATGGTGGTGGTGGCATCACAGATGGGTCGGGTGCGTCACAAGGTAGTATCGCTGCTCTGGATCTCATGGCACGCCCTCCCGGCTCGGCCGGAGAGGCACGCGCGCACCGACCCCGGTGCATGCGGGGGGATCAGAAGGTACTTGGCTGATACCGCTACTCCCTGGACCTCCCCCGGGATGCGTTCAGACCAGAATTTCGAGGAGTCCAGCGGTGGCGACGAGGGCCTCCCAGTGGGCGCAAGCAGGGCGATTGCGAGGCAAGGGCAGCAGTACGTGTGCCTTCCCAGACCCCCGAAGTTGTGATTTTTGTTCGCAACGTCGACCCCCGTCTGGACCCTTTCCCCGGGACAGGTTTTTCAAGCTGAATCGTTTTTTGACGGCCCCGAGGCCCGGTAAGAGCACCCGAAGGCCGACAATAACCTCCTGTCGTGATTCCACACAACGCAAGGGGGGGGCTGGGTTCTCCTCCTCTGAGCATGTGCGCAGCCCACCGCCCGATGACCGCTGGGTGGACCCACCGCTCGTAGCCAGGATTGGAGCGGGGGTCGAAGAGCGGCCGGCCTGGGGCCGCAGCTCCCGCGGCCATGCCCCCGCAGGCGAGCGCGGGGGACGCACCCCTGGACCTCCGACCGCGCGACGCCTTCCTTCTGGGGCGACGAAATCCACCCAGACGCCCTCGCGCTATGACAAAAACACGACGGGAGGTTTTCTATATGTTCGGCCTCTGGGGGCCCTTACCGGGCCTCGGGACCGTCAAAAAAACATGCAGGAGGAAAACCCAAGTCCTGGGGACGGGGTCCAGACCTCTGGGGGTCGACGTAGCGAAAACATCACGACGTCGGGGGTCTGGGTATACGGTGGGGGCGTTGGATAAGGAACCATTGGATAAGGAATCCAGGGCCTGGCAGCTGGTGGAACTCCGATCGTGGCCAGGCCCATCATGAACCCCTGACATGGCCCCCCTGACATGGCCAAGAAGGCGCATACACAGCTCATGGGTCCAGGAAGGGTCCGGCCAGGGGGCAGTGGATATGGATTTCTTCCGGCACTGGGAACCCCCAGCCCTCTCGATTAGACGAAGCCAGGACCAGAATATAACCAGATGGGGATAAATCGAAAATCTCTGAGATACGGCGGCTCTGGAGAATATAGTGGGCGCTGCGGCTTTCTCAGAGCGTGCCGGAATTCTCGAGAGCATTCCAGAACGCTCTGGCACGGATTTTATCCTCGTCCTAGCCCCGTCCGTGGGATACCGCGCACCTCTCAACCCGCGTGGGGGCCGAACTCTCCCGAGACCCAGACGCCGCTCCTGCTTCGCACTGGGCGCTCTCGCCTGCTTCGACCCCGGACGCCGATCCACACAATCCGCGCGGAGCTCCGAAAGAAGCTTACCTTTTCATGCCGATCTGTCCCCGAACATGCGATGCCATGGTTTTGTCAGAACGGGGTCCCCGGAAGTCCCGGCCCATTCCTCGGGACCCACTTTTCATCCCGAGTCCCCTGGTCTTGGGTTCGTGGATAAATCCGGTAACGACCGACGTTACTGGTCAAGCTGACTTCTGGTATCGGTCGAGCTCGGTCGCGATCGGTCGCGGATCGGTCGCGGATCGGTCGCGAACGGTCTCCGAACGGTCGCGATCGGTCCCGATCGCAACCGACACCGATCCGACAACGATCTGACGTCAGACCATTGTCAGCTCAAATGTTTCCTCGTGCAATGTAGCAAATGTGCACCGTCATCATCATCAGTCACGACGACGGTGCTGACGGTGCGGAGGGCGAGGAGAGAAGGAGAGGGGATAGGGGTCAGACCATGTTCTGACAACGGTCCTACCTCAGAGCGTTGCCAGAACATGGTGTCTGACAATGGTCTGACGTAAGACCTGTCGGATCTGGCAAATCTGACGTCAGAGACGTGCGTCTGACAATGGTATGACGTCAGACCGCTGTCACAGCACGTGCGGTTGGTCAAGTATGACATTAATTTGCGTGATGGTCAGATGTAGAAGTAGTAATGCATCTTAAATTCAAATCAGCGTGCTCATATCAGAAGTATACATGCTTAACGTGTCTCACATGATATGGGTACACACGTGTATGTGCGATGATTGCAAATTGTGCGCATAGTAACGTACGCGTGCAGGCATGCCGATACAATCAGAAAGCACGCTCAGTTTACATGGTCGATGCGATCACTCCCGCGGGCGCACGGTTTGAGCGCTGTTGCCGCCGAGAGTCAACAGTGGTCGCACTCGAGGAGGGCGCGGAGGAGGAGGCAGATGTCCCAGCAGAAGGGGGACGAGAAGGGAAAGGTGGGGGGGGATGGAGAGGATGGAAAAGGAGAATGATGAAGGGCGAAAGAGAGAAAAAGATGGAGAGAAAGCGGTGACGATGGATGCGGACGAGCAGAAGCACGATGTTGAGGAGGATGAGGACGTCGATAAGAAGGGGAGCGGTGGTGGCAGTTGCCAGGAGAGAAGGAATAGAAAGACAGAGGAGGAGGAGGAGGAGGAGGAGGAGGAGGAGGAGGAGGGAGAGGATGATGACCAGTATGAAGAGGTAGTTATTGGAACAGGGGCGACGACGCGGATTATAGTCAAAGGCAATGAGGTCGGGGGGAACTGGTCATGATGAGATGAGGGCGGTGATGGTGAGATTATGTTGGGCGGTGGCCATGATGGCGAAAAGTGTGACTATGATGGAAGGACGTGGCGATTCACCTGTTGATATAGCGATGGCGGTGGTGAGGATACAAGATAGCGTTGGTAATAACCGTTTTGACTGTGGGGGCGATCAGGAGGCTAAGGATGATGACGATGCTGCCGACGAAGATACGGGCGAAGACGACGGCGACGATGGCGAGGGGCACGTGTTTCCACAATCCACATCCACGCTCGTTTGGTTTCTCCGCCCCCCCACGGAGCGCCGCGGCGCACGAGCGACAGGGAAGAATGAGGGGGAGGTTGAGCGAGGGGAGGTGGATGATGATGATGGTGGTGATGATGATGATGAGGATGAGAATGAGGATGAGGATGACGATGGGGATGATGATGGTGGTGATGATGATGAGGATGAGAATGAGGATGAGGATGACGATGGGGATGATGATGATGATGATGATGATGATGATGATGATGATGATGATGATGATGATGATGATGGTGGTTATGATGATGATGAGAACTATGACGACGACGACGAACACGAAGACGACGACGACGACGACGACGACGACGACGACGACGACTATTGTTTAAATAGTTGCACCGTCCGTATTTTATGGTGGTGATGATGACGATGATGGCTACACTGATGATCATGGTGATGATGAGGATGATGGTGATGATGGTGGTGATGATCACTGTGATGATGACGATGATGCTGGTGATGATAACAGTGGTGATGATGATGATGATGATGATGATGATGATGATGATGATGATGATGATGATGATGATGATGATGGTGATGGTGATGGTGATGGTGATGGTGATTGTGATGGTGATGGTGATGCTGGTGATGATGATGTGGATTTCCGCATCCCGTGGGCCCTTTCGCGAGAAAGCAGCGCGATCTGACAATGGGCCTGACGTCAGATTGTTGACACATCGGCGTCTGTTGCGATCGGGAAACAAGAAACTGACAATGGCCTGACGCCAGACCACTATCGGATCGGAGTGGGTCGTGATCGGTCGCGATCCGTGACGGGCAGTCGCGGGTCGGCCGCGGAGCGGTCGCGGAGCGGTCGCGCGTGGCTCGTTTGGTCGGTCGCCGTTCCCGAAGTTTGAGCGCTACCGCTCGCCACCGCTCGCGCCCGGAAAAGCTCGGGAACCGATGACATGGGTCGTCGTCTGCCCGCGGTCCTGGGGGGCGCGGCAAGGGGCTCTCGGAGGCCGAAGATAGCCAAAAAAAAACTCCTCCCGCCGCGAGTCGCTTACGGCGCGAGCCCAGACGTGCGACGTCTGGAATTGTTCGGGGCAGCGTCCCTGGAAGTCCCGACCCCTTCCCCGGGGACCGGTATTTTGGAGGGTGGAAGCGAGGGTCGGGCGCAGGGTCCAGGCAAAGGTTGGGCGCCCGAGTTATCCGGGGTAACTCGGGTCCAGGGTAGCTCGGGTTTGGATTCCCGAAAAACGAACCCGAGTTAGCCCTGACCCGAGTTACCCCTGATGATGTGGGGCTCTGGACGCCCGAATTTTCCGGGGTAAATTGGGCCCGGGGTAAGTCGGGTTCGGAATCCCGAAAAACGAACCCGAGTTAGCCCTGACCCGAGTTACCCCTGATGATTCGGGGCTCTGATGGAGGGTGAAAGTGAGGGTCGTGCGCAGGGTCCCGGCCAAGGTCTCTATGGGCCACGCATGGGCGATACATCTTCGATTGCTGTGCTCCGCGGGGGCTCCAAGTGAAGCTCCCCGCCGGCGCGCATGCGCGAGACTTGAGGGTGAACGGAGCAAGGGGGCGGGGGGCTCGGGAAAGGCGACGAAGGCGACGTGCGCTGAGGGCGCATAGAGAGGTTGGAATAAAAGAAATTGGTGAGGTGAATGTCAGAATCTGCCCAGCCTGTCTGACATGCGGAACACTGCGCCTCAGTGCTGGGATCTTGAGGGCCAGGGCAAAATGTGAATTCACATTGTGGGGAAAAACCAAAAAAGGGAAATGTGAACTCACATTTTGGGAAAAGGAAACTGTGAGTTCACATTTGGAAGAAATGAAAATGTTAATTCAAATTTTGGAAGTTTGTATACGAATATTTAAGAAGGGGCCAGAATGTGAACTCACATTTTGGGAAATGGAACTTGTGAGTTCACATTTTGGAGAAAGGGGAAATGTGAATTCACATGTTGGGAGAATCGCGGGACCCATTCCAAATCTGTCTTGGGGGCCGACAAGTCATCGTTCGGGAACATACGCGATCATCAATAGCACAGTCAAGACACACTTGCACTCCACTTCGCCGCCCCACGCGAGATATGCAAGAACGCCCGCACGCATGAACGATACTGGATGGACGGCGCGTTTGCCCGCGCGGGCAACGCGCGGGCACGAACGACTGGCCCTCCATGACCGCCAACATTGGAGGCCAATCATACCCGATCACATACACGAGCGATACATTGAGCATACATGGGCCATTCGGCACCCATTGAAGACCCCCTGTTGCAGACCCCCCCTTTCACCCTCCAAGTTGTTCGTCCCGAGTCGTTTTTTGACGGTCCCGAGGCCCGGCGAAGGCCCCCAAGGCTTGAGGGCCGAAAATAGCCCAAAACCTCCCGTCCCGATTTTTGTGACGACGCCGTCATGTCTGGCAGCATGTCTGGCGACCGCAGACACGCTGCATAGACTGCCCGATCCGCCAGAGGTCCCGGGGACGCTGCACGCGCCGGCGCCGCACGCGGCCGGTGGGCCCCCTCGCGGGCCCCATGCCCGGGCGGGGCGGCCCTGCTCGAGCGCCCACGGCTGCGTCCCTGCCGGGCTGCCTGCCCGACGCCTCCTCTGATGGGCTTGTTTTCCACCACCACCACCATGTACAGGAGGGGGAGGGGGTCCTCCTCCTCCTCCTCCTCCTCCTCCTCCTCCTTCTCCTCCTCCTCCTCCTCGTCCTCCTCTTCCTCCTCCAACTTATGGTGGTGGTGGTGGTG
Organism: Prorocentrum cordatum; assembly: GCA_963575745.1. Taxonomy (NCBI): domain Eukaryota; class Dinophyceae; order Prorocentrales; family Prorocentraceae; genus Prorocentrum; species Prorocentrum cordatum. The sequence continues at coordinate 159,468 of CAUYUJ010004714.1, read as the reverse complement.
GTGGAAAACAGGCCCATCATCCTCTCTTGGCAAGTGCCTGCGCGACTGCTTGCCGTGCCGTGGGGGTCCCGAGCTGGGCGCTCCAGGCTGGAGCGATCCGAGCACAGGAAGCGAGAGGCCTGGGAACTAGACCCATCGGTCGTCAGAAGCAGGCAGAAACATGAAGTGGGAAGGCTTTGAGAAAGCAGATTGGGTCCCGTCCGCCCCCCGAGGAGGAAGGAAAAAAGGTGAAGCCACTCGATCATTGCAGTAGGAAGGCGCCTAAAGTAGACTGGCATCTGGGAATCCAAAACTGCCTACCTTCAACGACCAATGGGTATAGAGCCCCCCTCCTCCTCCTCCTCCTCCTCCTCCTCCTCCTCCTCCCCCTCCTCCTCCTCCTCCTCCTCCTCCTCCTCCTCATCCTCCTCCTCCTCCTCAAGCCCCTCGGCGGGAGGTCCATGGCCGCGGTCGGCCTCGGGCCCTCGCCGGCCCCCAGGGCCGCCAACAAAAACGCGTCGGGCTGCAACGCTGGCCCCCCGGAAGTGGCCCAGACCTCTGGGGGTCCACGCTGCAGTAGAAGCCACGACGACGGAGGTCTGGGAAGCAGCGAGGATAGGGAGGCGGGGCGGGGAGGAGAGAGGAGGAGGAGGAGGAGGAGGAGGAGGAGGAGGAGGAGGAGGAGGAGGAGGAGGAGGAGGAGGAGGAGGAGGAGGAGGAGAGGAGGAGGAGGAGGAGGAGGAGGAGGAGGAGGAGGAGGAGGAGGGGGGGAGGAGGGGGAGGAGGAGGAGGAAGGAGGAGGAGGAGGAGGAGGAGGAGGAGGAGGAGGAGGAGGAGGGGGGAGAAGGGGGAGGAGGAGGGGGAAGAGGAGGGGGGGGGAGGAGGGGGAGGAGGGGCGGGGCGGGGTCAGACGGGGGCCCGAGGCGGGGCGGAGAGAGGAGATAGACCCGCGGCACGCGCCACGGCCCAAATATCCTCACACGCCCCAGCTGAACTGGCACACTCGCTGTCTCCGATCCACGATCGAGGCCGCCATCTGAATGCCGGCATCTCAGATAAACTGCCATAAACAGATCCCTTCCCGGCTACCCCCCAATACCCCCATCCCGCCGGGCTAAAACTACCGAATCCGTGCCACACGGTTGAAATTGCCGCCAGGGTACTTCAGCGTTCCTGCCGAACCTGCGATGCCCCCCGACCCGCAGTCAAACTGACATCCAAAGTTTCTCCCTCCGTCGGTAAAACTTCGATTTGAACGCCATGATCAGTTTGTCAGCCCGCATCATGCCAACCTCGCAGAAGATATCGCAGGCCGCGCGAGAATGAGAACGGGCCTCAGGCGGACGCCGATGTTCTCACAAACTTCTGTTGCATGCCGGATGTCCACAGGTCACAGGCGGCTCGCGCGACAGGCCGCCAGAGCCAGCGATGGCTACTGGGAGGCAGTCATGGCATCGTGGGGACGAGTACATACGAATCATCGCGAGTAAGGAGCTAGAAAGCCGATGTAAGCCTGAGTAAACCCAGGACCACGACGGATCAGGCGTGATTGAATTGTCTCGGGCTGATTAGGCTGGATTGCACCCAAGGGTAAACCAGCGCCGATGCTGGATTTCGGGGGTGCACCCGAGGATCTCTGGCCAGGAACTTTTGCTTCGCGTGTCGAGGCGGCGGCCCAAGCAACACGCTGTGCCCTGCAAGCGGATATCGCGTCGATCCGCTACGCGGGGCGGGAGGCTGGGACAGGTTCGAGACGTTGATAGGAAAACGAAGGTTGACATAAACATAAAAACTCGGAGATCCGCGCGGACTTCTCGGATCGGCGCTGAACCCCCCTCCCTGGCGCGCGAAGCGCGCCAGGGGCGGCGCCGGAGGCGCCGCCAGGGGGGCCCAGCGCCGAGATCCCCTAGTTTTACCAGCCTGGAACAAATCCCTATCCCCATGCTGGGCATCTCCTCATCACGGTGCCAATCTTAGGGATTCCCGTATTTCTTTGAGGGCGCATCCCTAAGAGTGTCATCGCCTTTTGGCGTGTCAATCTTGGGGGGGGATAGGGATAAGTTCGAGGCTGGGGATAGCTGACATTCGTGGACTGGGGCGTGGTCCACGTGTCCCGCCCAACCCGAAGACCCGAATTTCGGGCTCGGGGGGGGGGTACGGGTTCCATGTGTGTTTTTTCCATGTTCCCCGACCCCCCCCGTACTGGAAATGGAGGGAAAATTGAGGCCTTCGGGTTGGGCTGGGGTCGTTTGGTGGGTGGGTGGTGATAGTTGACAGTTTTAAGTCGGGCCTGTCCCCCTACAGGGAGGTTTTCGACGATAAATAAGATACTCAAAAAATACTCCAAAATGGTCAACAACTGTTTTCCAAAGTCCCCAGACTATGTTTGGACTATTTTTGTATTATTTTGGGGGTCTTTTTTTTTCTCGTCGAAAATCCCCCTGGAGGGGGACAGGCCCGACTTAACCCCAGCTGACATTCGTGAACCAGGGCGTGGTCAACGTGTCGCGCCGAAGCGCGGGGGGCCCGAGCCGGCGCCGCGACGCGCCGAGCCAGCGTGCCTCCGGAGCGCAGCGGGCGCCGCGGCCGCTCTTTCGGGCCGCTGCGGCACGCCCTGGGAGCCCCCCTTTGAGTGATCTGGCCGCTGCGGCACGCCCTGGGAGCCCCCATTTGAATGATCTGGGCGAAAAATTAAAAATACTCAAATAATACCCCCCAAATATCAAGAAATAGTCGAAAAATCGTCCCCTGACTATTTTGTTACTATTTTTGAATCCCTGTAGAGGGACAGGCCCGACTTAAAACGAGTCACACCTCTCGGTGATGAAACGTGGTTTCATGAAAACGACCTCGGGCCCAGACCTGGGGGGGCGCGAGCCAGGAAAATGACCGCCGCGGCGCCCTCTCGAGAACCAGAAACGGACAATTCACTAATCGACGTGTCAGGGTGGGTGTTCTGTCAACCCCCGAACCTCTACCAGCATCATCATCATCATCATCATCATCATCATCATCATCATCATCATCATCATCATCATCATCATCATCATCATCATCATCATCATCATCATCAACATCATCATCATCATCATCATCATCATCATCATCATCATCATCATCAGCAGCATCATCATAAGTATCGTCATCAGCATCAGCTTCATCATCTGATCATCATCATCATCATCATCATCATCATCATCATCATCATCATCATCATCATCATCATCATCATCATCATCATCATCATCATCATCCTTAGCAGCATCGTCAATATCATCATCAGCATCATCGTCATCATCAGCGTCATCATCTGCATCATCATCAGCATTATCATCATCATCAACAGCAGCATCGCCATCGTCATCAGCATCATCATTAGCATCAACATCAGCATCCTCCTCATCACCGTCATCATCATCCTCAGCATCCTCATCATCAACATCATGAGCAGTATCATCATGATAAGCATCATCACTAGCCTCATCATCGTCATCGTCTTCATCATCAGCATCATCATCGTCATTATCATCATCGTCATCATCGCCATCATCATCAGCAGCATCAGCATCAGAAGTATCGTCATCAGCATCAGCATCATCATCACCATTGTCAGTATCATCATCATCAGCATCATCATCATAAGTATCATCATCATCATCATCATCATCATCATCATCATCATCATCATCATCATCATCATCATCATCATCATCATCATCATCATCATCATCATCATCATCATCATCATCACCATCCTCATCAGCAGCAGCAGCATATTTCTCATCCTCCGTCGCTCTCTCTCTCTCTCTCTCTCTCCTTGCTCTCTCTCTCTCTCTCTATGTCTCTCTCTATCTGTGTCTCCCTCTCTCTCTCTCCCTCTGTCGCTCTCTAGCCGCTGTCCAGGACGCGGTCGCAGTAGCAGGACTTGATGACTGCGTCCTCGGCGTCGATCTGCGACTCGACCCAGGCCACAAAGCAGGGCTTGCAGCACAGGGACTCCTGGCGCCGGTGTGCTCTCTACCGAGAGGTCCCTCGCTGCAGCTGCTGCTATCCGACCTCACTCCCTACAGGGGAGAGGTGATCCTCCTTCTCCTCCTCCTCGTCCTCCTCATCCTCTTCATCCTCCTCCTCCTCTTTCTCCTCCTCCTCCTCCTCCTTGTCCCCCGCCTCCCCCTTTTTTCTCGCAGAGCCCCTCTCCCCGCTCCTCCTCTTAGCACCTACCAAACTGCGCGCCTGAGTCATCCGACGGGAGGCGCTGTGGCCAGTGCCACCACTGAAAAAGGACCAGGCTGGCAGGCTCCAGATCAAGAGGCTGGGGCCACTCTCGATAGCATGGTGGGATACAGTCGAGGTCAGTCCACAAAAAACATTCCAAAGAAACCCAACCCTGAGAACCCAGGACATCCACTGGTTGTTGGTGTGGGACGGTCACGCTTTCCATCGCAAAACCATCTGAACCCAAGAAACCCGCGGCACCCTGGGGGCAAGCAGGCTGTTTCTTGGCATGAGTCTCCGCTGGATTGTCCACTTCGAGGGCATCGATCATGTTATTGCCATGCTGGGGCAGCTGGTTCGTGCAGGGCTTCCCTAATTTGCAAAAAACTCTGGACGCCAACTCCCCGAACGGCCCTCCATCAGACGAAGCCACAGTACTTAATGATCCCGCGAGCAGGGTATAACTGCACTGGGCAGCCACGACAAGTGGACGCGAGCCACTCCTGACGGGGAACTGCTGCGCTGTGCCTGCTATGGCACACCTTGCAAACAAAGCCTCTCAAACCTGTCTCGACGAGGTGCTGAGACTGACCAACAGCAGCTTCCAAGTTAGCTGTTCGCCCAGTCACCCCCTTTGTGAACTCATATTGCCTGTCGGTCTTGGAAGAAGCCCCATAGATCTCTGGGGCGTGGCGCGCGATGTGCTCTCCTACTGCTATCGAATGCCGTTGCACCCTCGCCGCCATGGCGTCAATCCTCGCAGCTTCACTAATGTCTTCCGCTGGCAGCTAGACGACCCTCGCTCCATCCTCGGTGCACATATCAGCACCCGCATTCGCGAGCCAAAGTACTGAAGGAACCATGCTTGCTCAGCTGTGAGATGCGACATGGTGTTGTGAATTGCTATGGGGCGGTCTCCGACCTGCTCACAGAACTGAGTCCAGAGGCGCACATTATGCTCATGGTAGCCCCTCGGACCCTTCTTAATCCCATCGACGACACTCTGCGCATCTACAACTAGCAAAAACGGACCGCTTGTCGGATGGATGGCCCCCGTGGCCGCTATGAGCTCTGCTATCGGTACGGGTTGCATCCAGTGGTCAGATGGGCCATACGCCCAGGCAGCCCGATCCCATCCCCCAAGAGACACAAGCCTCATCTGCATCTGCGCATACGGAAATCCTCATGGCATTTGCCACCCGAACCACCAGTGGCTGTTACCGCGCATTGATCTAAGAGAATAGTCGGGTGCCATTGCGGCTCGCCTCCTGCCACCTGGTGTCTTTGGATCGGGCGGGTCGCATGCTGGTGCGTCCACAACACAAGAAAAAGACCTCTGAGCAAGAAACAGGGCCACTCCTGGTCCCAGACCTGGTGGAACAAAGCCTCCTGTGGCGTTCCGCACATTGGGCAAGCTGGGCTGGCCCAAGCAGGCCGGCAAGGGCGGCAAGGCGCCAGCTCAGGGAGGTCTTCTGGCTGGTCCAGGCACTCCTCTGGCTGTTCTGGCCAAGCAGACTGCTCCCCCTCCTGGGCTTTCCTAAGCATATCCTCAAAAGAGACTCCAAAGTCGTCGTCCTCCTCCTCCTCCTCCTCCTCCTCCTCCTCCTCCTCCTCCTCCTCCACCTCAGCCTCCGCCTCCGCTTCCGCCTCCGCCTCCGCCGCCTCCGCCTCCGCCTCCGCCTCCGCCTCCTCCTCCTCCTCCTCCTCCTCCTCCTCCTTCTCCTCCTCCTCATCAGCATCAGCATCAGCATCAGCATCAGCATCAGCATCAGCATCAGCATCAGCATCAGCATCAGCATCAGCATCGCCATCATCATCATCATCATCATCATCATCATCATCATCATCATCATCATCATCATCATCATCATCATCATCATCAGCATCAGCATCAGCATCATCATCATCATCATCATCATCATCATCAGCAGCATCAGCATCATCATCATCATCATCATCATCATCATCATCATCATCAACCTCCTACGAGCCTCCGAATTCCTGCTGGCCCTCGGCTTGAGAAAGCGGGGGGGCCTCGGCGTGCGGTGTAAGAGGCCTCATTCCCAAAACGACGGCCGGCTGGCCACATAGCTCCAGCCATTACAAGTCCCCCCCCTAACCTGACGCCAGGGCCCCGAACATGACGCCGCCCCCTCCCTGACGAAGCAACATCCGCCATCCCTGGCGACATGTGGGGCTAAACGCTTGTGATGCTACGTGCTTGCCTCATATGTTTGCCACTCGACTTCCTCGGATGTGGACGGCGCTCAAGCGGGAGCTTGATTGAAAGTCTTCGCGCCGCAAGCGCTCACCGGAGCCCACCGGCACCGCCATCGCCCCGGCCAGGGCGCCTCCGGAG
>CAUYUJ010004714.1:125415-137915 GCA_963575745.1 Prorocentrum cordatum | reverse complement strand
ACCCAGAGCGACAAGTGCGGACGCCAATCCGAGCGGCACTGACACCGCAACGGATGTCTTGTCGAGCTCCGAAGTCGGCCCCGCCTCCGGAGCGGCGTCGTACAAACGAAGCTTCGTTGGGCAAATGTCCGTGTTGTCGGCGCCAGTGCACTGGGAGCACTCGGAAACGAGCATGTCCTTCGGAGAGTTCGCGGCCGCCACGTTATTATTGTTGGAGCCAAAGCCCTTCTTGCTCTCCTCGCACCAATACCTGAACCTCTCAAGGCAGGTCACGGTCTCGCAAGTGGCCTTCATGCAGACATAGTGGTACTCTTTGCTTTCGGTTCCTCCAGGTTGTTCAGTTGTCTTGTAGTGGATTCCGGTAGGGTCAGTGTCGGATGTGGAGCACCCGTGCGGGATCTCGGTGCTAGATCTAGCACCGAGTGGTAGTCTAAGCTCTAGCTAGAGCTTTAGGTGTGGTCTGGCCCTTTAAACTCTTGATTCACGAGCGTGGCATATTGCCGACACTCGGCCTCCGTCACATCACGCCACTCGCCGGCTGGAGCCATGTCCTTGCACAAGGGATTTGGCGCTGTGTCTCCTGACGCATCTGGCGTAGATGGCGCAACCTCTTTGTAGTCCGATAGCTGCTGCGCGAACACTGTAGTCAACATGCCCGCGAGCGAAAACACTCTCGCCATGAAGGCCATGGTTGCGCGAATGGCAAAGCGCGAGGATGTAAGGAGGGAGGCAGAAAATGAACCCTGCCTCGAGCAAGTCGACTTAAGCCACAACTGCGAATTACGGATGCTGATGTAGACATCATGTGAGCGCAACCAGCGGCTGTCTGCCAGGCTGTGAGGAAGTCGGAAATCAAATAGCTAAAAGGCTCAAAACACCGATTCGGCCGAACCGAACCGGGCCGAACCGAACTGGCACGAACCGCACTTTTTTATCAACAAGAACTGAACCCGACCGGAACCGAACGATCCAATTTTGAACCGAACCGAACCGAACCGGAATCGATTTCGAACCGAACCGGGCCGACCCGGATGGAACCGCTACGAACCGGAGGTCTCCAAGGCCCTGATTTCGCAAGTCTCGAGGCCGTTCGGCCCCGAGGCCCCCCGGGGCCCCTCGGGGCCCCTCGGGGCCCCGACTTTGCGAGTCCCCGGAGGTCCAGAGAGGCCCCCCGGGGCCCTGATTTTGCAAGTCAAGGATGCATTTTGCAAGTCCCGGAGGCCATTTTGCAAACCCCGGAGGCCATTTTGCAAGTCCCCGAAGCCATTTGGCAAGTCCTGCCTAGATGGGCGGCGCAACTGTTAGATGTTGGTATTGATAGTGGGAGATGTATCTTAGTTGTAAGGGCCTCATATCATCTAGTATCATATTGCATCATATCGCAGCATCGCGCAACATCCTAAATCTTCGTCGATCATCTTCGCGCTCCACCCCCGATTCTGGGGCGCGATCCCGCAGATGCGCCGTCGCATGGACACGTTCCGCGAAGGCACTGGCAAAAGAACATCCCACATCCACGGGGCCGCGGCCCAGGGGTCCGGCCCGCGAGGCCGTGGATACGAATACTCTTTCCGCCCAAGACCGAAGGGGCCCCAGGACACACAAACAAATACACACAAATAAAAAGATTCCCCATATTTTCCTACATTTCCTGGGAAATCGAAGATTCATTGTGTCTGTGTGTTTCTTTTCCTCCTGAACTTTTTCCGCCCAAGACATCTCCCATCCCTCCCATCCACCCTGTGCTCCGCCCTCCCCAAAAGAAGCAAGCGGCACGAGCCGAAACCTCCAGAGGCCCGCGCGGAGTTCTCGGATCTGCGGCGAATCCCCCTCCCCTGGAGGCGCGGAGCGCGCCAAGGGTGGCACCAAGAGGCGCCGACGCGGGGGTCGAGCGCGAATCCAAAAAGACCGCACGGTCCTTCGTAAGGTTTTGCGTGTGCCCTTTTCTGGCCATCGCTCGGACGTCCATTCCCTGTGCTTGTTTGCGTGTTTTTTCGCCAAATGATCAAGGATGCTCCTCGATGGTCCGCGCCGAGAACAAATGCACACGTCCGAGCGATGCCAAGTTTTGGTTGCTCTTCGACCCCCATCGCTGTGCTGCTGCTCCTGCTTCCTCCTCCTCGGCGTCTTTCTCTCGGCTGGGCGTGCTGACCACCTACCGGACAACCCCAAACCAACCCGAATACCATCCAACCCAACCCATTGGGGGGGGGCGAGCTTCAGATGTGTGGTTTTCAATGTTCCCCGCCCCCCCCACCACTGGGAATTGAGGAAGAATTGGGACCTGTTGTTTGGGTTGGGGTGATTTGGTGGGTGGTGATACGCTGTTGATGCAGACATCATGTGTTGTTGCCTCCTAAACTCTCCCGACGATTACGCCAGATTATCCCGTCAAAGCAACCTAACAGCGATGTGTAGGAGCATGTCTGGATGCATTCCCCTTACGATTCAGATGAGAATCCAGTTGTAGAATTCTGCTGTTCTCGCAGTCGTAGTCGCATTCGCGATGACAGTCGCAGTGGCAACGGCAGTCGCAGTCACAGCCTCAGCCTCAGCCTGCCTCGGCCTCCGTCTCAGCCTGCCTCAGCCTCAGCCTGCCTCAGCCTCAGCCTCAGCCTGCTTCAGCCTCAGCATCAGTCTGCCTTCAGCCTCGGCCTCAGCCTGCCTCAGCCTCAGCCTGCTTCAGCCTCAGCTCTCAGCCAGCCTCAGCATGCCTCAGCCTCAGCCTCAGCCTCAGCCTCAGCCTCAGCCTCAGCCTCAGCCTCAGCCTCAGCCTCAGCTCAGCCTCAGCCTGCTTCAGCCTCAGCCTCAGTCTGCCTTCAGCCTCGCCTCAGCCTCAGCCTGCCTCAGCCTCAGCCTGCATCAGCCTCAGCCTCAGCCTCAGCCTGCCTCAGCCTCAGCCTCAGCCTCAGCCTCAGCCTGCCTCAGCCTCAGCCTCAGCCTGCTTCAGCCTCAGCCTCAGTCTGCCTTCAGCCTCGGCCTCAGCCTCAGCCTGCCTCAGCCTCAGCCTGCATCAGCCTCAGCCTCAGCCTCCTCAGCCTCAGCCTCAGCCTGCCTCAGCCTCAGCCTCAGCCTGCCTCAGCCACAGCCTCAGCCTGCTTCAGCCTCAGCCTCAGTCTGCCTTCAGCCTCGGCCTCAGCCTCAGCCTGCCTCAGCCTTACCCTGCATCAGCCTCGGCCTCAGCCTCAGCCTGCCTCAGCCTCAGCCTGCCTCAGCCTCAGCCTCAGCCTGGTCGCCCCGCCGCGCGTGGTGCCAGCACGGGTGAGGCCCTCGCCCCCGTAGACCAGCGGGGGGGGGGGCCTTCCTTGTGTAGTGGCGGAGAGGGGGTCGCCCCTCCTTGTGTAGTGGCAGGGAGGGGGTCGCCCCTCCGCACGCAGTGCCAGCAGGGGGGTCGCCCCCCCGCATGTACTGCCTGCGGAGGGGTGCGCCCTCGCCCCGTAGACCAGCGGGGAAGGTCGCCCCTCCGTGCGCAGTGGCAAAGAGGGGGTCGCCCCTCCGCGCGCAGCACCAGCAGGGGGTGTAGCTGGTCTCCAGATGTTCCCCGTCAGGTTTAGCATATGGTTAGCTTGTCATATTTCACCCGTTGTGACACGATTGGCTCAAGGGAAAAGCATCTACTGCCCCTGCTGCTGCCACAGTTGGTAGCGGAGCCTGGTGCGGCGGGCGGCCATGGGTGGCGGCGGGCATCCCTGAGGGGGTGAGCCCGGCCGCTGCTCGCGAGCCCCCCGCTGTCTCCGGGCTCGCGCCGACGGGGCGGCGCGGCACACGGAGATGCCTGACGATAGCAAGAACGGCAAGGACGACGACAGCAAAGGAGTGGCGGGTTTCTCGGAGACCCCGCCGACAGCGCCACCAGCGGCGACAGGATCGGCAGAGGGGACTCCAGGAGCTGTGACCCTGTCAGCTCAGCAGCTGACGGAGCTGGTAGCTGGAGCAGTCAGACAGGCCATGCAGACGGTCACATCAGCAGGGCCTGCAGCCAGCAGCTCCCAGGGTCAGGACGAGCCCAAGGATGGCGGCTGGGACCCCTGGCGGGAGAGTGCAGAGGCAGCAGCAGGCGAAGATGATGCCGCCCAGGGTTCCCACCGCTGGCATGGTCGGAAGGACTACGACCAGCAGAAGGACGACTGGAATGACAAGGAGTGGAAGGACGACAGCTGGAAGGACAGCCGCTGGAAGGACGACCGCCAGAAGGACGCCCGGACGGACGGCGCGTGGAGGGACTACGACACGAGCTGGCAGCGGACGTGGTCTGCTCCAGGTGCTGGCGGCGGAGGCGGCGGCTGGTACGGGAAGGGGGACTACAGCGACCCCCCCTCCTGGCCGGGCTGGTCGCACTACCGCGCCTGGCGCAAGGCCCTCCGGAGGTGGAACACCAACACGGACGTTCCTGTCTGGAGGCGCTCAGAGAAGTTCCTTCGACTGTTCGAGTGGACGATGCAGACGCAGTTCGACAACATACCAGAGAGTACGTTGACCAGCGACGAGTGGATAGATGTGGTGCTGAAGAAGATGGACCTCATGATCGGCGAGCGCGAGGGGGATGACCTCCGACGCAGTGGCAGGCGAGCTCTGTATGAGGCCTCCCGCGAGCCGAAGGAGACCCTCACGCAGTATGTAGCGAGGCGCGAGGCACAGTTCCTCGAGGCCGAGGGACACGACCTCATCCTCTCGTCCAAGATCAAGGGGTTCCTGCTCGAGGAGGGCTCCGGGCTGAGCGCCCAGAGCATGCAGAACCTGAGGACCCTGACGCTGGGCAGGATCGACTTCGAGAGCGTGAGCTGGGCGCTCCGACAGATGGACGCATCCGGGACAGAGCGGATGCTTCCAGGAGGTAGGCAGGCCTCTCTGCTGGCCGGCGCCCAGGCCGAAGAGCCGGGCGAGGCTAGCGGCAGCTCTCCTCTCCCCTCATACCCGGTCGGTTCGTCGGAGGTCGGTCCGGACTCTGGAGCGGACGAAGAGATGGAGCCAGAGGACGACGACTACTACGACGACGGGGAGGACGAGGCGGCGCTCCTCGCAGAGCTTGAGGACCTGGACCTGGACGAGGACCAGATCGACGAGGCCTTGGCAATGATAGAGTCCAGGCCCAACACTCGCACGTGGAAGCAGAACAAAGATATGAAGCGTGCGGCCCGTCAGGACCGCGAGTACTTTGGACGACCACGGTCCGGAGTACCTCCTCCTCCCCAGCCTCGAGCAGGGCAGGGCGAGCGTGGACGCACCAGCACGGGGCGCTTCGGCCAGGGTCGAGGCAAAGGCGCTGGCCGTGGCGTGCGCAGGCGCCCGCAGCTGTCCAAGGAGCAGCTGATGAAGATCACCCGGTGCGCCATCTGCAAGAAGAAGGGCCACTGGCACCGCGAATGTCCGGACAAGGACAACCCGAAGCACAAGCAGGAGCAGCAGCAGCGGGGCCAGAGGCGTACGGTGTCGGCCTATGCGTTCGTCGGCTGCGAGGCGGTCCCGGAGGAGCAGCTGACCTCGGACATGCTCGAGGACCTCAAGGCAGACGGCCAGTCCGAGGTGTACCTGACGGCGGCCGCGACACAGGCGTTGGTCGACCCCGGCGCCGGTAGCGACCTGGTGGGGCTGATCGCGTTGAACCGCGAGTCCCGAGCCCTGGCCGACCTGGGGATGCGCTACGAGACGATCCCGAAGGAGTCGCAGCGGCCGAGGGCAGCTCACGGGGTAGGAGAAGCGGCCAAAGTCTTAGGCACAGTGCTGTTCCCAGTATGCCTCGGAGCGTCGCTAGGCATCGTGGAAACCACGGTGCTGGCCGAGGACATCCCGCACATTTTGAGCGTCAATCTTCTTGATTTCCTCGAGTGCGTGATTGACTTGCCCGGGAATACTATGAGCTCGGGATTTCTGCAGACGAGCATTCCGCTCACTCGGCTCGGATCAGGCCATCGCATGGCCGAGATAGTGCAACAGCTTCCAGAGCCTCTGGAGATTCCCGACGATGCCGTGCGCAAATACTCGTGCTTGAATAAGAATTCGTTTATGCTGGGCAATCGGTCCCCACCGGAGATGCTCGAGTCCGGAGAAGTGCGCTACTACGTCCTCCTCCTCCTCCTCCTCTCCGTGCTCATCCTGGTCCAGGTGATGCGGGGGCCGAGACGGTACCAGGCCAGGATCGGCGGGGACCTCAGCAGGATCGGGAAGCTCTCCTCAGTCATGCTTATCGGGGGCCTCTTGCCACGAGCTCAGATAGCGTCCAGATTGCGGGGCTTAGAGTCCGTTGGAGCAACTAAGGCAAAAATTGGAGGACGGCCTCATCGAGAGCGCTCGGGACGATCCGGGGCGCTTCCAGCAATCTGTCTCACCGTAGCCTGTCTTGGCTCGAGCTTCAGGCGAGACAGGTCAACTCACCAGCATTCCATTCACGAGGGCGCCCGCTGCAGCAGCCGGCGCCGAGGCAATGTTCCAGACGAGGATCTTGGTCCTCATTGCGCAAGTGATCATGGTCAGGAGCGGGGGCAAGAAGCCCGCCGCGTACGAGGCGACTCAGGAGGAGCTCGAGCGGCTCAGGCAGCTTCGCGGAATCGCGGCGCTAGGCGAGGGCTCTGTGGGAGTTCCGGCGACCATCACGACGACGTCCGACTCGGGCCTCACGGACGACGAGGTTGCCATGCAGATGGCGACCGCGGACAGCCTCGGCATCTTCGATCCAGCAGCCGAGGAGGCAGTGCAGGCCTCGGGAGGGCTAGCGGCCGATCAACCTGCACCTCAGCCGCAGGCAGCCAGCGAGTCGTCATCATCCAGCTCAGCACCTCAGCCACAAACAGCGAGCTCGGCAGGGCCGACGAGGAGGCCACCGACACTCCAGGCGCCACCAGATCTCCCGGGCAACGCTTTTCGCTACAACCCGATTGCATTCGGTCTTGGCCCTCAGCAGCCTCCACCGAAGCCAGATCCAAGGACCGGGAGACCCCCGGCCTGGACTGCTGCTCGGCAGACAGCCCTGCCCGTGCAGCCGACTCCAGTGACGCTTGGGCCAGCAGCTCAGGTCAAGCCTCCTCCTCCTCATTCTCAGGCGGGGCCACCGACGGCAACGGAGGCACCTATTCAGATCAACGACGAGCCGGATTCAGGGTGTGCCCACCCACAGATCAGTATCAGATACTACGGCAATCAGCACGGCAGCGGATCCAAGTGCACGAGATGCGGGACTCGTCTCACCTGGATTCCAAAGACGCGTTTCCCAGAGGGAGATCCTCGCGGAGCTCCAGCAGAGAGGCCAGAGCAGACAGCGGCCCAAGCTGCGAGGGCAGCTGCGGCGTCCGCCAACCGGGCAGTAGAGATTCTACAAGCAGATGGAGCCTTTCAGCAAGGCGCGGCAGCGCTCGATACTGTCAACCAGCTCGGAGGACTTCTCCAGAGCCTGCAGTGGCAGCTGCACAATGTGCCCGAGGGTATTCGTGCTCTCGCCAACGTTCAAGAGGTCCTCGACATGATGGTGGCCCAGGCGCAGAACGCCCAGGAGACGCCGAACCAGTTGCAGGAGGGCATGCTGCAGATCCATCAGGGGGTCGTCAGGATCCAGCGGATCCTCGGGAGTCTCGAGGAGTTCGGCGAGTCGATCGACTTCGTGCAGACGTCAGTGGACAACATCGCCGAGAACCTGGCCAACATGAACAGCAACATGGGGTACATGCACTACAACACGAACATGATGATGCAAATGATGGTGCAGATGAACACGGCGATGCACGCCCTGACAGCGGCGATCGGAGTGACGGCCATGCCCGAGCCCGGTGCAGCGAGCAGCAGCGCAGCGGATGCAGCCCCCGACGCCCGAGCAGCCTCAACCTCCGAGGCCGTTCGGCACACCGCCGGGGTGGCCCGACGCCCCTCAGAGCGACGGCGGGACGGGGGACGGCATGGCGCCGACTACCACGACGGCAACTACGACGACGACTACCACGTCTCCACCAGGGGACTCCTCATGGGAGCTGGTCTGAGCCAGCGCAGTAGCTCCAGAACGCGACAGGCGTCGAGAGGCAAGACTTCTGTGCCGCAGCTGGCGGCCGGCTCCGCGAGCTGTCTCTGCTGCTCGAGAGAGGAGTCTGAAACGTCCCATCTGTCATCTTCGAATTTGCTTCCTCCTGCCTCCGCCTGCTACCCTGTGGGACTTCCCGTTCCCATCGTTACTCTCTCTACCCCACCTCTGAGAGAGCCAGTGTCGTTTTGGTATGACGGCGATTGGTTTAATGATGATCACGAGGTCGCTTGCCCGGGAGCAGTCTCGGCGGCGATCCAGAATCGCGTTTCGGAGGCTCTCGGCGAAGGCGCAGCTGGTCAGGATCTCGGCGAAGGCGCAGCTCTGGTCGAGAACGGAGACCGGAATCCCAGGAAGCAACGAGCCAAGACCGCTTTCATGGAGATCTTCTCCCCTCCTCGGATGGCGCCCGAGGTTGAACGCCGGGGGGCTCCTCTGGGGGAGCGGCCCAGTTGCGACCGGCTCTTGGGGTGAGACTCTCCGAATCCCAAGGACGTCCGGGACCTCTGGGACCAGATCAAGCGTGAAGAACCAGAGATCATCTGGATGTGCCCAGAGTGTAGGGTGTTCTCAGCCATTAATCGCCTCAATAGGGACCGTCGAGACCCCGAAGAGTGGCATCGAGCACTCATGGAAGGTCTGCGCGATCTGATCCTGTGTATGGAGGTCGCCAAACATCAACATGATCGGGGTCGATACTTCGCGTTCGAACATCCGCTTTACGCATCGTCGTGGGGGACTCAGGTGGTCTCGCTCATAGCGTCCGTCCCAGGGGTCCGCAGGCTAAGGGTCGACATGTGCGTCTTCGGGCTTCAGGTGGACGACAGAGGAGTTAACAAGAAGCCCACGGGGATTCTCACTAATCACCCAGGAATCAGCCAGGCCCTGGATGGTCACCTGTGTACTGGCGGGCACCGCCACGCCTTGCTTGAGGGAAGTAGGCAAACCTCCCGGGCCGCCCGGTACCCTCGTAGGTTTGTTCGCCTTGTGGCGAAGGCGGTGTCAGAGCACTGGAGCGGGGGTTCAAGCAGAGGTCACCGAGGATTTTCTCGTTGTCCCTCTCCCCTCCTCCTCTGGTGGGTCAGGTGATGGTGATGCGGGTGATGGCGGTGTCCGGGCCTGGCCTCTCAGCGAGTGGTGTGGCGTTGTAGGTTCCCAGGACTGGGCCATGGCGGCCAGCCGAGGAGGCGAGGTCAGCCTCAAGAGCTTGAGTCCGGCCGAGTGGTCCAAGTTCAGCCTTGCTGACGCCAAAGAGTGGAATGCGATGAAGGGGACCGGAGCCGTCGACATCATCCCTCCCGCTCGCGCGGACATTGTGAGGAGGTCTCAGCCGAACAGGATCATCACGAGTAGGATGGTGCGTCGGTGGAAGCCAGTGGAAGGCACGGGAGCCGAGCCGGAAGCTAAATCAAGATGGTGTGTCCATGGACACAGAGACCCCGACTCAGGCTCCCTGCAAGTGTACGCCCCCACGCCCCAGACCTCGAGCATCATGATGTTTACCCAGGTGTTGATGAATTTCGGCCTCCTGGCCGACATCGCGGACGTGAAAAATGCTTTCTGCCAGAGCGACCCGATGTCCAGGACCCAGGGCCACGTGTACGCCGAGCCGTGTGAAGGCATCGATCTTCCCCGAGGCTCCCTAATCCTGCTTAAGGTCAATGTCTATGGCCTGGACGATGCACCAGTTGCGTGGAGGCGGACGGTGATCAATTTCCTGTCACAACACGGCTTCACCAAGAGCCTCTTAGAACCGTGCTGGTGGATCCGCTACGGGCCGAAGGGGGAAATCCTGAATATGATGCTTCTCGAGGTGGATGACTTCTTTATAGGCAGTAGTTCCCCGGCTACCAGGTCCTGGATTAGGAATCTACTCGAGTCACGCTTTAGATTCGGCAAGTACCGAGACTGTCATGCAGGTGCCGTGGACTTTGCTGGGAGACGAGTAATTATCAGTGCCCAGAAGGCCACTCTAGATCAGGAGAAGTACATCTTGGAGGAAATCAAGCCGTTGACGATGGCCAGAGGCCGGCTCTCCACCAAGAACAGCCCCCTTGATCAGTCTGAGTTTCGGGCGCTCAGGTCACTCGTCTTTAAGTTCAACTGGGTCGGCCGGGAATGCCGGCCCGAGGCCGCCGGCGTAGCAAGTATCCTTGCGAGTCGTCTGAAGGCTCCCAGTACTGGTGACGTGGCCCTTGCCAACAAGATGGTGCGTCACCTTCGTTCGACAGCATCACGTGGACTCACGGTGTGGAAGCTTGACCCCGAGCGTATGGCGTTTATATCGTTTTCGGATGCCGGTGGGGTAGGAGCGTTCGACGACCTACTCGACGACAAAGGGCTGCCCGAGGACCCCACCCAGGGCGCCTGGATGGTCCTGGCGGCCGACAAGAGCATCCTTGAGAACAAGTCTGTACGTGCATCGCTCTTGGGCTGGCGCAGCTGCAAGCTCCGGCGCAAGGTACCGTCCACCTTGGCGGGAGAGACCCAAGCACTGTCTATGGCCGTGGCCGAAGTCGAGTATCTCCAGATCCTCTACCGGGACGTTGTGTTCCAGGACGTAGACATCCAGGACCATCATCGATGCTCTGGGCCATTCACTACTGTCCTCAGAAGCGACTGCCGACTGGGCTCCAGAGAGCACCAGGTGCACGTGGTGGACGCCAAGTCCATCTACGACACCATGCTCAAAGAGGTTAATGCTTCAGCTCGTGACCGTCGCACTGCAATTGATCTAGCGATCATCTGCGAGGCCCTCGAGAGGGCCCAGGGCAAGGTCCGCTGGATCCCGCACGGACGCATGCCGGTAGATTCCCTGACGAAGGACGACATCACTAAAGGGAACGCCGCCCTGTTCGATCTGATGACCAGCGGCCGGCTGGTGCTGATCGACGAGGGGTCAGAGGTTGAACGCCGCCGCACTCAACCCGAGCTGAAGAGCCGCACCCAAGCGGCCTCGCGAAAGGTCTTGGACGAGACAGCGTGGGTTTCTTGGAAGGAGCTCCAGGACCAGACCCAGGCCGGTGGTGGTGGTGGTGGTGGTTCCTCCCTTCTTCTTCCCTCCTCCTCTCCATCCTACACTGCCAATTTCTATGCTTTCCAATAGTCTCATTCTCTGTGCCTATCCTTGTGCTCATCCTTCTGCTCCCCAGGGTGTTCCGCCACTCTCACAGCGAGAGGGCCGGTGACAGGCCACAGAGGCCTCGAGTCACCAGGGGAAGCTAAACCTGCTAGAAAGTCCGACCAGTGTAGCTGGTCTCCAGATTTTCCCCGTCAGGTTTAGCATATGGTTAGCTTGTCATATTTCACCCGTTGTGACACGATTGGCTCAAGGGAAAAGCATCTACTGCCCCTGCTGCTGCCACAGGGGGTCGCCCTCGCCCCCGCGGGCGGGCGGCGGCAGCCCGCCCGAGCAACGTAGCCACCGCGGGGGCGTCTGCCCTCAAGGAGCAGACGTTTTGGGGAGGAGGCAGGAGGCACCTCGGCGCAGCCGAAGCCGTCGGGGCCACGGGCGCACCCTGGGCCGATATCCTCCACCTCCTCACCCTTCTCCTCCTCCTCCTCCTCCTCCGCCTCCTCCTCTTCTCCACCAAGTGGGACAAGTGGGGCAAATGGGGCAAGCGGGGCAAGTGGGGCAACTGGGGCAAGTGAGGCAAGTGGGCAAGTGGGTCGCACCTCAAATGCCGAATACCATCTGCACGCGCAATGGTTTTACATGATTTTATATGGTTTGACATATTTTGCACATGGTATGGAAAGAGGGCGGCGGAACTTATGGAACTTATGGAAGATATACATATAGCTCAAGTGAACGTGCAGTTACTTGTCTGGATGGACATACAAGTTCCCTAAGTCATCCCCAAGTTAACTTGATCATCCGTTGAAAAGAACATCTGAATATTGTCTTTGTCGTTGTCCTGCTCCCCCTTCTCTGGCGAACTGGGCGGAGACGGAGCGGAACGCATGCGAATGCTACGACTACTACTCCTGCTACTACTATCACGACTACCACTACCACTACCACTACCACTACCACTACCACTACTACTACTACTACTACTACTACTACTACTACTACAACTACTACTACTACTACTACTACTACTACTACTACTACTACTACTACTACTACTACTACTACTACTACTACTACTACTACTACTACTACTACTACTACGACTACTACGACTACTACTACTATTACTACTACTACTACTACTACTACTACTACTACTACTACTACTACTACTGCTACTACTACTGCTACGACCACTACCACTACGACTACTATTACTACGACCAATACTACCACTACGACTACTACAAATGCAAATAATACTCCGACCGCCACCACTACTACTACTACTACTACTACTACTACTACTACTACTACGACTACGACTACTACTACTACTACTACTACTACTACTACTACTACTACCACAACCACCACCACCACCCTCACCACCACCACCATCACCACCACTACTACTACTAC
>CAUYUJ010004714.1:113488-118488 GCA_963575745.1 Prorocentrum cordatum | reverse complement strand
TACTACTACTACTACTACTACTACTACTACTACTACTACTACTACTACTACTACTACTACTACTACTACTACTACTACTACTACTACTACTACTACTACTACTACTACTACTACTACTACTACTACTACTACTACTACTACTACTACTACTACTACTACTACTACTACTACTACTACTACAACTAGCCCTAGTATCACGGCGAGCACTGCTACTACTACGACTGCTATTACTATGACGGCCACTATCACTACAAAGTACCACCGTTACTACGAGCACGAAGGGAGCAATCAGTCAGCAGTCAGCACGAAGGCAGCACCAAGCTATTACAACTCCGTCAGCAGGCAATCTCCATGATCCCCAAGATCCTCCTCCCCCTCCTCCCCAAACTTCTCCTCCTCCTTCGTCCTTCGTCCTTCATTCTCGACTCTACCATCGTCCTCCATCGTCCCTCCATCCTCCATGATCTACCATCCTCTCTCCTAACCTCGTCCTCCCTGCCTCTCCTCCGCCTCCGAAGGATACGACGTCCACGACGTCCGCGACGTCCACGGCGTCCAAGGCGGCGGCGACAACGACGGCAATGACAGTGACGACGACGGTGAACACGACATCGGCCACGACGATGACGGCGACTTTCGGCCCAGAGCCACCAGCTCGGCGAGTGTGTCCAGCACCCCCATCTTCGCCCGGGCGTCGGGCTGCCCCCACGCCACCTGGAGGGCTGCGACCGCACGCCGCGCCCTCGCGCTCCCCCCGCCCCATCCCACCCAGACCTCCCCATCGACGGAACAAGAAACTCACGAGATGATGAGCGGAGGCAGGGAAGGTGGGGAAGACGAGGAGGAGGGGGATGAAGGTGAGGGGGAGGAGGAGAGGGAGATGAGGAGGATGGGGAGGAGGAGGAGGAGGAGAATGAGGAGGAGGAGGGCAATGAGAGGAAAAGGGAAAGGAGGAGAGGAACGAGGAGGGCGGGAGGCCGATGCCAATGTGCGGCTTCCTGGGGGGCCCTCTCCAGGCCCAAAACGACTCGGGATGCGACACTGGCCCCTGGGAAGGGTCGAGAGCTCTGGCGGGCCAGGACGGGAGGAATGCGGTATGAGGTCGGAGGGGGGAAATGAGGTCGGAAGGGAGGCGGGAGGGAGGGGTGGGGGTGGCAGGAGGAAGAGGAGGAGGCGAGAGGAGGGGCAGTTGGGAGGGGGGAGCGAGGGAGGAGGTGACGGGGGAGGTGGGAAGGACGAAGGAAGGGGGAGGCTGGGGAGAGGGATGTGGGTGAAGGTGAAATGGAAAATAACAAGGATGAGGAGGTAAACCGATACCGATACCGCGTTCCCAAACCTCCCCTGGGGTGCGTTCTGGCAAGAACGCCGAAGAGAATCCAACCGTGGCAACGAAGACTCTTCAGGACGAGCAGCAGAATCGGTACCGCTTTCCTCCTTTCAGATGCGGGAGGCAGAGGAGAAGAAGGGAAGGAGGGGGGAGGGAGGGAGCGAGGCGACGACCGAAGGAGAAGGGAAGAAGCGCGCCGCCGCGAGGCGAGGACCGAAGCGACCGGCCCCACGTCCCTGCCGCCGCGGCCGAGGCCCCCGCGCTCTCGGGCACCTCCGCGGGCTGTGGCGGGGCCGTGGCGTGCAGCCTGCTCGGGCCGCGCTCCCGTGGGCGGCCGGCGCTGTCGGTCGACCGCAGGGGGCCCCGCGCGGGTGCCCTCGGCCCCGGGCGCCTGCGCGCGCAGGCCTCGGGCAGGACGGGCAGGGTCCGCCCAGGCGTGCGGGCCGAGGGCCAGCGAGGATCGGGTCGGGCGCAAGGGGGGGGGATGGCAAAGGGGCAGGTGTGAGAAGCAGCCCACGCAGCTAATGTCCCCGGCGCCTCCCGGCGCCGGAGGCGGCTATGTATCGAGGAGTGGGCCCCTCGGTGAGGCCGAGAAACCAGCTGCATGCAGCAAAGTTCGTACCCCCCCCCCCTTCCCAATCCCCCCCGTTCGTCCGGCCCGAGAGGACAGCACCAGGCGCAGGAAGCCCGCCGCGGCTCGGATCCGAGCTGCTCCAGCCCAGGGGGGCTCGCCAGGGTCCGTCGGAAGAAGGCTGAAGCTGGCCAGCCTCGCCCAGGAAGCCTCGCAGAGGCACCAGCCGCGAGCAAAGTGCTGCCCAGTGTCACTTGAGCGGGTGTTCACGTCTGGGTCGTCGAAATCAGCTGGGGACTGTGCCGACATGCTGGCCGCGCGGGTGTGGGTGATCGGCCTGGAGCTGGCACTGGAAAACGCAAGCGATCTCCAAAAAAAACAAACTTCCAATCCGCGTCCGTGGCAGGCTTCTGCAGCCTGCCACGGAACCGGCTCTGTGAGAGGAAGGCGGCAGGCGCTTAGTCTGACGCGGCAGGAGAATGCTCCCAGAACGTGCCGGCTCCACGATCCACTCGCTGCTCAGCAGAGGCCCCTGCCAGCGTGCAAGCGATCGTGGAATCTTGAGCCAGATTGGATACTGAGGGAGGGAGGAGGGAGGAGGCGGAGGGAAGGAAGGAGGAGGAGGAAGAAGAAGAAGAAGAAGAGGGGGAGAGGTGTTGGATCGGTAGGGGGTTCAGGTTAGTCTCACAGCCACCAGAGGATTGAAGTACAGAAGCAACATCAGGAGCCAGTTGATGGCGTACCCTCGTGCGCGCGCCACGCATGCTGGCAGCACGATGCCGCCGACCTCGTCGGCACGAGCGTTGTTGTGCAGGTGCCACAGCAAGTACAGGAATCCACACAGCACGATCAGGTGTGCTATGTCCTCGCCGCAGATCCTCAATCCTTTCTTAACCCTTTGCCAAAAAATAGTCGAGTGGATCTCGTCATCGTTGGCGCACGGGCACGTGTACATATAAAAGAGAACGTACCACAAAACCATCCCTGGGAGCGTAACGAACAGTAGGTCGAAGAGCGTATGGTTGAGGCCCCAGTGGGTGTTCATAGACCTTTCATTAACGTACAGTGAAACACAGGCCAAGCAAAAGACTACCACCTCCATCATGATCCTCTCCTTCCAATCCAGCGGGTGTGCCGGATCACACATCAGGATGCCGTGGAAGGGGTGGTTGTTGGCCGAGTAGTACTGCAAATCCTCCCACCAGCCTGGTGCGACGACGGTGCTCCCTCTCCGAGATGCTGGGATGTCTTCCGGGGGCAACTCATGGGAGCCTTCCGTACCACCTTGTCGGCTCTTGCGAATCGACGCTCGTCGACGCTAAATCGACGCTAACTCGCCGCGAGTCGAAGCGAGCCGACGCTAGATCGACGCTATCTCATCGGCTCCCAGACGCTAATCGACGCTCGTCGACGCCGAAGACACAATTACGAGGGTACACGAGGCCCCCACGAGCTGCTACCGAAAATGTCTGGGTCCAGGCCAGCGAACACGATCCCCCACCTGCCCGTGCCTGGGGCCCCCGACCGCTGGTCCTGCTCCACCCTGGCGTAGTCGCCCCTCCGGAGAGATCCGCGGGCTGTGGCCGCCGGCTCCCGGCCGAGGCCCCAGAATGCGCGGAACTTCAGGAACGCCGAGCGCTGCAGGTACTTGAGATCCGCCACCGCGCCGCAGTCGCTCCGTGGGGTGCCCCGAACGTCAGTCGAACCGTGGGGAACAGTCCGAAGGGGCCCCCAAGAGGCCCACGGAGAGGCCCCCTGCAGTACTCCGGGAGCAAGCTGGTCCACAACCGGGGCACAGCGGCGGGATGGGCCGAGGACCACCAGAACCGCCGCACCCCCGTGGCTTGCCAGAGGGGTGCGTGGCGTGCCAGATGTCCGAACACATTTTGGCTTTCCCAAGATGTTCCCAACGGACTCTCGGCGCATCACGCCAGCCTCCTGGTAGAATTCCCTTCCGCCTCGAAGGCGCCCAAGATGGCCCCCAAAAATGGTTTTTCCACGATTCAAAATGGCCTTCACGATGGCCCAAGACGCCTCAGAAGGCAAAGACGGCCTCCAAATCAGAAAAGACTATTCCAAGATGGGCCAAGATGACGTCAAGACAGCCCAAGGAGCCCCCGATACGGCCCCAGAGGGCTCCAAGAGGTCCTCCAGGAAGGCCCGAGGATGCCAAAATCATGGATGTTTGTACAGCTGGTGTATGATTTTCGCGCTCTCGGCTATCAGGCTTCCGACAACCGAAAACTGTCGAGTCCTGATCCAAAACGCCTCCAAAAAAGCCTCGGCTCCCAGACCGCCCCCGAGAGCCCCGAAGAGCACCATGAAGTCGTGCGACAGCCCCAACACGGCTCCGACGCGCCCCAAGCCAGAAAGCGCCGCTAATACGACCTCCGAAGGACAGGAGGCCCAGCAGAGGCCCCAATCAGCCCCCAAGAGGCCCCCAGGAAGCCCCCAAGGAGGCCGTCGGAGGCTCCCGCGAAGGCCCCAAGAGGCCCCCATCCCGGTCCCTGTCGCACCCCCAGGCGTAACGGCAGGGAGGGCCAGGTGCGTCGCCTGAGACGTCCCCACCATGTATAATACTCCAGATTTCGTAATAAAAGGGAGGAGGTCACAAACCTCCCAGACGAGAAGTTTTAGACCCCCTACACTATCCATGAAAGGGCGGCCCTTTGCCCAGACCCCCCCGAACCCTCCAAGACAGCTCAAATTAGACCCCCCCCGAATGTGACCCCCCCTACTTGTTATGGAATCCGGAGTACGGAAACACGAAACTTGCAACAGCTTCACGGATGGATGGCGGCCTTTTCAAACTGTGGGCCTCGCCTCAGCGCCGCCCACACCTTCGTGCATCAAAACCTGCAGCGGCTTCGCTGATCATGGGCAGGCCGTTTTCACAAAATGTGGCGCTCGCCTTGACGCCGCCTGCACTCGTCTTAAAAAAAGTGCAGCAGTTTCACTGATAGCGGGCGGGTCGTGTTCAATGTCGCCCTCGCCTTAGCGCCGCGGGCGTTCTTCTTAAAAGTCTGCAGCCCTTTCACGGATGGAGGGCGGGTCAGTTTCAAAATGTCGCGATCGCCCGGGCGCCACGCACATTCGTCTACA